>CM057090.1:7490699-7630699 GCA_029959045.1 Taenioides sp. WSHXM2023
GAGAGAGAGAGAGGGTTGAGAGAGAGAGGGGAGAGAGAGAGAGAGAGAGGGGGGAGAGAGAGAGAGGGTTGAGAGAGAGAGGGGAGAGAGAGAGGGTTGAGAGAGAGAGGGGAGAGAGAGAGGGGGGAAGAGAGAGAGGGGGGAGAGAGAGAGAGAGAGAGGGGGGGAGAGAGAGAGAGACAGAGAGAGCAAGAGGGAGACATAGAGAGAGCAAGAGGGAGAGAGACAGAGAGAGGGAGGGAGAAGGGAGAGAGAGAGCAAGAGAGAGAGAGAGAGAGACAGAGAGAGGGGGGAGAGAGAGGGAGAGAGAGAGAGGGTTGAGAGAGAGAGGGGAGAGAGAGAGAGAGGGGAGAGAGAGAGACAGAGAGAGAGAGAGAGGGGAGAGAGAGAGAGACAGAGAGAGAGAGGGTGAGAGAGAGAGAGAGAGAGGGGGGGGAGAGAGAGAGAGGGGAGAGAGGGGGAGAGAGAGAGAGGGGAGAGAGAGAGAGAGGGGGGAGAGAGAGAGAGACAGAGAGAGCAAGAGGAGACATAGAGAGAGCAAGAGGGAGAGAGACAGAGGGAGGGAGAAGGGAGAGAGAGAGCAAGAGAGAGAGAGAGAGAGAGAGAGAGGGGGGGAGAGAGAGAGAGGGAGAGAGAGACAGAGAGAGAAAGAGAGAGACATAGAGAGAGCAAGGGGGAGAGAGACAGAGAGAGGGAGCGAGAAGGGAGAGAGAGAGCAAGAGAGAGGGAGAGAGAGAGACAGAGAGAGACATAGAGAGAGCAAGAGGGAGAGAGACAAAGAGAGGGAGCGAGAAGGGAGAGAGAGAGCAAGAGAGAGAGAGAGAGAGAGAAAGAGAGAAACATAGAGAGAGCAAGAGGGAGAGAGACAGAGAGAGGGAGCGAGAAGGGAGAGAGAGAGGGTGAGAGAGAGAGAAAGAGAGAGCCAGAGGGAGAGAAATAGAGAGAGGGAGAGAGCTAGAAGGGGAGAGAGAGAGCAAGAGGGAGAAAGACAGAGAGAGAATAAGCGAGTGAGAGAGAGAGACAGAGAGAGAGAGAAAGGGAGGGAGAGAAACAGAGAGAGGGTGAGAGAGAGAAAGAGAGCAAGAGGGAGAGAGACTGAGAGAGGGAGCGAGAGAGAGACAGAGAGGGAGAGAGAGAGGGGTTGAGAGAGAAAAAGAGGGGGAGAGGGGTGCAGAGAGAGAGGGAAAGAAAGACAGACAGAGAGAGAAGAGAGACAGAGGGGGCAGAGAGAGAGAAAGGGGGAGAGGGAGAGAGAGGGAGGAGGGGAGTGAGATAGAGAGAGAGAGAGAGAGAGGGGAGAGTCACAGAGAAACACAGAGAGAGAAAAAGGGAGGGAGAGAGAGACAGAGAGAAAAAAGGGGGGGAAACAGAGGGAAAGAGAGAGAGAAAAGTCCACACACACACACAGCTGTTTCTAATCGGTAACTCAGCACCGATGGCTGACCTACATTCTGCAGTGTGCACGTCTTTGAACCCGTGGCCCTGACAGACTCGGCCATGGGGGAAGGTATGGAGAGAGAAAAACACGAGGGCGGAGGAGAGGAAGGAGGAGTCCAGAGGGAGAGAGAGAAAGAGAGAGAGCAATGGCAACTTCGAATGTTAGTTGTATTAGTTTGAAATCAAGCTTTATAATACACTGTGCTATTTAGAATGTAATAACTGAAATCAAAACACAAACTGCAATTCATTAAATTAAAGGTGCCATATGTAACTTTTTCTGGTCGAGGTTGGGCCATCTTCTTGTCTCCATGGAGATGTTATTGCGTTGCCTACAATGTTCCACTGTACTGAATATATCTATCTTCTTGCGGAAGGTGACAAGTTACAGGTCAGATCTGTAGAGAGGCAATCCACCTCACTGTAAGGATGCATGTTTTTCAAAGTATTGTGGCAATGAAATTAAAAAAAGGAAAGAAATGCTAAATAGTTAAGTTTAATGTCATGAGGTGCAACATTCCAGGTAAAGCAATAACATCTCCATGGAAACAAGAAGGTGACAGATCTCCCACCTGAAAATTTACATAGTGCTCTAGTGTGAAAGCAATATAAAATTTTTTAGCACGGTAAGGAAATTCTCTCGTGCCACTGATCTCTCATGTAAATTCAGTTTTAAAGATCCTATATTATGCAAAATTGAGTAACATAATCAAGTACCTCATCCACCACTGTCACTAACTACAGTAAGGGCTGATCAGGATGCAGGAAATGGAAGTATATGTGCTGAAAATGTGGTGATGTGTTGATGTGGCAGGGCATTTTAATAGTGTACTTTGGTATTTGTAGACGGAATTATCCCTGTAGGTAAATATGTGTTTACGTTTGACCCGTTTTAGCCGGAGCCTGGGAATCCCATTAGTTGTGCAAATAAACCTGCCATCGTTTTATACTATACTTGTCCAAATATAAATGTGGTGGTTTGTTACATGAAACATAAACTGCCTTAGGTGTATTTGCATTAAGAGATAAAAGTCCCTGCATTATTGACCAACACAATAATCTAACTGACAATCAAGCTAATTGTTCAAATAAAGGTGCAGTGCGTAACGTTTTTTTTTTTTGAAAGGGGGCAGGAGGTATCCGGCACCAGCATGTGTCTAAGAAGATGTTAATACTTTGCCTGAAATGTTCTGCATTAAACAATCTATCTAGCATTTATTTCATCACCGTTGTTTTTATTAGAAAAACATGCATTCTGGAAATAGAAAATCAATTCTCCACAGACCTGACCTGTAACTTGGTCTTGGGATGCCAAATGCTTATCTCCACAGATAAGTTTCATGTCATACTGTGGAACATTCTTGGTAAAGCAATAATATCATCATGGAAACAAGTAGATTACCCAACACCAGAAAATAAAGGTTATGTAAGACATCATTAAATTGACCTGCATGCAAACATACTAAAGTGTTGTTGAGAGTGATTCTATTGTACAGGCCCTTTCTCTCCAGCTCTGTCCTTGTGCAGCTGTAGGCGTGAACGTGAACCCAGGAGTCTCGGGGTCTACAGAGGAAGAGAGACTCCAACATAACAACAACACAACAAAACAACAAAAAGACTACACAAAAAACTCCACATTGTTGCTGGGGAAACAAACTAGTGCAGTCGTTCTTAAACTTTTTACACTAAGCGCCGATTAATAACATAACTTTGCTTTCTGAGTACCATCAGATCTAAACCAAGTCTAAAACAGGATTATTTTATATCTAAACTAAATATGTAGGGATAAACCAGGTCAAAAATCAGATTATTGTAGATCAAACTAGGGCTAAACCAGGTCTAAACCCAGATTTTTTTTGTCAGATTCAATTTTGTGAAGTCCGCCGAGATAACTCTTGTTGTGATTTTGGGCTATACAAAAATAAATTGAATTGAATTGAATTGAGATTATTCTGGATCTAAACATGGGCTAAACCAGGTCTAAACCAGGATTATTCTAGATCTGAATTATACGGCCAAACCAGGTTTAAAGCAGGATTATTCTAGGTCTACACTAGGGATAAACCAGGTCTAAAATAGAACTATACAGCTGCTTTACTGATTCTAAACAAGGGCTAACCTGAAAGAGGACAAACTGGGAATACATATTTTCTATACATTCCACAAAGATTTGATCTTTAGAGGAATTTGTGTACCAACTTGTGTAGTGGTTCTCAAACTTTTTACACCAAGAGCCACATAAAAACATAGATCTAAACCAGGTCTAAAACAGGGCTATTCTACATCTAAACTAGGGCTACACCTGTTTTTTTGTTTGTTTGTTTTTTGATGCAAGGGCTAAACCAGGTCTAAAACAGGATTATTCTATATCAACACTAAACCAGGGCTAAAATAGAACTGTACTATTGCTATATAGCTTGAGAAACATTGAACTAGTGCACAAGCAGAAGAGCTGGTTCCTCCCGTGCACGTCTGCAAATTCACAACCGTTTCCCCATCTGTGCGTCGTACTGGAGTTCAATGACACTGTTTCAAACACTTGTAATAGATCCCACACCGCAGTAGGACACAACCCAAAAACATGTCAACAGAAAGCAATATTGTTTTGGCTGTGTCACCCTACAGGCTTTTGATTCTAGTTACAAAACAACATGGGTTTTCTAAAGAGGACACAATACATATATACATACATTGTGCAAAGCCTTTCTATAGATCTGAAAACCTATATATGTTTTATAACCCTCATCTTTTTATTTGATCCTTGCATTTTCCCATCTGCACAGCTCGCCCAAGTGGAATCTTGGCTTAACCGCGCTATATTTTCTTTCTTTTTTTTCCGAGACACAGTGACCCACTTCCAGTTCCTCTCTCCGCACCAAATGGCATGTAAAAAGCTAACCTTTGTTTTGCAGAAGTTTTCTCCCCTATAGTACCCCTCCCCACTTTTGATTTCTGGTCTTTTTCACGTAGGCAGCCCCCGTACGCTCCTCTTCATTGCCACCCATGACCCAGAGAAGTAGCTTGTTGCGGAGTGGGAGTGGACATGGGATCTTTGCCATGAGTCATTACCAGCCTTGGGGGACCCCCTGGCAATAGGCTGTGTGTACCCCTCCTCTGCATGCAAGGAATGTTAGCTAGTTGCACTCCAGCTAATTTGAAAGGGGGCGCTTCATCTCAGACAAACTAACAAATATCTAAGTGTGTTTTTTCTCACAAACATTGTAAATAGAATAAGATTTGCGAATAAGTTTAAAGGGCCCATTTTACACTATTTTCTGTTATAATGTTGTTTCCTTATCAAAAATATGCCGAGTTGTGTTTTGTTTCATTCACACATGTTTAACACACAAACACTGCATATTCAATCTAAGTTCTTCTCTCAAACTGAAAACACTCTGTTCCACCATGTGATGTCATGTGGTAAATAAAAAGGAAGTGCTCCACCGTGTTATTAAACTCCATACACCTTCACCTTCAATCATTTGGATAATTTTCACCATGCAAATGCCAATCTCTATGAACAAATGTAAAAGGAGCTGTTAACTTGAAAACTATCACCACATGACATCACAAGGTGGAACAGGACATTTTGAGCCTAATAAACCAGGATTGCTCAAACATATATGACTCCAGGTATGTTTTTGATGAGGTAACAACATCTAACATGACTGAAAGTGCAGAATCTTTGTGTAATATAGGACCTTTAACATTAGAAAAGACTGAAATATGAACTGCTAAACTAATACAAGAACCCCATGCATTTAAGAATATGTAGAGGATATTTTGTTGTTTGCAAATGACTAAAATAATTGCAGTCTATGCCATTTGCTAATTGCGAGAATCCAAATTTCGATTCACTTCGGATTAATCTTTAAAGCCCTTTTGAGGAACTCATAAACCTTTGGCCAAAGAGAGAACGCGTTGGTCAGGGTGAGTTTTATGGCTTTTGGAGTAGGTGTGCACAGCTGCAGTCTGGAGCAGTGGAAAGTCTCTACAGGCAGGCATGCTTTGGCTCACATAAGGCGTAACTGAAGAAAGAGGAGACAGTGCACGGCCAGTATAGGGCCAAGAAGTGTAGGGGCCAGGGGAAATAGTGCGTACTCGAGATGGGGCTTGGCTCTTAAAACAAGGAGTTAACAAGTGAACTAAACTATCAGTAAGAGAGAGCTATTCACAAACTCCCATCCCCCACTTTGACACAATTCTTTATTCTTTTGTACTACTAAAAAGCTCAACTTAAAGAAAAAGCTGAACCACAAGCAAAGCATTGAGTTACACTTTTTAAAGCATAATGTGTCAATACTGAACTAGCTATGTTGTAATTTATAATACTGTTTTGCTAATCAGAAACATGCCTGAAGTTGTATTTTGTTTCATTACATATGTTTGTATAATCCTTAAAGTGCCCACATTATGCTATTTTCTGATCTATGTTATATTGTTTCCTCTTAAAAACATACCTGGAGTTGTGTTTTGTTTCATTCGCTCATGTTTAATGCACAAACGCTGCATATTTAGGCTGAGTTCTTCTCTCAGACTGAAAAAACTCTGTTCCACCTTGTGACGTCACGTGGTAATACAGGAAGTTGGATCATTTCAGCCGTGGAATTTCTGATCTCTGCTAAGCAAAAGGTAAAAGGTAATTGCTCAATTGAAAACTATCCCGACAGGACATCACAAGGTGGAACAGAACATTCTAAGCTTTGGAGATGTAGACGGAAAGGATGACTCAAACGTGTGAATGAAACACAACTCCGGGTATGTTTTTCAAGACGTTACAACATTCTAACATGGCTTAAAGTTCACAAGAGTCAATTTTGTGTAATATAGGACCTTTACCTGCGCCATCCCTCTTTGCAGTGCTCAAAACACTTGGTTTTAGGCAATTATTGAATCACATAATTAACTGTTTTATCTTAGAGCTGAATTGATTCTTTTTTGCTTATTCCAATATTAATCATTACAGAAGCACAGTGAGAGATACAGGACTACAACTGTACTACAACTGTAACAACTCACCCTTACATAACAGATAATACTCCCTACAACTGTACAACAACTGACCCTTATGTAACAGATAATAACCCTATGTCCTGTCAATCATATCATCTTTGCACTGTTTTCCTTACGACCTATATAATTTTATTACTTCATTTCTATATTTATTTTTGACTTGTACATATGCATTTATATAATTGTGCCTTAGTCTCTTGCTATTTTTGCTAATTATTTAGAATTCATTATTATTTTGTATTTTTTTTTTCTTTGTTATTATGATATAGTGTGATGTGTGAGCTGCTGCACCTTAGTACAGTACAGTACTTTACTACTTTAACATTCCACCACTGGTTAATGATAACATGGTGTTCAAGTACATATACAAGAGTTACTGATAAAATACAAAACAATATCCCCTTTCTTGCCCCAAATTGTGCAAATATTATTATTATTATTTTTTTTTTTTGCTAAACCCTGTATCTGTGGTTGTTTTTCTTTTGTTTTTCAGTCTAATGCTGCATTCAAAGTGTCATGTAATTAGTCATGTAGTTTCATTTTGAACACCAAGCAGGCCCAGGACCACAGAGGTGTAAAAACGGTGCATTGCAAAATCATTTTAAATAGTTTGCACCCTCGTCTGTGAACTAATGACACTTTATGGAGGACAGTTGTCTTTGCAGCCCTTTGAAACTCAAATGCACCTTCAGTTAGTTTGGTTTCAGATTATTCGTACAGACCATTGTGGATTATGCTTTAATACACTATTTTCTTATCTATGTTATAATGTTGTTTCCTCATAAAAAAACATACCAGGAGTTTTGTATTATTCACACATGTTTAACACATAAATCGTGCATATTTAGCTGAGTTCTTCTCTGAAAACACCCTGCTCCACCTTGTGATGTTATGCCCCAATACAAGAAGTGTTCCACTGTGCTTTTGAGCTCCATATACAGTATCTTCCCTATCATTATTTGGATATTTTCAGCCCTGGAATTCCCAGGCCCTCTACTGAACAAAAGGTAAAAGGTGGAACAGAGCATTCTGAGCTTGGGAAATGTAGACAGACTAATAACAACCGTATCTGAAACATGTGTGAATGAAACAAGACACAACTCCATGTATATTTTAGATGAGGTAACAATTCTCTAACGTGGTAATATAGGACCTTTAATCGTATTTTTTTGGTTGTTTAAAGTTAAATCAAAGTATTGTGAATATGTCCGGCTCTGTTATGATCCTTAGAAGGCAAAGTAGTAACCTGACACCAGCCCTAAAGATGATGTTTTGCTTGTTTGACTCAGTGGCCTGATAATCATGTGTGATAGCTTACATTCATGCAGCACGTGCTTGTGTGTGTGTGTGTGTGTGTGTGTGTCTATGCAGTGCATGTGTGTATCTCTGTGTATGTGTGTGTCTCTTTGTGTGTGTGTGTCAAAAGTTTCTTCTACCCTCATTAAGTTAACTATGGTTGACTTGCCAGGGCTTGTCATGAACCCTGCACTTCCAGACTCACTGTGTCAGGCTAATCCCCAGTCATGGAAAGAAATAAGAGTTCAAAACAGCCCCATCACGTGTCCTTCCCTCACGCACGGGCTTTACATTACACCATAGCTGACTACATATGGAAACAATAACTTCACAATCAAAAATGTGAAAAATTATCAGCTTTCTATGTCCTCAAACAAGATATCTTTAGCCACTACACAAGCAGCTTATCGTAGCATTTAAGGTGTGAGTCATAACACTACAATTGCAGCTTTTCTGGGGAAGCGAATACTGCATGCTGATTGGTCATGCATCAGCAAAATAGCCTAACAGTAAAAGTCACATGATGTCTGCTCACAGGGTACGGGGCAACAAAGCTTACTGCATAGCTCATAGGAAGTTTAACCATGTGCGTCACGTAGCCTTTTGAATAGAAATATGCAGCTTGTAGAGAACGTGAGAAAGTGAGAAATACTGCAAGGTTTAGAGTTTTGTGCAGTGTTTTACATTTAAAAGGCTCATATTACACAGTTTTCTAATCTATGTTGTAATGCTGTTTACTCATTAAAAACATATCTGGAGTTTTGTTTTGTTTCATTCACACATGTTTAACACACAAATCCTGCATAGTTTAGGCTGTGTTCCTGGATGATTTCAACTTTGAAATTGTCAATCTCTGCTGAACTAAAGGTCAAAGGTGTAGCTTTTAACCTAAAACAGATTGAACAGAACATTTTAGGCTTTGGAGATAAACAGACTGATAATAAAGGATTACTCAAACATGTGTGAATGAAACAAAACACTGCTCCAGGTATGTTTTTGAGGCAGTAACAACATTGTAACATGGCTTAAAGCTCACAAGAATCCATTTTTTGTAATATAGGACATAATACAGGAAATCAATATTGCCGTTTTAATTAACAAAATGTAAAATAATGACCAATGTATGTTATAGTTTATGTAATACTAGAAAATAGCATAAGTCTTGCATATGACATCTTTAGCAGCAGTTTTTCATTAGCTAAACCAAAAAGTCACAACTGTGGCATGCACTTTTGTACATTTCAAAACACATATCAAGTTGTATTGAAAATAGGGGAATTGCCCACTAACAGAAAGGTATCTGGTTTAAACCTCACCTGAATGTACGCAGGTATGTCTGTGCACGAGGAAGACCCATTACCACATACCTGAGTCACATGGCTACAGGACAACTACAGAAAACAAAACAAAAACATTGTCATTATTTCCGTCTTACTGTTCCAAAAAGCTACAAAAAGAAGATCCAGTTTTTGTCATATAATTTACAAAATGAATTTCATGGAGAAAAGTGTTTGATGAGCCTGCCACCAGAAAAGTTACACAATGTACCTTTAAGTAGATTTTTCATTTGATACTTTAACTTTTACTTGAGTATTGTTTTGCTCTGGTATCTGTACTTTACTGAAGTTACAAAATTTAGTATTTCTTCCACCATTGGTTATTTGACCTGGTAAAATTCTGTCAACTGGACAAAAGTTTTCTGAGTGAAGACTTTTTTGCAGCTTGCTATGAATCCTACCTGGAAGACTGAGGGATTAGACAGACATATTTGACCTTGTAGTAAAGCTAACCACTCTGCCATGGTGCAAGTGTGTGTTTGGTTTGCATGTGATTGTAGCAGGGCCATACCACTGCGTCATAATCGTAGTTGTTTGCGCTCAGATTAGTCACGTGATCCTCCGTAAACACATGGCCCCGAGCAGAGAGCGCATTCGCCTTTGTGCTGGTGTTTGACAGCTGAAGTATATTTGCCCGGGCACAGCTGATTTACACTGATAACACGGTCCAACCATACTTCAAACAGAGATGTCAAATGAGCCTTGAGGTCCACTAGATCTACAGGATTTAAGCACAGACAGCTGGGGAGCGCGTGTATAGGGGACCCCTGCACCAGGCTACCCATCTTCTCTGTGTAAATCAACAGACAACTTCAAAAGGCGTGAAAATGACAGACGGGCTGCTGGAATCTTTGACCTGAGAGCATTTCACAAAGTTGACTTCACAGTTGTTTAAAAATGACTATGAACCAAGACTTAAAGGTGCATTGTGTGACTTTTCCCGTGGAGGGTCCGTCAAATGCTTTTCTCAATAGAAATGTTATTGCTTTGTCTGGAATGTCTCGCAGTATGGCATTAAACCTTTCTGTCTTCATGGAGATCGAGCCAGACCAAGTTACAGGTCAAATCTGTGGAGAAGCAAGCCTGCTCACAGTCAGAAAGCCTGTTTTTCTATGTATTTTTGAGCTATAAAACCACCTGTAAATGAATAAATGTAACGTAGAGCTGTTTAATGTCACACTGTGGAACATCCCAGGCAGAGCAATGACATCTCCATAGAAACAAGCAGGTGACAGACCCCCCAACCAAAAAGTTACACAGTGCACCTTTAATTCACATTGAACAAATAGTTTTTTAAGAATGATTCAGGATTTATAAATACTTGATTATAAACCTTGACACTAATTTCTAACCTTAACCTCTAAGTACCTTTAAGTAGTTAAGCCTGAATCTTAACTATGGCATTACAAATATATCAGATAAGATAATCCTTTATTTGTCCCACAATGGGGAAATTGCAGTGTCACAACGCAAGTTACAGAAACAGTAGGAAAATAAGAGCATCAGAATCAAGATAAATAATAATAAGTATTTACAATCAACTAAAAAACACAACACTGTAAGCTAAGCTAAAAGGCACAAGAACGTTGCACAATAAGTGTTTTTGATTCTGAGATGATTGTGTACAGTGCAGTGATGGACAGTGGTGGGTAAATAAATAAGTAGCAGGTAGTGACTTTAAATAATATTGCACATTGTTATTATTACTATGGAGATGACACATGGTTGCTATGGTGACACCTGACTAGCATTGATCATTATACAGTCTGACAGCAGCAGGAAGGAAAGACCTGCGAAATCTCTCCTTCACACAGCGAGGGTGAATCAGTCTGTCACTGATGCTGCTCTCCAGAGCAGACAGGGCGTCCTGCAGGGGGTGACCCTCATGGTCCAGCATAGACATGAGTTTAGCCAGGACCCTCTTGTCCCCCACCTGCTGCACCGAGTCCAGAGGACAGCCCAGGACTGAGCTGGACTTCTTGATGATCTTGTCCAGTTTCTTCTTCTCCCTCTCTGTGACGCTGCTGCTCCAGCAGACCACACCGTACAGGATGGCTGATGCCACCACAGAGTCATAGAAGGTCCTCAGGAGTGGCCCTCTCACTCCAAAGGACCGCAGTCTCCTCAGGAGATAGAGCCGACTCTGGCCCTTCCTGTACAGTGCATCTGTGTTATGAGTCCAGTCCAGTTTATTGTTCAGATGCACACCCAGGTACTTGTAAGAGTCCACTCTCTCAATGTCTCTTCCCTGGATGTTCACTGGTGGGGGGGCAGTAGAGTGGCGTCTGCGGAAGTCCACCACCATCTCCTTGGTCTTCCCCGCGTTGATGAGAAGGTGGTTCCGGTGACACCAGTCCACAAAGTCCTGCGTTACTCCTCTGTACTCCGCGTCGTCATCGTCCGTGATGAGACCGATGATGGCGGAGTCATCGGAGAACTTCTGCAGGACGCAGCTGTCCGTGTTGTGTCTGAAGTCTGCAGTGTAGAGGGTGAAGAGGAAGGGCGCGAGGACCGTGCCCTGGGGCGCCCCCACACTGCAGGTCATGAGGTCAGACACACAGTCCTGGGCTCTCACAAACTGGGGCCGGTTTGTGAGGTAGTCCAGGATCCACTCAGCCAGGTCACAGTCCACTCCTGCCCACTCCAGCTTGTCCCTCAGGAGCATTCTCAAACAATGTAGTATTAATTAGGAATATTTAGAGTAATTACAGGTGGTTTTATAGTGCAAAAATACAGAGAAAAACATATTCTGTGTGTCTGTCTCTCCACAGATCTGAGCTGTCACTTCTTACTGCCTGGTTTGGTCTCCATGAAGACAGAAAGGTTTAATGCCATACTGTGAAACATTCCAGACAAAACAATAACATCTCCACGGAGACAAGCATTTGACCTACACTCCACCAGAAAAGTTACACAATGCACCTTTAAGCCTGACTCTTATGGACTATGGCATTGGTTTTAATTTGAGATATTTACATTAATGACTTCAGGTTTAATAAATTACAGTATAAATTTTTTTGAATGAGATAAACAAAACAATAACAAAAAGTTGGTCGAAAATTGTAACTTTTTTTTTTTTTTTTCCATTAGTATGCCTTCTTTTTCAATTTCAATTTCAGAGTAAAATGTTATAAGTGATGATTCAAAGTAGATTTAGTCCAAAGGTTAGTGAGGTTAGTTTATTTGCCATTTGTAGCTAAAAAAAAAAAAAAAAAACATTGGGAAAACATGCGCAAAAAGCTCAAAGTGCACCATGGGACATTAAAAACAAAAGAGTGCACACTACACGCATTTAAATACAGTTTGTATTGCTAATACAAAAATCCATACAACATTTTTCCTCATTTCACAACTGACCTCTGACCAGACTTCAGACTTTGGACATGCCTGGTCTAACCCACACACTTAAGACCAAAGTTAAATGACAGTGACATCTCCATGGCAACCAAATAAACAAGCAACTTCACTCTGTCACTGTGTCTGCAACCACCTGTTATAAAGTCCCACAGTCAGAGTATTGTGCTGTCTATAAGGCCATTAATTACAGCTTAAACTAGAGGACGATTTAGCCGTGGTTCCCATGTTCAGCCCATTAGGTTTCATTTTCACTGCTGACTTCAATTAATGCATAAACTCCATGAATACAGAGATTGTAAACTACGTAAAAGCGGTTCCTATATGGTTTGTGAATGTTTGGGAATGGGAATAAAATAATGAGTGAGACATTGTGTAGAGATTAATTAAAAATGCAATACTCAAAAATAGGGCAATTTTTTTTTTCCATAATATTGCGAATGTGATTGGATTTAGCAGGTGCACATATGAGAGAAGATTGAAAGAATCCAATGCATTTCAGAATATTTATGTAGAGGTCTAAACTAGGTACATTAAGATTTTTCAATAAAAACAGAGTATTTTTTGTTTGCTTGTTGCAGAGAACACGCCAATATCTAAATAAGTGCAGCCTTTGTGATTTGATAAATGTGCTAACTAAAATTGCAATTTCGATTTGCAATATATTGTGCAGCCCTACTTGAGAAACTGTTTTCCAAACCAAGATAAGATTCATTTTACACTACATTTGAACTTCTACTCTGAAATGGTACTGACACATGTAAAAATAGGAACAAAAAATAGATTTAGTTTCTATATTACATAAAGTGGACTCTTGTGGGTTTTAAGGTAATATTGTTACCTCATCAAAAACATTCACACATGTTTGAGTAATCCTGGTTTACTGATCTAGCTGCATTTCAAGGTCAAACAATGCTCTGTTCCACCTTGTGATGTCTGTAGTGGTAGTTTTCAAGTTACCCTTTACCTTAGTTAAGACAGGCCATTCCAGGGCTGAAATTATCCAAATGATTCCAGTGTGTATGGAGTTTAAAAACACAGTGGAGCACTCCCCGTATTGCCACATGACATCATAAGGAGAGAAAAACACAGCCTAAATATGCAGGTTTATGCGTTAAACATGTGTGAATGAAACAAAACACAACTCCAGGTGTGTTTTTGACGAGGAAACAACATTATAACAGATCAGAAAAAAGCATAAATACACAGAGTCTTTAAGCATAGGACCTACTCTTCACATGCCTTTACCCTCTGCGTACATAACAACCATTGGCCTAAAGTTTATGGGCCCCAGCAGCTCCAGAGTGCTGTCATTTTCATTGAGTGACGTTTGAAAATCCCACATGTCCACGAGCTACAGGAAGTGTGTGTTTGTGTGCGTGTGTGTGTGGTACATGCAGCCAGACACATATTGTTTTTGCACCAGCATCAATACACTTTGCATTTCCCAGAATTTGCCAATTATTAAACTTTACTGCTGCTGTGTTGTGTTAAGTGACAAAAGCAGAAGTGCACAGTTGCATGACTTGTGTCTTTCCCTATCTGAGTCCTCAGTGACACGGCTGTATGATTATCACAGTAAGTCAGCTCTGAAATAACAGGGCCATGCGAACACAGGAAACATTCTTCCTTGGCATGTTGTATTTTCTGACACGTCTTCAGACTCTGTATGTTCCTACAGACCGGGGCCTGCCCTTTCTGTCACAAACACAAACAGTATTCAGCGGGTAAATCCACAGTGAATGTATAAACTGAAACTATGGTGTTAAAAAAGTAACAGAAAGTTGGTTGCACTTTATAGTAACAACAGTTTCAATAGCCTTAAAGCAGAACTATTATACAGAATCGACATTAACTATGTTTTAGTTGTTTCCCCTCATCATTTACTAACTCGAAGTTGTATTTGAGTAATTTGTGCATGTTTTGAGCAATCTTTAATTTGCTTATTTTCAAGACTTCACATTGCCACCGCTACCAGCATACACCCACTGCTCTTTACTTATTTCATTCTCCAGTTTCTTAATCAGTGATATATGTAGGATATATGTAGGATTTGGCGGTGTCATGTAGTCATTTTAGTACAAATGAAAAAAATGTACTACTTGTTAGTGTAGTATGCAGGTATTTATTGTGATGGCAGTTTTCGACCTTGTTTCTTTTATTAAGTGGTTTTAGATGAATATTGAGATTGAAAATGTGCACATTATGACATGATAATGAGATAATAACTATATAGCAGACACAAGCACAATAGACCGTCTTTAATAAAGCATTAACACATATTTAATTAATTATCAACAATTTTAAGTTTGTGATTCTTTGTATACTTAATTAATACCCCATAACTCATAACTCTGACCCCATAATAAGGTAGTTACTAAGCCTGAACCATTCTTAATAAAGTATTTGTTCATTATGTATTAAGTCTTTGTTAACATTTCATTAAGAAGCAGGAACAATTGCAACCAGATATTTCCAGACTGGAAGATGATTTACAATTAAAGTCCTGAACTTTGTTACTGCAAAATTCTGTTTATGTGTAAGAAGGGGGAAAACTACACTTTTCTGTATCTGATTTTTTTTTTTTTTCTTGCTTGATTGCTTCTTTCATTCTCATTTTCCTGAAACTGTTACTTAACCATAACTTCAAGTTGATGCAAAAATAAATATCCAACCGTCAGCAGACACTTGTGTAGAAGCAGCGCAGTAATGAAGCACAGAACTTGAAGACATTCTCGGCTTCAGGTGGAAAACGTTCACTCAGCAGCTGGGGTTAGCGACTGCACCCCACCCTGATGTTACTGTGGCCATGGCCTTGAAGTCATACAATAAACTGTGACATTATACCACCTCCAACGTCAGAAGAAAATGTATATCAAGGGACCATACAACAAAAAAAAAAAAAGTTTATATGGGGAATGGGGGAATATTAGAAAGAAAAAGTAGAATATGGTGATTTGATATAGGCAAAGATAATGGGGACTTAGTACTGCTTATTTGTGCAGGGCAAAAACTATGAAAAATAAAAGTTAAATTGTGAAAATATTAGTAGTATTCAATGTGTAGTTATGTTTCTTACGAAAGGTCCAATATTATGCTAAATTGACTCTTGTGAGCTTTAAGTAATGTTATAATGTTGATGCTGGAGTTGTGTTTTGTTTCATTACCCTGGTTCTAGTGAAGGTGTATGCAGTTTAAAAACACAGTGGAGCACTTCCTGTATGACATCACAAGGTGGGATTGAGTGTTTTAGAGTGTTTGAGAAAAGAACTTATCCTAAACATGCAGGGTTTGTGTGGAAAACGTGTGGAAAAAAACAAAACACAACTCCAAGTATGTGATCAGAAAATGGTGTAATATGGGCCCTTTAAAGCAACACTGTGTAATTTTTTCCAAAGATGGCATGTCACCTGCATTATCCATGGAAATAGAAATTTAAAACCATACTTCGGAACATTCTGCATGGAGATACATAGGTTTTATGCCATACTGTGGAATATTACAGCCTAAAGAACAACATTTCCATGGAGACAAGCAGGAAGAGGCCCTCCCCAGACAAAAATAAGAGTCAGGTTTCTGAATGTGCAAAAATACATGTTTCCTACGTTTTTCAGTGTATAAAAACACTCAAAATGCTTTAAATGTACTTTCTCTCACTTTTATATCTCTTTAGTGCAGTTGTGAGCTCTTCTTCTCCCACAGTCAGAGCCCGTTCTGTTACGAAAGAAAAAAGAAACACCTTATAATCAGGTTTATTTGCACAGACACCATTTTGGAGCTTTGTGGTGCAGTGCAGATTTTCCTAAATATCATCGTTAGTGTTTGGTTTATTTTTGGTGTGAGCAAACATGGAGGTGCGGCTCATTACAGAGGATTCCTTATGTAGTGTGTGTGTCTCTGTGTGTCTGTGTGTGTGTGTATGTGTCTGTATGTGTGTGCAGTGACAGGTCAGAGGAAGTGTCTCTGGTCATATTGTGTCATTATATGTGTAACCAAACACATCAGATCACAAACACACAGATGCGCTGATGCAATGGAAAACGTTCGTGAGCTTTTGAAAATGTGTTGGGCAGTTAAATATAGTGTTCAGTCTGCTGTGTAATGTGCTCATTTTGTTTGTTTTTCTTCGTAGGCCCACAAAGCTGTAATACTGGTCTGTTCTGATCGAGTTTGGTGCAGAAGGTGTTCTAAAAAACACCAGAGTATGCTTATTACTATTTATGTTTGGATTTGTTTATTTAAAGGTGCACTGTGTAACTTTTCTAATAGGCGAAGTCTTGTTTCACAATATGGCAATACTGTGGCATAAATACATTGAAAAACGGTGTGTGGGGTAGTCTTTCCTTAGATCTGACTTGTAATATGGCCCGGTGGTGTCATCTGCTTATAGATGGCAGACGCTTCACCGGAAAAGTTACACAGTGCACCTTTAAGGATCCCCATTGGTCTCTCCAAGTGCAAAAACAACTCATCCTGGACTTTTCAAAATAAAAGCGTTAAACATTGCACATACATGAACAGTAAAGCACAAAGACAGTCAATACATAGAGATTTGAATTAAACATATTTAAAAATATTTGAGTTATTAATTTAAAGTTGCACTGTGTAACTTTTCTGGTGGAGGGTCCGCCCCCTGCTGCTTGTCACCATGGAGCTATTACTATTTTGCCTTGATTATTCACAATATTGACATAAACTTAGTAATCACAATGGAGACAGGTTAATGATCAGATCTATGGAGAAGCAAGCCTGCACATAGTAAGAATTCACATTAAAGTTTGAGATATAAAACACCTGTAACTGAACAAATGCAAGGGATATATGTTTAATGCACCACTGTGGGACATTCCAGGCAAAGAAATAACACGTCAATGTCTTTGTTACATTTCCGTATGTTTATAAAACGTAGAAAGACACTGAAAAAGAAGGTGAGTCCAAACTTTTGACTGGTAGTTTACGTGCAAATCAGCCTCCCTCCTTTGGGTAGGCTGATGTTATGAAGTGAAACAACAGTTCTAAGTTACACATGAGTCTAACTGTAAAACTGTTTTCCAACGGGCCCTAATGAAGACAGTTGAAAAAATACTGTATTGTGCTGCCCCCTCGTGGAGAACTTTATGAACAGTCCTCCTATTCCACGGTCACTGGAAATCACTGAGCGTAAACAGAATCCTCACAAACCCAGTCACCCCAACACGGTCCTGTGAGGTCAGCTGTGGTCAGTACTATTAGAATATTCACGTTTTCTTATATCGTTTCACACGTGCACGAGGGCTCTACGACGTGTGGACTCTTCTTCCTCGGTTGCTTAGAGACACGTATTTCTCAGCATCCTTGGTGCGCCTTATGGACCTGTGCATCACTCCCACGTGCCTACTACTATAGACCCACTTTTTCCTTTTTCTTTTGTGTTGTAGGTAGTTCAAGGTAAACAGTGGGCCTAGTGCAGCTGGAATATTGAAATTGCAGGTATATAGAGACAGTGGATCAGTGGATCATCTGGAAAAGGTTACGCGTTAGTGCTATCTCCAAATGCCACGGTCACACAACTTTAAAGAAACACAGCTGCTACACGACCTATAGGCCTATCACTTTGTTCCAGCGCTTTAAGAAAAAAAAAAACTTGTAATTTTCTAGAATTTGGTTATATGATGGCTTTTTCTTTCCAAATATAACAGTAGATCCGCGTGTGTGGGGCGGGGGTGGACACTGGTAGTGTTGTAGTAAATGCCTGTAGTATGGTGTGTGTGTAGCCGCTTGGTGCAGCCCGCGTGCGGCTGTTGCTGGGAGCCCTGGCCAATCACCGGCGCGGCTTGTGTTGAAGTGCCGAGTGGGCTGAGAGCATGACATCACCCCCTGCACGAGAACACGCCATGTAACAGATGTATTTACTACACAGGGCCGCTGCTGCTGCTGCTGCTGCTGCTGCTTCTTACTAATGCGCCGGGGGCAGTACGGTCCTCCAGCAGCACAGCCCTCGCGCACAGACTCAGCCTCCGTGTGTAGCGTAGTCTGGGAGGGGCGTGCGTCTCTGTCTGTCCTCGCGTCTGTCCGTCCGGGGGAATGGCGGATGGGGAGACAGCCGCTTCTATGGAGTGGGACAGCGGCGGTGTAGCACACTAACATCATATCGCTTCTGCCGGTGTCACCTCGGTTCTGTGTGATCTCCATCTTTCGCCATGGACCCAGAGAAGACGCTGACATTCTGCCACGGGCTCACGGCTGAGGAGGTACCGCTTTCCCGTTACTCTATCTCGCACGCTGCTGCTGTCAACAGCTGGGCTCCTGCGCATCTGCAACATGCTTCCACGGCCTGCACGCTCTTGTTGGTAAACAGTGGCCTGGATGGAGGCATGCACAGCGGCTATAGGCACCGGATTCACACGCAGGATCGGGGCATAGATATAAGATATGTGTATCTCATTGTTATTGCCCACGCGTAAAAACAAAGTCTGTCTTTAATTTGAAGAGGCTAGGTGTTGATAAAACTCAAACCACATGAAATAGAATACTTAATTGTGCACTATGAACACCTTAGTATGCAGGCTGTGTGTGTGTGTGTGTGTGTGTGTTAGGGTCAAATTATCACCACAATGAGTTTAACCTCTAGAACATAAAACTGTACCAAAAATAATGTAATACCACATTTATTGTTAGGTCATGTGCATGGCTGAGCACGGTACTATCAGGGGAACGTCTTATAACTTACAGCTTCAGAAACTAAAGTATATATACAACATCAAGTTCTAATGTTATTCGTAATGTATGTAGGACTGTTAGGATTTAGCAGAACCACGCTGGTGCCTTACAAGTATCTCTTTCAATGCTTACAGTTCAGTGGTGACAGAGACCCCAGGGACTTCAGTTGGAATTATTTGTGGTTACCATGTGGTTTTCCGCAGAAGACCAGAATGCCTGAATATGTACTGTGTTCAGTGGTGGGGCTCACCACAGGAACAGACACTTTCCTCCACCACGTAATGTAATAAATCACATATGAGCTGTGGAGTCACTGTGAAAAAGTCAAATTAGTCATTTTGGTTTGGGCTCTTTTGTTTTGTTTACAATGTGTTTTGTTCTTTTACCTTTTTAGATTATAAAGACAAGATTAGTGTGTAATTTAGTATTTTTGAATAGTGAGGCAAGGTTGGAGCTACTAGAGCTGAAGTATTCTTAGAAGGATGTCGTGTTGTCATAATCGTAAAATTTTGATAGTAAAGAATAGGCTAGATACTCAAAACCAAATTGAATAAAATGGTAATAAAAATGTCTGTAAACTTCAAAACAAAATGTGCTGTTATAGGATAGTCGTGATACAAGTCAAGATAATTCTAAAAGTGTTCAGGAAAGGGTTTTTAGTTTATTCAAATGAGTATTTAGTTCCACTACAGATTTCAATACTGATTATGATTTTTGAGTTGTTAGAGGCATGGGAGATTTGACGTGGACTTTCCCTGTTATAGCAAATAAATTAGCAATTTTAGAATGTATGAAATATCTCTAGGCCTGTTTGGCTTGAGGTAAGGAGGACCAAGTTTAATGTATATAAAATTTACTGATACAGCTATAGATAATAAGTCAGTAGGGTCTACAAAATAAAACACTGAGATCAAATGAGAGTTGCCCAATTGTAGTTTGAAAATAACTAATACTGTGAAAAAGTAGGAGTAACTGGTAGTATGCCAGCACGAGCAGATGGCAATGACAGCTGCTATTGTGTTGGTGTTTGTTACATAGATTATTGTTACGTAGTAGGTGCGAATGTGATTCTGTTTATAGTCAGTTGGAATGCGTTCAAGTACACAATGTACACAAAAAGTACACACATTGTTGCCTATAGGGCCTTTATTGTCCTCAATGCTGACTGCTGTTTGTGACAATAGAACGGTCTTTCATGTGGCTGGAGGTTCATTTCAGCAAAGTCATGAGGTCCCCACATATTTTAGTGGGCTCATACAACTTTTACATATGTGTGTGTGTGTGTATGTCTGTGTATTTGTGTGTATGAGTGAATCTACAGCTCTGAACTCATCTAAAAGGCTTAAAGGTAATGGGAATTTTTGTCTACTGTGGACAACCTATGTATAATATCTGAAAAGGCATTTGGATTAGATGTGATAATAAATAGAATTATGACCTTTGATTATAGAATGTCATTTTTCAAGAACTTACACTAGCACTGATATATTAAAACTATTCAGTAGAGGTCAAACTTACACCTATTGTATGCATGTATTTGTTTTAACTTATTTTGTATAGATACTTGCCTAAATGAGTATCAAGTTTTGACCATAGACTAAATGGACATAGCTCAGTTTGGTCTTAAAATGTTTCGTATTAACCCGTGCTACATGATCCTGGTGTTTTTATTTCACTATTTTGTCTCTTAATAAATTCCTTTTCCAAATATGGACCTTGTTCCACATTTGCTCCTATAACTGCTAGCCTCGTGAGCTTCATTTGACTGGAACCTAATGCTGCTGGTCACGTCACACTCACTTAATCCACTTCTTTATACCGTCTATGGTTTTGACACTAGTTTTAATATCAATTAGTATCTGGGTATTAGCTTTTTTGACAACCCTTCACAGCTACTATGAAATACTGAATAATGTGAAATACTTTTAAAATACATTATGTTTAATTGACAAACCTAAAATATAATATAACACTGGAATTACACACACAATCAGCTACAAATCAGATCAGTCGCACATTTTGTAAACAAACTAAATGACCTAATCCAGGCTTAACCCCTGATGTACCACTTTTAAAGGTCCTATATTACGCAAAATGGATTCTTGTGAGCTTTATTGTTACCTCACGAAAAACATATGTGGAGTTGTGTTTTGTTTCATTCACACATGTTTGAGTAACCCTTTATTATTAGTCTGTCTATATCCCCAAAGCTCAAAATGCTCTGTTCCACCTTGTCATGAAATGGCAGTTTTCAACTTTAACAAGCTACCGTTTACCTTTAGTTCAGAGCTCGACAATTACAGAGCTGAAATCATCCAAATGATTCTAGTGAAGGTGCACGGTGTTTAAAAACACAGTGGAATCCCTCCTCCTTAACACATGACATCACAAGGTGGAACAGCGTTTTCAGTTTGAGTGAAGAACTCAGCCTAAATATTGTGTCAAACGTGTGAATGAAACAAAACACCGCGTTTGTTTATGATGACGAAACAACATTATAACATAGATCAGAAAATAGTGCAGTATGTCCGCTTTAATGAAGGAATTAACTAGTACAATGTTGAGATTCTACTTTCAAACAAATACAACCATTGCTGTTATCTTTTACCCCATAAAACCCAGAGTAATAAATAATTAAAGGGTTCAGTGATCGATGTGGAGTGTGTCGCTGCTTGCTGCCTCGTTAAATTCCCATTGACCTTCTCTTCTCCTTGAACACTTCACTGACTTTACTTCATGCTCCAAAATAGCCTGATGTGCACAGTATTTCTTTACCTGTAATTACAACCATGAATTCTTCTTCTCGTTGATACTTTGCAGTGACATCATGGCGGGGGTGTTCTACATGTGTATCTATCGGTGGAATGTTCAGGAGTTACCATGGTGACACAGGGCACACATTAGCGAACACTGACAAATGCGTTTTAATGTGATCTGTGAATGTGAAAACTCAAGAAAAAATACAAAATGGACTGAAACACATTCTCAGGAGCCTCAAAAGCTCAGATTACCTGTTAAATGTGCACTATGTAACTGGTGGAGGGTCCATCACCTACTTGTTTCTATGGATACGTCACTGCTCTGCCCAGAATGTTCCACAGTATGACATTAAACAGCTCTAGCTTACATGTATTCAATTACAGGTGGTTTTATAGCTCAAAAATACCTAGAAAAACAGGCATTCTGGCTGTGAGCGGGGCTGCCTCTCCACAGATCTGACCTGTAACTTGGTCTGGTTTGGTCTGCATACTGTGAAACATTTCAGACAAAGCAATAACATCACCATGGAGAAAAGCATTTGACGGACCCTCCGCCAGAAAAGTTACACAATGCACCTTTAAGTCTAAATTGAGTAACAGAGCTTCAGACAGAGTAGTGCTTTCAGTTATCATCAACATTCCCTGGGGGTGTGATGCCATCAGCTGCAAAGTATCAATATATTCTAACTGTATTGGCTTGTAGTTTTTTGTTTTTTTTAAATGAGGTCTTATTCATTAATTAACTAACATAATGATTTTTTCCAGATGACCATGTCGCTGCAAGGGCTGGTTGAGGGCGTGACGGTAGGGAGCTCTCTTGTTAAACCACATTACACATTTTCTGCTGTTATAAATACAAGATCTGACACATAATTAAAGTAGGCTTTGGAGCCAAGCGAGAGTGGTTACCATGACAACATACAACATTTGTTATCACCTCTACCTCATGTGTGGTAACTAAAACTAAAAGAGATATGGCAACCACCTGTGTACCTTGTGTAATGGGAGAAGCCCTATTGATTATGCTCAAGGGTAGAAATGTTGCCAGTTTTCTATAGTTTTTTTTTGTGTTTATTGTTGAAACATTCACTTGCTGCTTTAACGGTGCTTTGCTAATGGAGAAATAACAGCTGAATTCACATCGTCCATTTTATGCCCTATTTCAGGTTGCGCAGAAAGACCCTGGCATCAGTACTGTTACCGAGGTATGGGGTTTCTTCATCTCAAGACCTGCTGCATTTATTTAACAATTTGCCATCAGCGAAAATTTCATAAAAACTTCAAAAATGTGTAGGTGGATGATCAAATAAACTGTCTATAGATAAAGATCTGTGATAACACCAGGGAAGTGATGAGATGGTTCTGTTGCGATGGCGGTGTTCAGGCTAAGATTGAGTTGCTGCTAATGTACAAGAATCTGACTGTGAAAATAAAGTTGTTGATTGGAAATACATTTAAGGTAGAGTATGCAGTAATATGAGTTCTCCCTGGTTTAAGAAGGAACAACAATACAATACAATATAGATACAATATAGATAATGAAAGTAAATAAATCATAGTCAAAATACAAATAAATAAATAAAGGACTTCCATGTAACAGAAGGCCAGTTTGCTGGCGAGTGTTGTAATGGTTTGTGTTTTGAACGTGCAGGTGGTGACCCAGCGTGAGGACTCAAACAGCCTGCCGGTCCCAGTCAGCTCCAAGTACTGCCCCGGGTTAAATAACAAACCGGGATACCAGTGTGAAACGGGCCACTGCTGTGGAGAGACAGGCTGCTGCACCTACTACTATGAGCTCTGGTGTGAGTCGACCTGCTGACTTCATCAGATCTGTGTCACTGCTGAGACCTCCTGCTGTAGAGTCCTTTAGACACCACATGAGTATTCACTATCATCATTAGAGTAGAGATGTTGAGATTATATCGTTAATCGATAATCAGGATTATTCAGGTCTAGGGTTAGCACTGATCCATCTTTTTTAGATCCGTTACCAATTCTGATACTATAGCTTTAGAGACTAAAAATAGCATTTATTTCCTTTAAACTAAAAGAAAATAAGACAAAAGTGATCCAAATGTGTTATGTAGCTGTTATTTATCTCTCAAGTAACTACAGAATAGCTTTGTGTAAATAAAAGTTCAAACATTATGAGCCTTTCTGGGGCGACTCAGTTTATCTGTCCAACCAGGATATCACTGAACTATTTGGAAGCCGATTTGATATCCGATACCAGTAGATCACAATATAATTGTCAGGAACAAAAAATAATCGCAAAAATAATTTATCTATACTCCTAAAAAACGTAACCTTCATGTAAAGTGCAGTGTTTATGTCACATTAACTTGACTTTATCATTCAGAAAGTTTGAGTTCATAAACCAGGGCACATATTATAAGAATGCTGATCTGTTTAGACAATATGAGTGAAAGTGAATGAAGGATTTCACAGTTGTTTGGTCATGGGGTCAATAATCATGAATAATCATTCAATCGTGATAGTTTTCATAATAATTGTAACTAGAGATGGGATAATAAACAATAATATAATTTATCGTGATAAAAAGGGTAGACAAAATCACCATTGTATTACCAGAATGTACAGAAAAAAGCTACTTATCCAAGATGACCTCTTAGATCATTGTTGTTTTCACTGATAACAAAGTACAATACTATAACGGTGAATAATTATAATTATTCATTAAAGAAACCGTGATTGTGATATAATTGTTAATTGCAATTATTTTACCATGATAATTGTGACACCAAATTTTAAAACTAAAATGTGATATCATTTATCTGGTGCAGGGTTCTGGCTGCTGTGGACTGTACTGATCCTGTTTAGTTGTTTCTGTGCTTATCGTCATCGCCGAGCAAAGATGCGCATCCAGCAGCAGCAGAGACAGAGGGAAATCAACCTCATCGCCTACAACGGAGCCTGCAACTACTCTTCCTCAATGCTCGACCTCAGTATGTCCAGCATTATTTACAGTTTCATTGTCAGATTTCATAGATAAATGAGGATTAAGACTGTATTTTACACTTGGGTTATCAAAAGGCCAGATATTTAAACTAGTATTGAAACTAGACACTCATTTGTGCAGATTTCGGTACTGAAAAAGTCACATTCATAGAAAAGAAATGAACCTTTCCTGACTAACTTCTCCTTTCTGCTCTTGTCCCATATAAATCCTTATAATGTGCCTGATTACAATGACTAATGTGTATTTTGGTCACCATCGCCCGGTCAACTAAAGGCTAAACAACTAAAGGCCCAAAACCCTACTGCTAATTAGGCCTGTCACAATAATTACTATATTGACTTATCGTTCAATGTTAGCTGGAACAATAATTTTAGGGTCAGTATTTATCGTGGGGATTTTTCATACTAGATTTTTTTTCTTATTTTTTCAGACTATGATAAGATTTAAGCTAAAGAAGGTTGAATAATTAACTTCTATGACTCATTATAGATACTTCCCATTAAAGCACTTACGTGTTGCATTCTGCTATTTATTTAAAGTAGCTTAGTTTTAAAGTAGGATAAAGTAGGATAATTTTGCTCTAGGGTTGTTGTGCCAGTGGCATAAATTAGTTTAAATATGATTATTATTATTATCGCCAATATTTCCTTCAGCAATCTATCACACTTCAAATTTTGTTATCGTGACAGGCCTATTGCTAATATTGTCATGCTAACGCTAATGCTAATGCTCTTGTTTGTAGGTTTCCTGGCTTCCTTCAAGTTACCGTCGTACGAGGAGGTGGCAGCACAGCCCAGTACCCCTCCTCCTCCATACAGCTCTGTTTTTGCCCTGCAGGGAGGATCAATGGGCGGCCCCAGTTCCTCCTACCTCCACCACCACTATCATCGCCACCCTTGCCCGCCCTGCCCTCCCTACCTGGGTCCTGGCCCGAGTGGCTTCACCTCCTCCCAGAGCTCCGAAAACTACACCAGCTGCTCCTGTGAGTCCTGCTCCATCACCTCCCCCTCCAGCACCTCTTTCTCCGTTCAAGTCACAGATGAGACCTATGACAGCAGCCGCATGTCCACGCCAAGTGAATCAGGAGACAAGTCCATGTTCACGCCATCGCCAACTACTCCGGGGCTAGCACACGCCATGCCCGATGTCATCCCTATGGTCAAATCCGATGTGGTGCCCGCTCAGAGACAGTCATCCTCCACCATTGAGTCTATCTCCCCATCGGCTCCTCAGCTTTCTCTTCCTCTTCACTCTCTCAATGCCCCTGGTCCTTCACATCACCATCGGCACCCCCTATCGCCTCTCATTCTCCTGTCCACACTTCCACCAGGTCAAGTCCATCCTCTTGCTTTTCCAGACCCACTCGCTGCCCTCAATGTTAAGAAAGAAAAATCCCAGTATGAAGCTTCAAGAGCTACTCCGCGATCTGTTGTGTCACCACTCAAACCCACCATCTTGTCCCCAACCAACACGGAAAAACCGAAACGCGACAAAGAAGATGAAGACTTTGAAGACGAGGACGACGAAGAGGACCATTTCCGCCATCGGAGGCTGACCGGGGACTCTGGGATTGAGGTGTGCCGTTGCCATGTGAAACGAGCTGAGCGAAAGGAAGAGATGGCAACTCAAAAACAAGAGATGAAGCCTGGAGTACAGTCACCACACAGAGAAGATTGTGCTGAACGGAGCAGTGGACAGTCCCCTACCTGCAGTGTCAACCTGAAAACCGGCGATGCCATTATCACAGTGGAGTCCTCTTAGGCAAAATAACACAGAGATGTAGACGAAGTACCAGTACCAGAAGTGAGATTGCCTAGATTCATAGCATTCTCATAGATCAAGACTAGTAAGTGAAGTTGACTCACTGAAGATAAGTCTTGTGGTCCTTGGTTAGGACAGAGGCTGAAAGGTGCTCTTGATTATTCTTGTAGTAAAAGAAATAACAAGAGAATCACACGCCTCATTCGAGTTGAAGTTGTCAGCTAGTTTTGGTGTTGGTTGACACATGAAGTCTTGTGTGGTAATGATGTCTTGTAGCCCTAATTCAAGTGTCATTTGTCACTAGAGTAAAAGAAACAGCTAGAAGTCTTTTTGCAGTTCCCAAACGTTAACTTTTAGTATCCTTTGTGATGCGAAATTGATTTATGTAATAGAAAATATTGGTTTTATTGATACCAAAATGTGTTAGATTAATTACATTGTGTTAAGAATATGAAATTAATCTGCTATACAAAAGATATGCATATATATTTGTGAGACATTCACATAGCCTTTTCTTGTGAAGGATTCTAGATAGTTCTCTACCTCTTGAGGCATTCATAGATGGACATTCTCATCAGTGAAAATCCCTTTCTGGTGGAAATGCTGTTAACCCACTGACATGCAGATTGTAAGGAGCTGTAGGATTACAATGTAAAACTTTTAGTCACCTCGTTTGTAAATGCTTTTGTAGGACAAACATCCAATGTTTTAAAAATCGTACTGGTTAATTACAAACTGTGAGGGTGTAGGTCTGGGGTTTGTTTTGAGGTGATTTCCCTTTTCTTTTGACTACAGAAAGAAGAGAACTATTCTGGCTAGTTGTGTATTTTGAGCTGTGTGCTTTAGGCTGTACCATGTCTATCCTTTAAAATGGTACAAACATACTTTAGTCAGTGTGCTGGTGGCAAAGCTTTACCACGATATTGTGACTGTATCTTGTTACTTCAGACTGTTACTTAGATACTTTTGACTGACTGTTTGACTTCACTGTTTTAACAGGCCCTCCAGGGCGTATTGCAGGTTTTGGCAAGCAAAGGCCTTTTTGAAGTGTCTTTTTTAATGTGAAAGGCCAATTAGTCTAATTGTATTATTGAATGTAGACAATTACACAACTTGACAGCTTATTCATGGTAAATATTTAGGAAAAAAAATCTTTCATAGAGAAATGTCTCCAGAGCTGTAATGAAGCAGCAGCTGTGGACTTGGACTAAACTGGTCTGTGTGACTGAAATCTGTGTCCACATGCACTACTACTTCACTACTCGCTCTGGCATCATGCCCGAGTTTTGACTGACATCTAGTGGCATGTGCAACTGAAATCTGTGTCCACATAATATAATTCATTATATTATGGTTGACTTTATAGTAAACTTGTACATTTATGACCACAGCAAATCTGTCTTTAGGACTCAATTAATAGACAGCAGTTACAATTAGTTCATAAATGTTTTTATTATATGTATTGGATTGCAGCTATTTGAAATATATATCAGTTAATTGCCAGCAAGACATTAACTATAAATGCATGTCTGCTGTGACTTTAACTGCTGTTTATTTGAAGACAAATCATGTTTGAATCACATTTTGAATCATATTTGAAGAGGCTGTGGGGCACAGAAATGTGTTTAGACTGGGGTTTTGTGGACCACAGTATACTTTTTCAGTGACTATACAAAAGTAGAGCCCATTTAGCCTGTGTGGTCATTACTTTGGTATATGGTGCCTATAAGTGGAGTTTCTGTTAGCTACAACATTAGCTGCTGCTATGTAAGCATGTTGTCTGTATATAACTGTATAATATCAACCATCTTCATAGCAGCTTCAGCAGTCTCCAAAAATATAGTACAGGTGAGACTTGCAAAAAATGTATTTAGCAATAGTATTCACACCTTTTTCCTTATTCTAGTGAATGCTGGTTGATAGGAAACAACTGTTGTGAAGAGTAATTTACCTCTTTTAAACATTTTACTGTGTGTGATAGGCATAAGCACTTGATATTGAATAAAGCTATAAACATTTTATAAATTGTTGCAAAATATTGATGATAATAGAAAACTTGTTTGACTTTATTTTTTATGTAGCTAAAGTTTATGCCTCACATGCTCTGGACACAGCTCAACAGTGTCTTTACTTAAGTGTCACACTGTGTGGTTACAAAACAATGTTCAACAAACAGTAAGTTTTGTATTTCATGTTATTCATCAAGTCTAAAACTTATGTCTTAATTATCAAACATTTACAGTTTTATATGATTAATTAATTGTACTGGTGAAATGACAAGAATCTGGCTACAACATAAACTAAAAATTGTCATGTTCTGGTGCATGAGAGACAAAAACTGGGCTAACTATCAAAGAACGAGTAAGCTCAATGTAAATAGAATATTATAGTTTGCCTTATTAGCAGCTATCAAGTACGGTATAAGCTCAAGGCCTGATACAAGACTGTTACCTCGTGAGTTTTGACTTTCACTGACTTTTCTGGCTTCTTTTAGTTGGATTGTATTTTCTTAGTATTTGTTGCTATGTTTATTGATGGTGGTCTGAATCCAATCAAGATCACATCAGGAAATCCAATGACTGTTTCTCAGCTTTCTCCAGCAGCTCCGAGATTCATTATTAGCAGCATCTGTATACTTCTCTGTGGAATAGTTGATTCTTATTACTACAGATTGTAGTGTTCTTTAAGGGTAAAGTTTGTGCATTTCTACACACTGCTCTTTGAAGTGTTGTGCGCATGTGTGAGCGTTTACTGTTAGCCGTGCTGTGCTTTTCGACCATCGTTAATTATACTGAAGCCAAAGTTGACTGTTAGGTTTGGTTTAATTGTAAGTTTGGGTATTAGACATTTTTAGAATGTAATCGTGCAAAATTACATCATTTTGTACATTGGTGTTAAGAGAAAATAGGCCTATAACCTGATATCATGTCCTGATCTGTGCTTTTTGTTCATCCCTTATGGTCAGTTCCTATAGGCCCTTTTTTTCCGTTTTATCCATTTGAGGTTTGCATTGCTTTGTTGTAAATTACTAAAAAAATGGCAGTGTACATCTGTGCCATCTGATTCAACAAAACTGTGGATTTGTGTTAAAATAAATGCTTCTAAGTACAATTGTGCTTTGGTCTGTTTTTTTTTTTTTTTTTTTTTTTTTAAATAACATAAAGTTTTTTTGACATGTTATGCTGTACCTCCATTAGACATCATGAACACAATTAACTGGCATTGCACTTCTACTTGACTACTCGCGAGTTTTGACTGACATCTAGTGGCTGAAAAATAGAAAACATGAGAGAACATGATAGAACATGATAGAGGTGGTCACATCAAAACTTATATTTTTAAACCGTGCACAAACTGTGACATGTGCAAAGGTTAGACTTATTGCATAAAGTCGTTTTCCTACTATATTCTCAGGTCTCGTCGTGTAAGAAGAGCTCCACGCTGCTCCACACCACAGCCCGTTCACAGAGCTGTGGTGGTGGTGGTCTTGGATCTGGGTGGTGGTGGTGGTGGTGGTCTTGGATCTGGGTGATGGTGGTGGTGGTCTTGGATCTGGGTGGTGGTGGTCTTGGATCTGGGTGATGGTGGTGGTGGTGGTGGTGGTCATGGATCTGGGTGGCGGTGGTCTTGGATCTGGGTGATGGTGGTGGTGGTGGTCTTGGATCTGGGTGATGGTGGTGGTGGTGGTGGTCTTGGATCTGGGTGATGGTGGTGGTCATGGATCTGGGTGGTGGTGGTGGTCTTGAATCTGGGTGATGGTGGTGGTGGTCTTGGATCTGGGTGATGGTGGTGGTGGTCTTGGATCTGGGTGATGGTGGTGGTGGTCTTGGATCTGGGTGGTGGTGGTGGTCTTGAATCTGGGTGGTGGTGGTGGTGGTCTTGGATCTGGGTGATGGTGGTCTTGGATCTGGGTGATGGTGGTGGTGGTCTTGGATCTGGGTGGTGGTGGTGGTGGTCTTGGATCTGGGTGATGGTGGTGGTGGTGGTCATGGATCTGGGTGGTGGTGGTGGTGGTCTTGGATCTGGGTGATGGTGGTGGTGGTCTTGGATCTGGGTGGTGGTGGTGGTCTTGAATCTGGGTGATGGTGGTGGTGGTCTTGGATCTGGGTGATGGTGGTGGTGGTCTTGGATCTGGGTGATGGTGGTCTTGGATCTGGGTGATGGTGGTGGTGGTCTTGGATCTAGGTGATGGTGGTGGTGGTCTTGGATCTGGGTGATGGTGGTGGTGGTGGTCATGGATCTGGGTGGTGGTGGTCTTGGATCTGGGTGATGGTGGTGGTGGTGGTGGTCTTGGATCTGGGTGATGGTGGTGGTGGTGGTGGTCATGGATCTGGGTGGTGGTGGTGGTCTTGAATCTGGGTGGTGGTGGTGGTGGTGGTGGTCTTGGATCTGGGTGATGGTGGTGGTGGTCTTGGATCTGGGTGATGGTGGTGGTGGTCTTGGATCTGGGTGATGGTGGTGGTCATGGATCTGGGTGATGGTGGTGGTCATGGATCTGGGTGGTGGTGGTGGTGGTAGTCATGGATCTGGGTGGCGGTGGTCTTGGATCTGGGTGATGGTGGTGGTCTTGGATCTGGGTGGTGGTGGTCTTGAATCGGGGTGGTGGTGGTGGTCTTGGATCTGGGTGATGGTGGTGGTGGTCTTGGATCTGGGTGGTGGTGGTCTTGAATCGGGGTGGTGGTGGTGGTCTTGGATCTGGGTGATGGTGGTGGTAGTCATGGGTCTGGGTGGTGGTGGTAGTCATGGATCTGGGTGGTGGTGGTGGTGGTCATGGGTCTGGGTGGTGGTGGTAGTCATAGATCTGGGTGGTGGTGGTGGTGGTGGTGGTCATAGATCTGGGTGGTGGTGGTGGTGGTCATGGATCTGGGTGGTGGTGGTCTTGGATCTGGGTGGTGGTGGTCATGGATCTGGGTGGTGGTGGTGGTGGTCTTGGATCTGGGTGGTGGTGGTGGTGGTCTTGGATCTGGGTGGTGGTGGTCTTGGATCTGGGTGGTGGTGGTCTTGGATCTGGGTGGTGGTGGTCATGGATCTGGGTGGTGGTGGTCTTGGATCTGGGTGGTGGTGGTCTTGGATCTGGGTGGTGGTGGTCATGGGTCTGGGTGGTGGTGGTGGTGGTCATGGATCTGGGTGGTGGTGGTCATGGATCTGGGTGGTGGTGGTCTTGGATCTGGGTGGTGGTGGTCATGGATCTGGGTGGTGGTGGTCTTGGATCTGGGTGGTGGTGGTCTTGGATCTGGGTGGTGGTGGTCTTGGATCTGGGTGGTGGTGGTCATGGGTCTGGGTGGTGGTGGTGGTGGTCATGGATCTGGGTGGTGGTGGTCTTGGATCTGGGTGGTGGTGGTCATGGATCTGGGTGGTGGTGGTCTTGGATCTGGGTGGTGGTGGTCATGGATCTGGGTGGTGGTGGTGGTGGTCTTGGATCTGGGTGGTGGTGGTGGTCTTGGATCTGGGTGGTGGTGGTGGTGGTCATGGATCTGGGTGGTGGTGGTCTTGGCTCTGGGTGGTGGTGGTCTTGGATCTGGGTGGTGGTGGTCTTGGATCTGGGTGGTGGTGGTCTTGGATCTGGGTGGTGGTGGTGGTCTTGGATCTGGGTGGTGGTGGTGGTGGTCATGGATCTGGGTGGTGGTGGTCTTGGCTCTGGGTGGTGGTGGTCTTGGATCTGGGTGGTGGTGGTCTTGGATCTGGGTGGTGGTGGTCTTGGATCTGGGTGGTGGTGGTCTCTGGACGCCGCAGAGGAGGCTCGCTGTTCTGTGATTGGTCAAAACGGACCAGCACCCACCCTCTCGTCTGGCCACTCCCCGTCCGCGTTTTCTCCACGTGATTCATCTCTCTCGCTCTTCGCCAAGTTAAAAACAGACTTTGTTTATCTTACTGGCTGTTTGCAGCAATGCTTAGTGACTAGTTAGCTTATTTCTCTCCTTAAGCATCCGAGCAATTTGACTCTTCCCAGCTAAACAGCTGAGAAGAGCTCAATATTCTTGTTTACATTTTTCACGCGTACTTGTTTTTTTTGTAAAGCCTAATCGTGTTCAATTTAGCTAAAAAACACCGTGCAGTGCTAAAAGAGACCAGAAAGACTCGAGTATCGTTTACCACGTGCTACTACAAGCTTTGCATCTGGGACCTTTTGGATACCGTTTACATTTAAGGAGTTTTCTGCAGGGCCACGCAGCTTCAAGCAGACGACGTGAGGATTTTGTCTGGGCGATATTCGGAGAGCGCGATGGCGACCCAAGTGGATACGTGGTCCACGGCTCAGCCTGCCGCCGACGGTGAGTCCCCTGCAAACCCCGCGCTAAAAGCCGCTGTTTAAAGCACAATGTAAATGGAAATAACAGCGCAGTGATTGCTGGTGTTTGCGCCGTGCCCCATTGTCCCTCTGCACGGGGATGGGCGCACTGCCAGCCAGCCTGTGCTCCGCCATGTGCTCTCAAATCACACTTTGCATGATTCACACAAACCCTCCAGCACTCACAGCTCACTGCACTGCGCTGCAATAATATAATTTTATATTTAAAGCACATTGTATATTTGCGGTTTAGCCTGCGCGTTCATTTAACCCTTTCGCGATTTTGATTGGGCCATGCTCACTTCCGCTTTGTATGCACATTGGCGCAGCTAAAACAAGCTTCATATTTGTTGCTCACACGTTTGCATCCATGTAAATCAATACCAAATCTAAATCCACTGAGAAGCAATATAATTCACACGTTATTTCACTTCTAACATTTACACTGAGCCGCTGACGGTGCCGCGCGCTTCACTTAACGGTGCCAGTGCGCGTTTTGCTGTTTTCAGTTTGATTTGGCTGTTTGTGTCTAATAATCTGCATTTATGTTTTAATTTATAACATTTCTGAGGCAGTGATTATGTAATTATCTTCTAAACGTGTTGCTAATTTTTTTAAAACGTACTCAAACTTTATTGGTGCGCGCTCGTGGTACACCGTGCTCTCTGTTGATGATGACGTCGACATCTACAGGGCATCCGAGCCAATGGGAGGCCTTACATAATGTGCGCTCTGCTCTGTGTGTTCAGTGTTACGTAAGTTGTAGAAATGTATTGTTGGCTACATATCAAATGGTTTTCATATATCGAAATGCGATACTAGAAAATGTAATACAGCCCAGTCAGTGTTGTGGTGTTAAATAAAGAGTGTTAAATAAAGAGTGTTAAATCTTTGCAGCTGGCACGGGAAGATCGGACTAAGCCAGATGCAGTTGTTATTGAGGCTATTGTAACGTGTATTAGTGTTGTGTCTGCACTGTTTTGCATGAACTTGACCCAAGGAGCTACACCTGATTGAACAGGGCTGTTGATGAGGCGGTCACACTGCTGTCAGACTCCAATGTGCTGGTATGACGACCTCAGTGCCTTTCAGGACAGTCACCAACCACAACAATGACCAAGAATAGTTTTAAAGGGCCCCTGTTAAGATATTTTCTATTGTTATAACATTGTTTCCTTACCAAAAGCATACCTGGAGTTGGGTTTTGTTTCATTCACGCACGTTTAACACACAAATCCTGCATATTTAGGGTCCTTGAAACTCAGAATACTCTGTTCCACCTTGTGATGTCATGTAGTAATACAGGAAGTACCCCGCTGTGTTTTAAAACTCCATACACTGTCACTAGAATCATTTGGATCATTTCAGCCCTGCCCCTACCACTACATGATATGACAAGTTGGAACAGAGCAGTTTGACCTTTACAGTTACTCAAACATGTAAATGAAAAAAAACACAACTCTGGGTGTGTTTTTTGATAAGGGAATAACTTTATAGCATGGCTAAGTCAATTTAGCATAATATAGGCCTTTTAAGGCTCATAACAGTCTGTAAAGGCCATATAATAATAACAGTAATAATTACCTTACTGCTTAGAGTTCAGCCTGTGCACACACTGAACTCAATAATATTTCAGTTAAGGATGGTGCAGCTCCTGACCTGCTGTTTTTGTTGTATTTGTTTGTATATTTACAAATAAGTTTACTGGGATTATCCAGCTTTAAATCAGTGGCATAAAATAGGTTCTATATTATTGTTTATCACAGTATTTCTCTGTAGCGATGATGATTGTGCTTCAAAATGTGTTCGCGTGACAGGCTTATTTAAACCTACAGACTTATGGGATCTGTGTAAAATGTAAAGAATTAGAATATAGAGTTTATGACACAGGACACTAGAAAACTGCTGCTCCTGGTTATATTATATTGTTTTATATTGCATTATATTGTTGCATGCTGAGTGAGGAGTACAGACTTTATTGTACTTCTATATTAGCCTCCACCCTTCTGTTTTACCTTCTTCTCAACCCCCCACATGGTCAGGACTTTTGTACACACAGCCTCGTTTATAGGCTTCAGATTACTGTACAATCCACTGGTCTGATGCAATGTGCTGCTTAAATTGCATTAGCAGATAAGATTTGTGCTTTATCTCAGATGTACAAAATCTCTAATCAGATTATTAACTAACTTTTCAGATTTGTTTGCATCCTTCCCTATAAAAACAAACAGACGGTGTTTAAACCAATAGTCTGAGTCTCTGTACATGACAGTTTAACTCCAGTTACATCCACACCCACTTGTTTTGCGTAGATAATCTGCCCATGACTAGATAAAAATCCTGTATTTTTCCCCACACTTTTTTTGTTTATTCTGATATTTAGTTTTTGTTGTGCTAAATAAACGCATGTTGTTAATGCATTTGTACAGACAGTGATGGGAAGAATACTGTGAAAAATTATTTAGTTACAGAATACTAAATGCCTATATTATAATGTACTTCAAAACATATTCTGATACATGGGCCAATCAGAGTACTGTATTCTGAGTACTCTGAATACTTTTACACTGAGTTGCATTTGCATTATAGTGTAACAATGCAATATTGGATTAAAAATAGCTTAATGTTTCTTTCACCATTTGTTATGCATTTCCCATCACCAATTAGAGAAGTTCAAATCACACATCTAACCACAAGAGCAGTTTTTCTTTTTTTATCTTTTTCTCACTAGTTATGTGCAGTTTGACTCCGAAATTGTGCTTAAGAACCTCCATGTATTCACTTCATTTTAGAAAAGGATACCAAATGAAAGGGAAACTGTACCGAATACAGATACTCAAAATGAATATTCTGAATACGTATCTCAGTATATATTCACTTACTTCCCAATACTATGTACAGATATTGACTATGGAGAACTACCACAGACCAAATGGGGGTATGGTTCACTATATCAACCTTTAGATGTCTGGGAACCTATATGAAATAACTGTTGATTCTGACAAGTGGTAAAATATGCTGATAAGTAGGCTGTCAAAATGGGAAAAAAAAAAAAAAAAAAAAAAAAAAAGCCTCTAGGATGAACGTTAATGTTTTTGTATTTTTGCAAAGCAGCACACTGTGAAGCTTGTTTTGCAACTCTTGGCCCACACCTTTTCACTTCTATTCTTTTTCCCTATTGGTTAACCGTGTGTTTGGCACGCTGCCATTGGCTAGTTCCTAATTTACTGCTCTTGCACAGCCTGTGGCCCACATTTGGGAGGAGGGAGGAGCTACAGGGGAGGACACATGGTCAGTTGTTTACAGGTTTTTGAGACTGACGGAGGGTGTGTAACATACAAGTGCACTATTAGAGGTAGAAGTTTGAGCATTTTAAAACCTATTCTTTATTGAAATAAACATGTTAGCATATGACACTGCTATACATATAGTTGCAAATGCTCTCGACCCACTGATGCACTCAGTTTTCCAGTTTTTTAACTTTACAATATGGAATTATCGTTCAATATATGAAAGCTGGAACAATATATTTATCATGGGTACACGGGTTTCTTTGTAATACTGTGGAGATTCTGGATTTGAGCTGTAGAGGGGTTGAATAAGTAACTTCTGTCGCTATTATCGGCTCATTCTTTAATCATTTTTTGTTGCAGCTCAGGCCTTTGAATGATACTGAATTTAAAAAGGCTTTGCTGGGATTATCTTGCATTATTGTTATTGTGTCAGTGGCATAAAGTGGTTTCAGAATTATTGTATATTGCAGCATTTCTCTGTAGCAATAGATCATGCTTCAAAATTTGTTATTGTGACAGGCCTACTTGGGAATTTGCATGCATTTGCCCTTGTCCTGTAATCTATGTAGCCATAGTTTGTTAGGAGCTGTATTTAAGCCCATGCGTGGAAATGCAAAAGTATTCATTACACACTGAGACATTCCTGCTCGGGCGGCCCCTCTCTTTTACAGTACAGCCATGTGACTCAGCCCTGACCAGGCCATATGTAGTCAGGTTCTGTCCAGCAGGGGCACACAAATCGCGAGATGACAGACTCAAAAAAAAAAATTGTGTCAATGTGTGTACAACATGTGCTTCGTGTAGCTGTAGGGGTACTCAACTCCACCTCTCACTCTCTTGTTGTTGTGTTTTCACTTCATACAAGGCTGCTGTTGGCGTCTTTTGATAAATGCCGTGTTTATTTCTGAACCTAACACGAGGCTGTACCATTCTCTGTGACTAGATCGTTTACTTGCTAATAATGTCTGAAGCTGGTGAGTGTCTGTGAAGCATTGGTGGTGTAGGCTTTGTGCTGTCATCTCCTGTGTTGCGTTTCACTTGTTTTGTGACCTTTGTCCTGATTTTCAAAGCACGACCATGAAATATGTATGTGGGATTGACGTGCTGGGTTGCACAGTTTCACAGTTTTCTCTGCAGGTAAAAGTAGTGCTGTAATGTTAGCAAATAGGGCTGCACGAGTGTGGAAAAAAGCAAAAATATAACTGCAAGTAGATTTTCACTGTAATCTACTCTATCACTATAATGCACTGTGTAACTTTTTGGGAGAGGGTCCGCAACCTGTTTATCTCTATGGAGATGTTAATGCTTTGCTTGAAATTGTCCACAGTACAGTATTAATTTGTCTTGCATTTATCCAACTAAAGGTGTTATTTTTTGCTCTTAAAAATATCCATCTTTACAGTGAGTGGGGTCGCCTCTCTACAAATTTAATCTGTAATTTGGCTTGCAAGTCTCCATGGAGATTAAGTTTATGGCCATACTGTGGAACATTCTAGGCACATCTCCATGGACACAATCAAATGACAGACCCTCCACCGGACAAGTTACACAGTGGACCTTTTAAAAGTAGGATTCTGTTCAGAGTATACATTGTAAACAATTCCAGGAGCATTTCAGAGAAGAACTGATGCATCAATTCAAGAAACATGTTTGTAGTGGTCTAACTACAGGCACAACAGGATCTTTCTATAAAAATACAGGATATTTTGTCTTTTGCAGAGGACATTATATTATCTAAATATTTGCGTTTTGAAAATTGTGCCAACTCAAATAATGATTTTTGATTTGATGGTGATTTATTGTGCAGCCCTATCCCCATGGCAGTCCCCAGTCAAAAAATGTTTTTGATTCTGCTGGAAGTTGAGCCATCAGTGTGATCAGAAACTTGAGGCTTTGTGATGTTTTGTACAAGGTGTAGATGAGGTTGTTTTTGTTTTTAAAGCAGACCTATTATGCAAAATTGAGTTTTCAGAGCTTTTAACCATGTTATAGTTGTTTCCCCTTGTCATTCACCATCTCAAAGTTGTTGTGTGTTGTTGTTGTGATTCGTACATGTTTGAGAAATCTTTATTTTAGCTTATTTTCAAGATTCCATTTTGACGATCAATCTTCGTTTTCACCACCACCAGCATACACCCACTACACCCACACTTACATTGTTGTCCAATTTTATTGTCTTAATCTGATGCAAGCAGGCCGCATCACATAGTCATTTTCTTACAGATGAAGAAAAATCGGCTACTCACTAATGTGATCTGTAGCTATCCATAGGAGGCGGTGACAGTCATCAGCTTCCACTGGGCACCACAGCTTTGTAATGTGGAAGTCAGTGGACTTGTTTCTTTTTAGTTGTTTTAGATGAATATTGTGACTTAAAATATGGAAATTAAAACTTGATGATCCATGGGTGTCATAGATTATAACTATACAGCACAATGGGTCTTCTTTAATGAACTTGGTATATATGATATTGATTTTTGAAAGTCAATTGAGGCAACTTCTTGGTCTCTCTGGTTTCACAAGTTTGTTACATGTTTTTTAGAATCTAAACATAAAAATGGAAAAAATCCACAGTTTTTCTTCCAGTGGATTCTGTGCCTGGCGACATTGCCAACTCTAAATCTTTTGTCGACAGGGATGTTCTCCTATGATGAGAAGCTGTCTGAGGCAAATCGTCATGGCAGCGATGATGAAGACGCGCTGAACGAGAGCGAGATGAACGGGAACTGGACCCCTCAGGAGAAAGCCCTGCACGAGGCCAGACTCAAGGCCAAAGCCAAGCGCCGCCTACGCAAATCCTCATCCAGAAACTCCACCAGCGACTCCATTTCTGAGTCTGGTGAAATGGGAGGGGTCGACCCACACAGTCCGAAGGGCAAGGTCCCCACCAATGACCGCAAATCCAGGATGGGGAAAGGCCGGGGGCTGCCAAAGAAAGGTCTGTATATGTCTCCTTATTCCTAAAATAAACAGATTGAAATATGTTAACATGTAAATGATATTAGAAAGTGTAAAAAACAAATTCAAGAGCCATTGTCTTATTTTGTTTTGTATTAAAGGTCCTATATTATCCAAAATTGACTTTTGTGAGCTTTAAGCCATGTTACAACGCTGTTGACACCTCAGAAACATACAGAGTTCACATATGTTTGAGTAACCTTTTATTATTAGTGTGTCTACATCTCCAAAGCTCAAAATGCTCTGTTCCACCTTGTGATGTCATGAAGCTGTAGTTTTCCAGTTAACCACTACCTTTTACCTTTAGTTTGGTAGAGATTAGTAATTGGACTGAAATCATCCAAATGATTCTAGTGAAGATGTATGGAGTTTAAAAACACACATGACATCACAAGGTGGAACAGAGTGTTTTCTTTTTAAGAGCCTAAATATGCAGGGTTTGTGTGTTAAACATGTGTGAGTGAAACACAACTCCAGGTATGTTTGTGATGAGGAAGCAACATTATAACATGGATCAGAAAACAGCCTAGTATAGGCCCTTTAATTCCGTTAACCACATGAAGCCCTTGAGACCTGGGCATGGTGCATCATAGCAAAGACAAATGGGAAAATTCCTACTGCTTTTGTATACCTATTCTTTAGTTGGAGAAATTCTGTGGCTGTGTATCTGTCTGACAGATCTGTGGTCTCCTCAGGTGGAGCGGGGGGCAAAGGAGTGTGGGGCGCAGCAGGGATGGTGTATGAAGATGAAGAGCCCGACATACGGGACCCCAACTATGATGAGTCTTCTCAGGTGACTTAAGTTACACAATCAATTACCCTTATGTCAAAATTACATTTTCCTGCTGTTCTTGAACTGTGCGTTGCAACACTGGAATTTCCCCACTGTGGGACTAATAAAGGCATATCTTATCTTATATCTTAAACACAGGACCCATGTGAGGCTCACAAGAATTTTCGATGTTCCTGAGCTCTATTGTGTGAGTGGAAAAGGAATATTCTATTGTGTGAGTGGAAAAGGAATATTCTGTTGTGTGAGTGGAAAAGGAATATTCAAGGCTGTTAAGCTCACTGACCTTGTATTGGTTCAAATTTATAACTAGACGAAAAGGAACAAATTCATAATTGAAATGAAACACCAGCCATTGTTTTTTCAGTCTAGCTCATAAAAATCTTGGGACACAACATTCCAGCTTGCAATAATGGAATTCCATAAAACTGCCCATTGCAGAGGACGAGCAGAGACTTTGTTGTTAATGCTCTGCTCTCACAGTGACAGAGTTTGGTCGAGGCTGGTCAGGCCTATTGTGGGCTGTGGTGGTCTGTTGTGGCCTGTTGTGGGCTACAGCTTTTTGTCCGGAGGACAGAGGCCAGAGTTCTAAGCAGGGCTTTTATTTTTTCACACAAATGTGCTGATATGGAGCAACTGTGGCCAGGACAAGTCTGCAGAAAAAGCTTGAAACAAGAAAATGATTGTCCTCCGGCACAAGAAACACCTGATGCCTTCACACAGATGGCTAAATCCCAGCACAGTCAGCAACTTTCTCTATCTTTGCAGCTGCTATCAAACTGTGTGAAGGCCATGTCTGTGCCACTCAGTCCACTCCTACAGTGTGAATGTTAACAAAGGGAAGGGCAGAATTTGGCCTGGGAAGAAAACCAGGAAGTGCACTAAAGTGGCACAGAAAATTAGACTTGATAGGTTTAGAAGACAGGGTCACAGAGTGCATTAGAAGTTGTAATGTGTAAATAAAATGGTATACTCTGCAGCGACTATGCAGGTCACTCAGTTAAAATGCTTTTAATAAAATATATACAATACATAAATCTACGTCTTGCTGGTGGTTTGGTGATTCAAGGCATTGCACATGTGGCTGTTGCCTTTGTGCAGACTCGTGAGTTCACCTCCCAGCCACGACTCTTTGCAGAATGTCTATTCTTTTTTTTCCTTTCCTCTTTAAGTAAACAATCATTTTATTGAAGGACAGACCAGGAAATTGAGCTTCAGTGCCTTATTGGCTGTAGTGCTTTCTCTTGTCAGTGTATTTCCTATGTTAAGAGATTGCCCGGGTCAGATATTTGAAACAATAGACCAAAGGATATTTTAAAATGAGAGCTGGAATTATTATTTTAAAATCCTGTTCATGGTTGTTTTGATCTGTTTTTCACATTTGTGTTTCTGCTTTTCCAAAGGGCGACACAGTCTATGCCACAGTCGTTCCAGTAATAGACGAGAAGGAACTGGAAAAGATGGTTAACCCAATTGTACAAGAGTACTTTGAACATGGAGACACCAAAGAGGTCGAGGTAAGCACCGAAGTGTAATGACGTAAAAGAGGGGGTATTGTGTGAAATTGCTTCTACCAAGTTATAATGTTCCCCCATCAAAAACGTGCAGATTTTAGATGTCATCCATGCGTGTTTGAATATTTTAGCGATCTCTCTTGGGCCCTATTCGAACTCTCCTTATGGTTATGGTTATCTGTAATATTCTGTGTAATGTTCAGCCCAAAAGCCTACGTCATCCATGCTCCTACACGACAATTCTCCATAAATGTACAAAACACGATACAAAACTGCACACAGCAACTTGACAAACCTGATGTGATGTGCAGTCGTTTCATTAGCGGGATGCTCGCTGATTGTTTTGTGATAGCGCTCTGAATGGGGAGTGACTTAACATGGGGAGCAAAGGGAGGAGAAACTCAAAAATGAAAATTAAACTTATAAAACATGATCTAAATATGTTACGTGTTGGCAGTTAATACCCCATAGAAGTCAAATACCCCCTCTTTAATGCAAACTATAATGTAAATGATGTGTATATGCAACTGTGTTTCTGTTGCAGTTGTTGCTGAAGGAACTGAACCTAGGTCCTCACAAATACGAGTTCTCTTCTTTGGCTGTGTCCCTGTCTCTGGAAGGCAAAGCCAGCCACAGAGAACTCACCTCACGTCTGCTCTCAGACCTGTCCAATAAGATGATGTCCCAAAGTGAAATGGCCCAGGCCTTTGACAAGATGCTCAAAGAGCTGCCAGACCTCATCCTGGACACCCCAGAGGCTCCACAGGTAAACCAGACTTAAAGGGCCCATATTACGCTCTTTTCTGATCCAAGTTATAATGTTGTTTCCTTAACAAAACATACCTGAAGTTGTGTTTTGTTTCTTTCACACATGTTTAACACTGTGCATATTTAGGCTGAGTTCTTCTCTCAAACTGAAAACACTCTGTTCCACCTTGTGATGACATGTGGAATGTCCAATCTCTACTGAACTAAAGGTAAAAAGGAGCTGTTGACTTGAAAACTTCCACTACATGACGTCACAAGGTGGAACAGAGCATTTTGAGCTTTGGAGATGTAGACAGAATAATAATAAAGGATTACTTAAACATGTGTGAATGAAACAAAACACAACTCCAGGTATGTTTTTGAGGAGGTGACATCATAACATGGCTTAAAGCTCACAGGAGTTTAAAATCAGGCTTCTTCAGTCCACAAGATCCACTCTGCAAACACTGTTTTTGTTCACCACTTTATTATTCTGTTTTTCTTTTCCAGATGTTGGGCCAGTTCATAGCCAGAGCCATAGCAGACCATGTGCTGCCCATGTCTTTCCTAGACCGTTACAAAGGCAGAGTGGACTGTGAGCACGCCAGGTAAGATCACTTCAGAGGTCATTAATCGTATGATCTATACAATATGTTAAACATGCATAGGACAAACTTTTCTGGTGGAGAGTCCGCCACCTGCTTCTGTCCATGGATATATTGATGCTTTGGCTGGAAAGTTCCATGGTATGACATTAAACCTATACATCAAGTATTTATTCAGTACAGTTTCTATTGCTCAAAAATACAAAAAAAAAAACCTCTGTTAATAGGGTTAACTCTCCACAGATCTGAATTGTAATGTAGCGCTGTAACCTGCTAGTCTCCCTCACAATAGATTTAATCTGTACTGTGGAACAGTCATATTATCTATACACAATGTTAAGTCAAAGCTGTAGATGTTAAATGTATCTGTGGTAGGTAACATTGCATTTGAAGTAAAAAAAGAACACCAAACTGCATTGATTTTGTCTGCAGAGTGGCTTTAGACCGGGCAACGGTGCTTCTGTCCATGAAGAGGGAGGTGGTTCGTCTGGATAACGTGTGGGGAGTAGGTGGTGGCCTAAGACCCGTTAAACATCTCATTAAAGAGGTAGGATTAAGTTTGCAACGGTATTTAATACATTGTGCAACAGTATAAACTCAGTGAATAATCCTGGGCTGTATGCGTTTTTCACTGGAGGCTTGACATGTGGGGTTAATGTGTAAGACAGACTAAGGACAAAATGTAGTCTGCCCAATAAAAGCAGCTTTGTTAGTTTTCCACAATGAGAAGTGCACATATAGGCCTGTCATGATATTTACAATATCGATTTATGGTTCAGTGTTTATCTTACTTTTTCTTTGCAATAGTGGGGAGGTAAGTGGGTTAGTTTCAGAGAAGTTTCAGTGTAGATGGCTCCTCCCTTCAAACAGATGTAAGGCATTACCCACCAGCAATCTGAACAGAACTGAAGAAGCTGCTTTGATGAGCTGTGAAACATCTTTAATCAAAAACATTTGACCAGTTTTTAGAATTGAATGTCTCTTTTGCCAATAGTGGGGAGATTTTTATAATTTTTATGTAATATTTGAGTTGTACAGTGCAAAATGGCTAATTATCGGTTCAGTCTATAGTTTAAAGGTTGCAGCTCATGCCTTTTACTGATGTTGTTTGAAAATTAGTTTACTGGGATTCTCCTGCTTTGTGTCAGTGGCATAAAGTAGTTTCAATATTATTGTTCAGCGTGATATTTCTCTGTAGCAATGCACATGCTTAAAAATGTGTTGTCATGACAGGCCTATACACTTGTTAGGGTTAGGGTGATCATTCTGTCTCTTTAGTGTAAAAGTCTATACTAAGGCCGATCTTCTGTCTGTAGGCCTGTTATGATAATTACTATATTGATTTATCAGTATATGAAAGCTGGAACAGTATATTTTGGGGGTCAGGTTCAATCGTGTGTACTTTTTTTTTTTTTTTTTCATATAGGATTATCTTGCATTAGTGTTATTGTATCAGTGGAATAAAGTAGTTTCATTATCATCGTTTAGCACAGTATATCTCTGGAATGACATATATCATGCTTCAAAATGTGTCCCCCTGCTTGACAGAGTAAATGAAGTCAGTGTTGACACAAAGCCTGTTCTGTTACTGTTGTCTTTGTCAGTCTCCCATTTCATTTGTGCAGTAGCGCATCAAGATCATGTGCCCTTTTGTCTTACTGTCTGTTGATTTTGCACATTTTGCTGTTGAAGATGCATTCCTTTTGTGCAGTGGTGGAATATAAAAAAGTAAAAATAGTAAAGTCCTGTACTTAAGTATAAATTTTGGGTATCTGTACTTTACTTAAGTACATTTTACATCGAATATTTTTTACTTTTACTCTACTACATCTGAGAGCATGTACCTGTACTTTGTGCTCCACTACATTTTTTAATTAGACTGAAAATGTAAAAGTATTTTTTATTGTCTGCGACCTGCAGAAAAGGCTGAAGGGTTTGTTTTTAACACATTCATAATAATTTAAGCACACTAATATATATAACAACAAATCAACAGAAACAATTGTGTTTTTTATTTGTTTAACAAAATTCAGCACACGTCTGTATCAAAATCACTACATTTGAAGCTTCATTAGATCTCAGAATCTGTGTGAAATATTTTTACTTTTTACTCTTTAAGTCCATTTTTAAACTGGTACTTTAATGATTTTACTAAAGTAGAATTTTTCATGTGATACGTTTACTTGAGGGGTTTTTTGTTCCAGTATCTACTTTTACTGAATAAAATTGAGTACTTCTTCCACCACTGCTTTTGGGTTACATTTCTATTGACTAGCAGCTCTGAGTGACTAATTGTGTTGTTCCAGGGATATTTAAAGCAGTGGTGGATGTGTGTGTGGCTCTGCACAGTGTGACGTAACCAAACAAAAATAGACCAACCGCTTTGTCAGAAACATTAGTGTAACGGCACTTTTCAGAACGTGTCACTGTTGCGTATCAACATACAGGACATTACGCTGGAGGTGTTCATCATGTATCTCTATTGGTTCAGCAGTTACCATGGTGACACAATGCACACATTGGCAAACACAGACAAAAAAGGTTTGAGACTCAAGGAAAAAATACAAAATGGATTTAAAACAGCACATTTTCAGGAGTCTGATCAGTTCAGTTCATCAGTTCACCAAAAATGGCGAGTGTTACAAGTAACTGCTTGTGACGGTAATTTTATGCATGATGGACTTTTCAACCAAGTCCGCTCTTTCTGATGAGATTATGTCAAAATAAAGATCGATTTGTTTCTTCTACCAAACAGAAAAATTCATTTTGTGTTGCAGATGAACCTCCTGCTGAAGGAGTACTTGATATCTGGAGATGTGGCAGAGGCTGAGCACTGTCTGCGAGATCTGGAGGTGCCCCACTTCCACCATGAGCTTGTTTATGAGGTGAGGAGCCATTTCACACTCAGGAACATTTTTTTTTTTTTTTTTTTTTTTTGGATACCTTTTTACATTTTGGAGTAAGCAAACTCCTACTTAGCCAGTATTTTAGCTAAAATGTAAAATAGCCTACATTATATTATCTTTTACATTATAAGCTGAAATATTGGCTCAATAGGATTTTCCTTGCTCCAAATTTTCCTTCAGTAGAGCGCACATAAGGTATTTTATATTACTCATGGTTTAGAGAGTTGTGTCTTGAATGATGTTTTTCAGGCTGTAGTGATGGTGCTGGAGGCCAGTGGGGACAATGCCGGCCGGATGATGATTAAACTGCTACAGTCCTTCTGGAAGTCTGGCCTGGTCACTCTGGATCAGATGAACAGGGTATGACTTTGTTTTGTAATATACAGAGCTGTAGTATTGGTGTAAAAGCCATAGACTATATAAAGAAGTATAAGGGAACATCACCCATAGCGTCCAGCCAAATAAAGCTCACAAGGCGAAAAGTTATCGGAGCAAATTTGGAGCCGCTACTTTGTCTGTACAGACAAAGTAATGAAATGTGCCCCCATGCAAACTTCCTATTTGGAACGCAGCGGCTTGTGCATTAGTTTGTCTATTTATAAATACAGTCTGTGGTAAAAGCACAGACTCATTTATGAATGTGTTTTGAACAGGGCTTCCAGAGAGTCTATGACGAGCTCCAGGAGATCAGCCTGGACGTGCCACATGCCCACACCATCATGGAGGACTTTGTGGACCTCTGCTACCAGGAGTCCATCATCTCCAAACATCTGAGAGACGCCTGTCCTTGCAGGTGTGTAAGTCATGCTGTACTACAACTGTAACTATACATTACATATATACATTGTGTTTATTGCAAACTAAAGTTAAATGTGTGTGTTCTACTAGGGGACGTAAGCGGTTTGTGAGTGAGGGCGACGGAGGCGTCATCAAGACCTAAGTGCAGCAGGAGCAGCAGGACAATGGGTGTCTACTCATTCTCTGACCCATTTCCACTTGGGCATGGACTGAAGAGTGGGCTGGGTGTCCACTTCTTGTTATTCACCATCTTTGACTGGTTTTGTAAAAAAAAGAAACAAAAAAATCTTTATTTGGGAGTTAATACACCCCTTTGCCTAAGTCTTTGTACTTGTTTATCCAGAGGGATTTGCATCTGCAGATAAAAAGGTTGAGAATCCTTTTCCTTTGCTTTACTGGTTTACTGTTGTTAATGAAGAGGCACTTACAGCGGAATATTTTGTAAAGTTATTTAGAATACACTCTAAAGTTTATTTTATACACAAACTGTTTTTCCAATCTCGGTGTTCTTTTGCTCTTTGTTTTCTTTCTTTACCTTTGCAGTCGGGACGAGTATTTGGTCACTGTTTGGTTGTTAAATTGGCACTTGTATATGGGCAAAGATATTTTGAAAATTGAATAAAAAATATTAAATATGGGTATTGCTTATTAAAAAAGCAAATGCTGTGTCACAGTATTCTACCAGAACTATTACCTGAAACTCTTACCTAATGGCATACATTAGAAAATAATATGCATATAATATATTTGAATCATTTATTCATAGGTTAGCGCTGTTAAACAGAACATTGTCATCATGCACAAACGGGGGGCTGCACAATTTTGCGATTATGTTTAAAAAGGAGGATTCTGTTCAGACTGCACATTGTAAACGTGAACAGACTGAAATCTGAACTGATAAACGAATACAAGAATATCATATACTTTAACATGTTTTTAAAAGTCTGAACTTGTTGATTTAAAAAAAAAATGTTCTTTGCAGAAGACATTCTATTATCTAAATAACTGCAACTTTTGCGATTTGAGAGTTGCTTCAACTCAAATCGCAAACTTGTGCAGCCCAACAAAAGAATGTGCCCACTACTACAGGCATGCATCAGAGAGGTATGTCTTTGGGCAAACTGCAATCACTTAAAGGAACTGTATGTACGATTTAGATTTTTTTAATTTAAAAACGACCTGTGTCCAGATATGAGGTAGACATTTTCAAATCAAATATAGTTTTTACTGATGACAGTTAATTACAAAAACCATGGACATGACGGCAAAGTTTATGATAAAATTTGGTATTTTGGTTGTCAAGACTATTATCTACTTAATTTAAACCTATAAGGACCAAAACCTTAAATTTGCACCCAATCAATGAGCGCCTCTGCTGCTGCAGAATGCCTATTCTGTCTGTACACTGAGACTGAGGACAAAAAGGCGCGGGCAACCCGCAGGTTCAACTGTGAATGCATTTAAAAAAAAAAAAAAAAAATAATAATAATAATAATAATAATAATAATAATAATAAAACGTTAAGAGCTCAGACACACAGTTCCTTTTAATGGAAGATCTTTGACTCAACAGTAATGACATTTTTTTTTTTTTTCAACTTTTCAACTCTGTGACATCTGCATAATGTGCATAAAGTGTGTTGTACTTGTAATCGCATTAATCATAACTTAGCCCATGTACACACGTTTATCGTGCATATAAAAGATTGGAAAGCAATAACTAAAGGAAAGAAATAAAAAAGGACCTATAGATTAATGCATGCAACAGGTTTTCTTTAGATTCTATTGGCCTACCATTCATTTACTGAGAAGAAAGCTCTGCGGAAAACACTGCCAACTCAAATATCTTTTTATAAAGTTCAATAAATATTTACCCCCTCTGCTGTGCCGCGTATGTGTCTGATTCTGCACCTTTAAACTTTATTCTACGCACTTATTTGCCTATTTTGTGAAAAAAGACGTTTTGCGTAGGTGTGCGTAGAACACGTCAGCGGAAGTGAGTAGCGACTAACCAGGAAGTGGCTATTGAGCTAGCGGGAGGAATGAGGGAATGAGCAGCTGAAGCGGCGGTGGTTTGACAGGTAGGAAACAAATTACTCAATGAACATGACACTTCTCAACGTAAGCATTTTGAGCTCTCCATCTGTGTTTAATTCCTACAGCATTACTTCCGCCTACACAGTATTTTTCTCACGATCGTGCTTTCTTTCAAGGCTTCCTGTCAGTAGCGTGCAGCGTGTAGCACTTCATTCATTCGCCAAAATATAGTAGTGTCAGTAGTTGTGTTTGCTGATTTACACGTATTTATATATTCGTGTATTGTAGACTATGCGGAAAAGTCTTTTTTTCAGTACTTGTGTGATTTTGTGTAATTTTCCTTGCAGCGTGGAGCTCATTGTTTTACTGCAGGGGGTAATCAGGAAACGAATGACGTGATTATTCTAGAGCAGACCTGACCGGCCCCTTTAAGCCAATTTGGAATCACAAAATAAACATATTTAATCATTTTAGCTCATGCATGGACTAAAGCTGCATTGCTTTTATTTTAGAGGTTTTTTTTAAATGACATTTTTGTAAGGCAACCTCACTTTTTCATTGCTTAGTCCTAACATACACTCCTACCAGTCTTACCAGCTCATCAAAACAATGCTATTTACTGCTTTTTATAAAGAAATACAATTAATATTATGCAGAATTTAGTTAAGCATTTTGGCCCGGCCGTCCACAATATTTTCTTTTTCTCAGCTGGCCCCATGGGAAAAAAATAATTGCCCACCCCTGTAATAGAAGGCCCACAATGCTTTTCTTTGCTTGTGTTGTGTTCACCAGGATGAGGTTGTCAAGAACATGATACACCCGTCACACTTAATGTGGCTAGTCTCGTTTAGATTTCACAGAATAACAAGCTGCCATGACTAAGTAACTGTTTTATTGTGTATTCACTTCCCAGTCGCAGCTGATTATTACCAGAGATGTGAAGAAAACTTTGAAATTGTATTTAGTTACAGACTACTGAATAGTTGTTCTGACATGTGCACTCCGATACATGGTCCAGTCAGAGTACTGTATTCTGAATGCTTACTACTTTTACTTTTACATCAACTCGCATTTAAATTAGTAAATGAGTAAAAACGCAGCGTAGGATTGAAAACAGCTTAACATTTCGTTCACTGTTTGTTTGCATTTCCTATCGCTGACTTCACTATCATTGAAACCACACATGCGTTCACAGCGTTTTTGTGTTTTTCTCACTGTTTTGGGCAGTCGAAGCTTAAAGTGTATGATCAAGTACTGCCATGTATTCCATTTTAGGAAAGTAAATTCTGAATATCACCAAATAAAAGAGTAAATGACTCAAAATGACTTTTCTCCGTACATGTATTCACTTACTTCCCAACACTTATTATTCCTAATTTATAAACAATAGAAAAGGTCAGCTGTTGAACTTCTCCTTATGTACTTTTGTTTGCAGCTTTGGCAGGGCAGGATGGGAAGGCAGAGGAAGAGGGTGGTGACAGGTGAAGCGCCCCCACCTCTCAGGAAAGATGACAAGCCTTCTGCATTTCATCGCAAAGAAAAGAAAAAGAAAGTCGATATTGGGAAAGTCTTCATCAACATTTCCATTGGCCTTTGTATATTCAGCCTCATCTGGTTTTTCTATGCCTTATACATGCGGTCAAGTCTAGCTAAAAGGGTGGTGACGCTACATCCAGCGCCCCCTGTCCTGGATGCCAACAGCAGCAGTGCCAAGGTTTCCCCCGAGCGGTTCTGGGGCTCCTACCGGCCCCAGGTGTACTTCGGAATGAAAACCCGGAGTCCCAGATCTGTAGTTACTGGTAAGTTAAAGCGACGGTTCTCTTCAAACTCACTACAGTCTTGCTTAACAAATTATAATCAAATCTCGGGATGAGTCGATGTGGATTTTTTGAGCCAATTGATACTTTGCAACTGATGTCATTAACATTCCCAGGAGGTATGTGCTAACAGTAGGCTCTGCTCTGTCTGATAATCTGTGTTGTGTTTTATTTTAACATAATTGGACCATAAAAGACTGGCCTGATTTGTGCTCTCTCACACATTTTTCAGGTACTCACACTCACCTTTTTGTTGAAACCCCTAACCCTAACCATGAACCCTAACCCTAACCCTCATATTGATCACAGTCCATTCTGTCACCATGGTAACTCCTTAACCTTCCACCATTAGAGATGTATGCAGAATAAAAATAAAGACTATCCAATTATTTTTACATTTATAATACTTCAGTTTGTGGCGTTGTAATATTTATTACGCCTCAAAATTAGCATTAGCATTAGCATTAGCACTGAGGTACAAACATATCTCTTTCTTTTTCATTATATTTGTGTACTTTTTAATATGTTGTCAGTAACATCAACCTGCAGCTCTCTGTTCACTTCCTTATCTTTAAATGTTTACTCATTTTAGCACAACTCAGCAAAGACCACAAAGAGATAAAATTGGACAGGAAGGAAGTAACACTGAGTTTGCCAGATACTGTTGTACACAAAGACTATTAACTTTTCACTTTTGTAAAAAGAATAACAAAATGTATTTATCAGGGATGAAAAATAATTTGTTACTTGTTTGTGTAAACATAAAGCTGTATAACCCTTATATTTCCATTAGTCTGTTTAAAAAGACAAATCTTTTCAGAACATCTCAGCATCTAATCTTCGATTGTTAGATGTCATTTATAATAGTAAATGTAGGTTTGTATTAAAATGTCCCTATAGAACACACCACTGTCAGATGTATTCATCACTCACCTGACTCTCTCTTACATCCACAAGACAGCTACACTTTTTACAGTTTGTGTTTAAATGTTATTACTCAAAGTTCTCACACACAACTATTTTATATCAAAACTATTTTCTAATATTCCTACTATAAAAAAAGAAATTGGCCACAGAGCATTTAACTTCAAAGCCCCAAATGAATGGAACAATTTACCCTCCTCAATCCGATCAGTTACATCGATCCACCTGTTTAAGGCGTCAGTCTTCAGATACTTACAAACATCCTGCTCCTGTTTTTGATACAAAATACATTTTTGTTTTATGTACTGTGTTATGCTATTTTTGTTAATACATCTAAAGAGGCTTCCCTTATTAAAAAAAAAAAATATATATATATATATATATATATATATATATATATATATATATATATATATATATATATATATATATATATATATATATATATATATATATATATATATATATATATATATATATATATATATATATATATATATATAAAAAATGCACTGAGGACACTTTGGGAATGACACATGGGCACACACTGGAGTAGCAATATCGGTATCAAATATCATATATGTGAGATTTTAAAGGTGCTATATTACATAAAATTGAATCTTGTGAGCTTTAAGCCATGTTATAATGTTGTTTCCTCCTCAAAATCGTTTTTATGTTAACAGCTACTTTTTAACTTTTAGTTCAGTAGAGAGTGGAATATTCAGGGCTGGAATCATCCAAATGATTCTTGTCACAAGATGGAGCAGAGTGTTTTCTGATTTGCAGGGTTTATGTGTTAAACAGGTGTGGATGAAACAAAACACAACTCCGGGTATGTTTGTGATGAGGGTACAACATTACAACAGAGGTTAGAAAATGTCATAATATGGGCTCTTTACTGAAGGACATACTCCTGCTTCTTACTACATTAAGTTTTTATTGTAGTTTTTAAGCACTAAGCAGTATTTTTAATGTTAAACCAATAATATGTTTTAATTGTGCTTTCTTCAGGCATGATGTGGATGCGGCAGTTCACAGACTTTGACATAAACCTGAGGCACACGTGTGAACAGGGAGATCGCCTTCAGAGCTACGGCTGGCTGATGCATGATGGGAAGAACTTCGGCGTCCAGGAAATCCGAGATAATGATTTTACACTGACCACAGAGTTTGTCAAGAGGCTGGGAGGAGACCACGGAGGAGACTGGACTTGGAGGATCACAGCCAAACAGCATGTGAGGCCAGGCATTGTCATATACTCTAATGTGCAAAATGAAAGAATAAAAAATGTTTTTAAATTCAAATTTTTATCCACACTTAAGTCGTTTCTATACATTTAAATTGGTTGTCTTTGGTATATTAAATATTTTATTACACAAAATGGATTAATGTGAGCTTTGAGTCATGTTAGAAGGTTGTTCTCTTGTGATGTCATGTGGTGGCAAGTTAACAGCTAACTTTTACTTTTAGTTCATTAGCGATTGGCAATATGAGGGCTGATATCATTCGAATGATTCTAGAGAAGCTGTATGGAGTAAAAACCCAGTGGGGCTCTTCCTGTATTCCCACATGACATCACAAAGTGGAACAGAGTGTTTTCTGTTTGAGACTTAGAACTCAGCCTAAATATGTGTTAAGCACACAAACACTGCATATCTAAAAGCTCTTTTCTATCTCAATGACATTATATTTTGTACCATCAGAGCTCCTCTCCCCACGCCCCCGTCCTCTCCCTGATGTTCTACGCTGCAGCAGACACACAGGGGTCTCTTGAGGCTCACGTGGAGGAGAAAACGCGCCTGGCCTCTATCACTGGCTCTTCAGAGGAGCTAGGAAACTTCAAGATCACCTTCAGAAAGCCTGTGACCGGGGAACAGTCCAGTGCTAAATATGCCAGGTAAATTTTCGTGCTTTCTTAAACAAAACCAAGTCAATACGTTTTTATTTATAGAGCCTTTTACAATACTCAGTGTGACCAAAGTGCTTTCCAACAAACTCGGCACAATAAACAAATACGCAAAAAATTTAACGGTAAAGTAAAAATAAATTGTGCTACACTGGTGTTGTGTTACTGCATTAGTGAGTGTTGAAAGCCAGTCTGAATAGATACGTTTTAAGCCTGAATTTATACAGGAGAAAGTCTGTGATAGTGCACATATCAGGGGCAGTTTGTTCCAGAGTCACCCAGTGTTTGAGCCTGACTCTGGGGACTTCCTGTAGATGGTTGGTCGGTTGGTTGACCTTAAGGACCTGTTTGAGTTTCGAACAGACAGGAGTTCAATCAATCAGTCCTATTATTATCATCATTATTAAAAACTAATTCAAAATTTAACAGGCGTTTGAATGAATCACTTTGTGCTTGACTGCTCAACTATGTGTATACAGTAATGGCAGGTAAAGACTTCTCCACAAGATGGCAGCACTGGGTCTACAAAGCATCACTTCCCACTTATTAATATGCAGCTGACCACACAGATTTAAAAATAGTTTACCCCAAACTGTTTTTGCCACCAGCTTCAAGCTATTATCCACCCAGCAAGTTAAAATCAGCCTAGAAAGAGTATGGAGGCATGGGACAATATAAAAATAGTTAATACCAGGTTTGTTTGGGTCATAATTCGATGATGTCCTTTTTATGGTTAAAACTGGAATACTTAAAGAAGACATACAGTTTCATGTTTTATTTAATTTATTTTTATTAAAGGTGCACTATGTAACTTTTCAACTGCTTGTTTCTATGGGCATATCACTGCTCTGCCTGTAATATTCCACAGTATGACATTAAACTGCTCTACTTTACCTTTATTCAATAGCATGTACTTTTATAGCTCAAAAATACCTAGAAAAACAGGCATTCTGACCATGAGTGGGGTCACCTCTCCACAGATCTGACCTGTAACTTTGTCTGGTTTGGTCTCCACAAAGATAGAAAGGTTTAATACCATACTGTGAAACATTCCAGACAAAGCAATAACACCTCCATGGAGAAAAGCATTTGACGGACACTCCACCAGAAAAGTTACACATGCACCTTTAAACTAACATTCATAAATTATTATAGTACATTTTGTTAATTATAAATTGCATTATTGATCTAAAACAGCTCAGTAATAGAAACAATTCCTTTGACTTTCTAGGGGTAGTTGAACATTTTCTGAGCACTCAAGTAGACCTGTCACAATAAATACTATATCAACTTATTGTTCAATATATGAAAGCTAGAACAAGATATTTTTAGAGTCGGTATTATTGTGTGTACTTTTTCTTTGCACTACTGGGAAATTAGAGCTTATTTTTGGCTATATGAATAGATTTGAGCCGAAGAAGGTTGATTTTTAATAACTTCTATGACTCATTACAGGTACAAACTAAATACTAAAGTCTTTTATTCTGCTTTTTATTTATCTATTTATTGCAGCTCATGTTTTTAATCAATATTGCAGATTTAGAATAGTTTTTGTGGTTTAAATGTGCTCTGTATTATTGTGGTATTTATCGTCTATATTTACTTCAGCAATTTATCGTACTTCAAAATTTGTTATTGTGATATACCTACACTCAAGCCTTGAATGCAGGACAATATTGGATTACTCAAACATGCATGAATCAATCGAAAAGATATTGATGAGGGAACGCAGTTATAATGTGGTTAAAAGGTCATAAAACTCTTTTATTTTTCAGCTACAACTATCTCAAGACTGTCACCCCAGGTTTGGAGAAACTGACTGACATTGTAAAGCACAGTCTGAATCGCAGGTTTGTCTACAGCCCCTCCTCTGGAGAGAAAAGGCATTACATCGGTGTTGACGTGTATAGACCTCCACATCACCCCAACCAGCAGAAACCACAGGATCCCAGAAAGGAGAGCGACTTTGTGGTTCACCAGGTCACTGTCCAGACACCCTTCCAGGTCGAAGTTTTGTTTGAATCCGGCAGCTTTTCCAACCGCCCTAATCAGCTCGTGGGCTCATTTTTGACACAGGAGTTGGAGAGACGAAGGGCAGAGTTTAACACTAAATTTGAAAATACTTTTGGTCTTGAAAGCAAAGGGTTTAATCAAGCAAATATTAAATTCGCCCAAGCTGCACTCAGCAACATGTTAGGTGGAATGGGCTACTTCTACGGGCAGTCAGTGGTGCAGTCTGTGTATAATGAATACCCCCTCCTGTACCCTGAAGGTGCCCTCTACACCGCCGTGCCCTCCCGCTCCTTCTTCCCCCGTGGCTTTCTCTGGGATGAGGGGTTCCACCAGCTCCTTCTGAGTAAATGGGACCCCCAGGTTACAAGAGAGGCCATAGCACACTGGATAGACCTCATGAACATTGAAGGCTGGATTCCTCGTGAGCAGATTCTAGGTGATGAGGCGCGCAGCAAAGTCCCGGGGGAGTTCATAGTTCAACGCAATGAAAACGCCAATCCTCCAACTTTGTTTTTAACTCTTCAAGATCTCATTGGACAGTTATCTTCAAATCCAGATGAAAAAACGTTAACATTTCTTCAACGTCTTTTCCCCAAATTGAAGACTTGGTTTGACTGGTACAACACCACTCAGACAGGCCCCAAGCCAAACTCATATCGTTGGAGAGGGCGCGACAAAGACACAAATCTGTTTCTCAATCCTAAAACTCTCACTTCAGGGCTAGATGATTACCCCCGCGCATCTCACCCCTCTGTGGATGAACGCCACGTGGATTTGCATTGTTGGATGGCGATGTCTTCGGGAATCATGGCCAGTGTAGCTCGCCTTCTGGGTGAGCCTCATGAAGAATATGAACTCACTCACAACATTCTCAGTGATAACAACCTACTGGATGAACTGCATTGGTCAGAACAGTTGAGAGCGTACAGTGACTATGGCAACCACACACAGGCAGTCTCACTACAGCAGGAGAAAGTATATGTGCCTCCCGGACAACCACGGCATCAGTTTCCTGTAGCTAGACTTGTGAGATACGTGAGAAAAGCCCCAAAACTCCAGTTTGTTAACGCTCTGGGGTATGTGAGCCTGTTCCCCTTCCTCCTGCACATCCTTCAGCCTGATTCACCCAAACTGGAGCAAATCTTCCAAGACATGAGGGACCCCAATAAGCTTTGGACTCCCTATGGTCTGCGCTCCTTGTCCAAAGCTGACCCTCTGTACATGATGAGAAACACAGAGCATGACGCCCCCTACTGGAGAGGGGCCATATGGATTAACATCAACTATTTGGCAGTGAGAGCCCTCCATCACTACAGCAACACAGAGGGGCCGTACCAAGAGAAGGCAGCTGCTCTCTATAAAGAACTCAGGACTAACATTGTTAATAATGTTTTTAAACAGTATGTTGAAACAGGGTATATCTGGGAGCAGTACAATGACAGCACAGGCAGAGGCCAGGGGAGCCACCCATTTACGGGCTGGTCAGCGCTCACGGTGTTAATAATGGGAGAGCATTACTGAGCGAGATTTATCTACTGCGGGACATTCATTCATCTGCATTTGTTTGTAACAAAAGATTCAAGGTTTAAGAACTGAATATGGTTTTATAAAGGTATCAAAGCACCATGAAAACAGCAGCATATTGACACATAAAAGATACATTTTCACAGTTTACAGCGGCTTTTTTCTAGAATAAAAACAGATAATTTGTAAAAGAACAGGCCTGTGTTAGTACTTGACAGATAAGAGCCTCTGTCTTTTATTGTGCCATGTTTGGAGTATTGAACGTGCTTTCTTGATCATTTTGTATTTAATTTATAATGACCTTTTAGATCATGGTCTTTCAGCTGCAACTGATCACTGCTACTGAAAAATGCAGTATTTGGTACTTTCGAGCCTATGGTCTGCACTCAAAAGTGTGGTATTGTTTTGTTAAAAACAATAAATTCTTTAAATTAAATGTTTATGTCTCTGTGTTGGCAGTGGGTCACTTCTAAATGAGAGGAGCTCTACTTTTACACCACATTTGGAGCCTGTCCATAATAGTGATATAATATGAATACACATTTACATTGTGTCTACATGTTCAAACATGTGTAAATAGCACAGTACACAATGGGTCCTTTTAGTAGCCAGTGAATAGCTTGTTCCTTGTCCATACCACAGACTGAGAGAGTACCTCTGTCATTTCCACAGACAGGAACTTCAAAACACAGTGACCTTAAGTACAGCAGCTCCCCTCTCTTTTGTCTGATGGCACATTTGGAGGGCTCGAGCTGACGTCAATCAGTGGCAACTTACATCCTTTTTGCATGGTTTCCATGGTGCACAGTCGTGCTGGCCTGGTGTTTTAATTATTGAGCATCAAAAGATACGCGAGTACACTGATGGTTTCTTTTACTCCCTGACATTAGCTGACATACAGTATATTCACATAGAACCGTATACAGGGCAGGTTTTCTAAATACTTGATATAAACGTTGAGCCTAGCTGTTAGTTTGTCTGTGTCTCTGTTGGGTTCCAACCTGGACTTTTATGAGTCCTTTCAATGGGCTAAATGTGCAGTTGTATAGTAGAAAGCTCAGTGCATTGAAGAGGCTAAAAATAGTTGTCGTCCGTTTGCAGAGCTGCAGGAGAACTGAAAAAAAAAACCGTCATTTGTCCAGTCTACGTTTGATAATGGAGTGTGTCTGAAGGCTGAAACAATTCATCAGAGTAATTGTAAACATATTTTGAGCATGTTAACTGGACAAACAGAATAATACACTTTTATTTGTAAATATTCACAAAAAACTTTCAGTCACCATATTTCAGACTTTATTTAGTGTATGTATTGTATTTAAAAATCTTGTCTAATAGAAATTATTGTTACTCTATTCAACTAATAGAAAATAATCACTGACTAGTTTCAACTACTAAAATAATAGTTAGTTGCATGAAAAGGTGTTACTAAAATATAATTGTTTAAGGTGCTATATTACACAAAATGGATTCTTGTGAGCCTCTACTCATACCAGGACTTATGTTTTGTTTCATTCACACGTCTGAGTGACCTTTTATTATTAGTCTGTCTACATCTCCAAAGCTCAAAATGCTCTGTTCCACCTTGAGATGTCATGCAGTGGCAATTTTCAAGTTAACAGCTACTTTTACCTTTAGTTCAGTAGAGATTGGCAGTTGCAAGGCTGAAATTATCCAAACGGTCCTTGTGAAACTGGAGTTTAAAAACACAGTGAAGCACTTCCTGTATTACCACATGACAAAGTGGAACAGAGTGTTTCCCGTTTGAGAGAAGAACTCAGCCTAAATATGCAGGATTTGTGTGTTAAACATGTGTGATTAGGAAACAACATTATAACATATATAATAGTAAAATAATAGTAACATATAAAATAGCGTAATATATAGGCCCTTTAAGTATAGACACATTTTTCCACATAGAAGGAAAAATCCAGTGTCAGTAATCCTATTTTTACTACCTCGACCCCTGGATGTCCTGCATATACCATACTTTTGCCCTAAACTTCCATAATAATAAACAAATTTCAGCCCTGGAATTGCCAGTCTCTTCTGAACTAAAGCTAAAAGGCAGCTGTTTACTTGAAAACTACCACTTCATGAGATCACAAGGTTGAACAGAGCATTTTGTCCTATTAATCTTCCATATAATATACAACACTTCAGTCAGCTGTAAATCCTCTTTGACTTGATCTTTAGATGAATTTTGACATAGATGAGCCACATCCTGTACAGTTAACAATGCCCTCCTCTGGTCCATTTATTCCTTTGAAGAGAGCAGATTTCTGTGACTAAAGTACTCTATGCGACCCACTCACCCAAGACCCTTTTTCACAGGGAGATGGGATAATAGGAAAACAGCATCAGAGCTAACTAATGTGACTGCATAATAAACATGTGAGTCAGGCCTCATTCACTCACATCCTCCAGAATCGCCCAAACCAACTCTATGGACTCTGGAGCTGTTAGATTAAGTCGGCTTTCTTCTTATTCTCCGTAAATTACTGTTTCATTGTATGCAGTGATTACCATAATGATTTGCAAGTTGGATCGGATGTTCTTTTACAATTAAAAACATTTCTGCCATTTGACAAGGAAACAACTCTCCACATCCAGACTGAGATCAGGCTATGCTCGGAAATAGTTTATTGTTTAGAAATATGGTATTGTTAATATTGTGTTTACATTGTTCATATTAATGTGGTTTTTAAAAATCTCTCAAGCAAATGAGAAATTCATTTCTGTTTGAGGGATGAATATGAACAAGTTTCTCAAGCTCTAACTCTTTTCATTTGATTTTACAGGTTTGAATCTGTAAATATACACAGTGCAACACTTAAAGAGTTATTTTTAGCACTGCTTCAGTATTTCAGTTTAACTTTTTTTCTGTGTAAGTAAATGATCAAAATTTGGTCCATAGAATGTCCCACATTATTGGCTTGCTAAGACTCAATTCTGTATTGTCCTGTGTTTGAGCCTTAGTGCTAAAAATAAATTTCCATGTGTACCTACCACCTATCCCCGCCCACTGCTGTATTGGTGGTTTTCAAATTCGAGAATGGGTTTATGTCCCAGATGGGGAGCAAGAGCCAGTTTGCCCTGTTGATTACATTATACTTTGCCATGAAATGTCCAAAAGGGAAATTCACAAATGTAATGTACTTAATGATTTCTATCTGTGACTAAACCCACTAACTTCTTGTATTGCAACAAAAAGCTGCTTTGTAACAATATTCATTTTAGCTGATCCCACCTGTATCAACTGAAAATCAGCAATACTTAGTTGCCTATAAAAATGGAGACTCAGTGCACCCATTTCTATTATAACTTTTTGCTAGATCAATATTATGGTTTACAATTAATAAATACAAAATTATGATCTAAATATGGGACTTTATACCTACATTAATGGGGGGAAAAAAGCAGAATACGTCTATCAATATCATTACTCTTTACTTACCTATAGAACATATAAGGAAAGCTCCAAGGTACAGAAACACTGAATATACTTAAAATGACCCATTATAATACCAAATTATTGCAGGATTTTAATTGTGCAGATCTAATCACAGAGCAGTTCGAAACTTGGAAATGCCCTCTTATTCCACTGTTGTATTGAATGTAATTACTGGGACTTTGTGCTAGAGGGAGCTAATTATTCAGCCATTTATGAGTGGTAAGAGGCCTTTTAAATACACTTTGGCTGTCATTTTACTTACAGTGGAGAGCTATCTAATTAAAACAGTCAGGGGATAATTGTACTAATGCTTAAATATGATTTTATGATAGCACTGCATTGTAAGTTAGGAGTTCATTTGTCCCATGGTCAAGTCTGTAATGTAGTTGTGTGTTTGGTAGGCAATGTCTGTTTTTATTATTATGTTATTATTATGTTTTGTCTCAAATTTTTAGGGTGGAGGTGCTGGAGATTTTTTTGGTATGCCTAGAATCTTCCATAGTATGGCATTAGGCTTATCAGTCTCCATGGAGACAAGTGTACAGGTCAGATCTGTGGAGAGGCGACCCCGCTGAGTGTAAGAATGCACGTTTCAAGGTATTTTCAATCTATAAAAACACCTGTAAATGAATGAATGCATGTTTACAGCTGAAATGTGGAACACTCCCAGCAGAGAAAGTATATCTCCGTGGAGACAAGCAAGTGACGCCACAATTTACAGGTCAGATCTGTGGAAAGGCTGCCCCGCTTACAGTATAAGAATGCATATTTCATGGTATTTTCAAGCTTTAAAAACAGTTGTAATTGAATTAATGCATGTTTACAGCTAAAATGTGGACCACTCCCGACAGAGCAAGTATATCTCCATGGAGACAAGCAGGTGACACCACCATTCAGGCTCAAGTTACAAGTCAGATCTCTGAAGAGGCGATCCCACTCACAGTAAGAATGCATGTTTCAAAGTATTTACAAGCTATAAAAACACCTGTAAATGAATGAATGCCGAATGTACCGCAGAAATATGGAACACACCAGGCGAAGCGAGTATATCTCCATGGAGACAAGCAGGTGGCAGATCCCCTTCCAAAAAAGTTACATACTGTACCTTTAACTACACACACACTATAATAATCCACACAATCGTGCTCTAAAATGTGTGTTCAAGATGCTTGTATTGTACCCCTGTTTTCTGCTCCAAATCATGCAGTGCAGCCATTGTTGCACACAGGTCTATCTATGTTATGTAAGTGCCACTATAAATAGGCTCACTCGGGATCTTTTGTCTTTACCTGATTCGCTCTAAGCTCAACAGTTTTTATTTCTGGAGAGAGCCACGGTAAAGCTAGAGCAATGTTAGCGCCCGGGCCGTTTCCATAGTTACTTTTGTTATCCGCAAGCTCTTAACATTCTTCATCTGTTTCCCCTCACATGTGTGCCGTTGTAAGATGTTTGTTTCAATGTGTTTTTGCACGCCGCATAGAGAATGCATTGCGTGAACAGATGAAAACAGTGCTTTGTAATAATTAAAACTCTTGTCATTCAGGGCACTGTTAAAAGAGATTGAGCAGTAAATAGAAGCGTGTGTGTGGGTGCTCATGAGTCACTAGACTAGAATATGTAGACCTATTAACTTCTGCTGGTCAAAAGTACACACAATTAGCACGCTGTTGTGATAAAATATTTTAGTGGAGTGGCTGTTGATGAGATAATGTCGTTGTATAGTAGCTTTGAAAGAAAGTGTATATTAACAGTTAACTATAGTGTCTAAAAATATAACTTGTCTTTTACGTGTTACAGGTCAGAGCAGGTTACAGGCAGGTTCAACAGGTCAAGGCACTGATACACGGAAAACTAATGGCCACATTTTTATATAGCGCTTTTCCACCTTTAAGAGCTTTACATCAAAGAACCACTCACCCATTCACACACCAGTGTACGCAGAGACTGGGGGCGAGGTGGGCTTAATGTCTTGCCCAAGTGCACAACAACAGCATTCATCTGTGGGAGCTGGAATTGCACTGCCTACATAACACGTTAATTTTATGCTCGTTTTTTGCCAGTTTTCTGCTTTTTTAGAGTAAATTTTTGTTTAATGTTAAAAAATATATGGTATTAATATGGAGTTAATATTGTGTCTTCATCGTTCATATTAATCAACTGAATGCGTTTGGTTTCATGATCCAAATGGAGTTGTAGTCTCTGTCCTTGTTGTTCTGCAAATGACCAAATAAACTACTAAACTAAATGACATGACAAGCACACAGCAAGAGGATCCAAGAGGGTTGATTGACGGACCATGCAGGGCCTTTATGTGTGTAGTTTGCATGTTCTCTTCATGCCTGGGTGCTCTTGTTTTATTTTTTCTTAACCTATATTACACAATTTTCTGATCTATGTTAATAATGTTGTTTCCTCATCAAAAACATACCAGACTGCTCAAAAGAGTCAATTTTGCTAATATTGGACCTTTACCTCAAATTATTCAAAACATAAACTATAGCCTGATGAGCTACAATTTTTACAGAAAAATATCTTGACTCTACAGTGTAATTGCCCCATTGAATTCATAAATACAAATAATGCATAATTTAACCCTCCTTTCGCTGACACCCATCCACCCAATCATGTAATATGTATCTTAAACAGGGAGGAATTTAAACAAAGTGATGTTGATTGTTTTTCTGTTTTTCATTTTGTGCTGGTGCAGACTTAGCCTGGAGGCCAGGAAATCCAAACTGATTAACTGATGAAGTTTAAAGTGGGTGGACACAGGGTGAATGACCTGATTGCTGAAACTGGGAGATTCAGAAGCCAGTGAGCCTAAACTCTATCCCCACAATTTGTATTTGCTCATATTTTACAGACTTTATTGTGCAGAAAAAACGTTCCTTTTCTGCATTTGACCCATTTTAACCAATGTAGTTAGGTAACCTGGGTGAATAAGGTGCAGGATTTTTTTAATGGACAAAATAGCAAAAAAAAACAAAACCAGGATCATGTAGAGCAGGTTAATACGAACATTTTAAGACCAAAATGATGATGCTCACAGCAGCCATTTGGAATACGGCGGGTAGTACGTTAGCTATGTCCATATGGCAGCAGCCAGCAATCTTGATCAAAAGTAAATGATAAATGTTCACTTTTTTATATAGCACTTTTCCACCTTCAAGGCACTCGAAGCACTTTACAGCAAGGAACCACTCACCCATTTATACACCAGTGTACACAGACACTGGGGGCAAGGTGGGTTAAGTGCCTTGCTCAAGTGCCCAAGGACACAACAACAGCATTCATCTGTGGGAGCTGGAATCACACCACTGTGGGTCAATGGATCTGACTGCTCTACCAGTGATGTTTTATTATTGAGAGCAGGATTTGAACCACCAACCTTCGGATCAGTGGGCTCTACCAACTGAGCTACTGCCGCCCACTGAGCTCCTTTATCCCCCATAACTGGGGCATAACAATTGCATATATTTTTTCTCAGGTTCATGCACAGAGTAAACCCTATCTTTAGGACTTTAGGAAACCCTGAAGCATCGTCATGACTATGTACTATTTTACCAATGATTCTAAAAACTATGCAGTGTTTGATGCTCTAAGGAGGAGTCTGTCAGGAGCCAGTCAGGAGATGGGGAAGAAGACAGTCCTGTCTATTTCCTAATTTTTAAAGCCAATTTAATCATATATTTCTTTGAAGAAGAACTTTTTATATGCAAGCTGTCAGGTTTGGCCCTTGTGCATTCATTTTGGCCGTTTGAGGACTTTGGGCACCTTTGTGCTAAACACAATTTTGTTGTTTTTCTATGACAATAAAATCTTGAAACTTGAATTATGGGAATAGATAGTAATGCTGTATAGTACAAAGTGTTAGGTAACCACAGGTAGCAGTTGGCTCTCTCCCAATATTTTCTGAACTGCTCTAAGCACGGCTCTGGCAGAGAAGGAGGGAGCCATTATGTGAGTATGTGTGTGTGTATCTGTTTATTTGTATGTGTATGTGTGTGTGGGTATGTGTATGTTGTGTGTGTCTGTGTCTAGGGCCATTCCGCCATCATGAAAAGCTATAGGTTTTTTCCCTTCTTTTCTCCAGCCCATCTCCTCCCTCTCTGCTGTACAAGTGAAAAGCCGTCTGGGGACCGAAGTGGGCGAGTGCGAAAGTATATTTTTGGATCACACGGGAAACCTTTCTCCACACCACCATCACCACAATAACAGGCGATGCAGCCATATACAGTGAGCGGGCCTAGTACCGGGCTTCCCTAACCCACTCCCACTCAGAGAGGAAGAGGAACAGTGAATCTACTCTTCGCTTCAAAAGATCCAACCACGCATCCGCCGATTTTCACTTTTCTTAGTTTACTGTCAATTGCCCGGCCTTTGAATGATGACTCTAACTATGCGAGCTCAACATGACAGAAAGGAGAGAGAGAAAGAGAGAAAGAGGTTGGGAAAAAAATTGCGAGAAAAAAAATTGGCAGGAGAAGCGAGTATCTTGTATTTATAGAAAGTCGTGTTTCCGGCAGAGGTTTTCTGTGCTGCTATAGCTCCCCCAATCCGTTTTTTTGCGGTGTCTTACAGGGACCATTGTATGCTGGTTTGAGACTGTAGATGTTCCCTCTTCTCAACGCCTTGGGGGGAGATTTGGATGTCAGGACCAGATTTGAGGGAGGCAGATGGAACCCTCTCCTATGTCTTGGGCTTTCGCAGCATTTCTGTACAAAAAAAAAAAGCTGTTTTGCATAAGAAATTGAAAGTCCATAACAGCACTCGAGGCAGAATTTAAATTTCTTTAACTAAAGGTTTACATGCACTTAATTAAATCAGTAGTGCAACCTAGCTTTTCGTCATTTTTTTCTGTTTTATACCTCATTATGGTTTTGGAGTCGAGATTGGGTTTAAAATGCGGAACAGTCTCTGCATCTCCATTCCTGGTATAGTTCAGCCTTTTCTGTTATTTACTCTTCAAGTGTGTGGGTTGCAATGTTGGTTGACAGGTTGCCAAGGCATTGAGGCATTTTTTAGATCTATTGTATATGAAATAGTATTGAATCATGAATAAAAAGTTGCTCTAAAAAATGCATTCATCGTTATGGTTTACGGATCATTTAGGAATCTAGCAAAATATGCAGTATACGCTTCTTTATGTGCAACTTACAGTATTAAAAATGCTTTTACTGTAACTGTACAGTGCTTATAAAAGTCCTTTAATACACAAAATAGATTATTGTGAGCTTTAAGCCTTATTATAATGTTGTTGCCTCATTTAAAACATATCCGGAGTTGTGTTTGTTTCATTTACACATGTTTGAATAATCCTTTATTATTATCTGTCTACATTTCCAAAGCTCAAAATGCTCTGTTCCACCCTGTTATGTAATTTAGTGGTAGTTTCCAAGTTAACAGCTACCTTTTATGTTCAGTTCAGTGGACATTGGCAATTCCAGGGCTGAAATCGTCCAAATGATTACAGTGAAGGTGTATGGAGTTTAAAAACACACACTTCCTAGAGCCCAAATATGGAGGGTTTATGTGTTGAACATGTGTAAATGAAACAAAACCCCACTCCAGATCTGTTTTTGACAAGAAAACAACATTATAACATAGATCAGAAAATGGCTTAATATGGACCCTTTAATGACCAGTTTAGAAATGCAAACTCATCCCTTAGAACACCAGTAAATATGAGAATGAACAAATCAGACATTGATCACTAATTGTCAATAACGGGTTAAAGTCCTCTACTTAGCATAGTAATTCTGTATTTGCACATTATTTTGAGATTTTGAGTGAATACAAATCTTTCCAAAGGCCAAATTTTTATTTATTTTCTTAATCAGTTTTGTTTCGGATGTTGCAAAATCAGTAAAACTCCAGCAGCTAATGTGAACAGCCCTAATTAGGGGTAATCCTATGCATTGGAGGGTCAATAGATTTGTCAATAGGTGAGATTGTACATTGGTCTCTAGGGATCATTTAACAAGCTTTATAGACAGCGGACAACATTCTGTAAAAAAAAAAAAAAAAAAAATCTATGGTTACAGTTTACCCTGTTTTTGTTTTATAATCTGAGCATTTAAAGGGCCGATATTACGCTATTTTGTGATCTCCGTTATAATGTTGATTCTTCATCAAAATCATACCTTGAGTTGTGTTTTGTTTCATTCACACATTTAACACATAAACCTGCATATTTAAGGTAGAGCTCCACTGTGTTCTTAAACTCCCTACACCTTGACTAGAATCATTTGGATAATTCCAGACCTGGAATTGCCTGAACTAAAAGTAAAAAAGTTAACTTCAAAACTACCACTGCTTGACATCACAAGGTGGAACAGAGCATTTTGAGCTTTGGAGATCCAGACAAATTAATAGTAAAGCATTGTGAATGAAACAAAACACAAACACAACTCCAGGTATGTTTTTGATGCGGTAACAGCATTATAACATGCCATAAAGCTCACAAGAGTCAGTTTTGTGTAATATAGGATTTTAATTAATCATATTTTAACCCTCTTTTGAAAAGTTTTAGCACTAGTTGCTTCTGTTTTAATATCACTATACACAGATCAAATGAAATGAAGAATATGTAGATTTGTCCTGCCTCCTCAAATGTTTTGGCTCCCAGCTGCAAACAGAACTCCCACAGCCAGTCCAGGACACAGCACCACTAAGCTACAAACGCACAGGCTTCTGCAGGGCCTAACTCAACCCTCATCAAAAGAATCAACACCAGTAAAGTATTTTAAAAGCAAAATACCGTTGACCTGCCAATGTTATGAAAGAGATGTAGAGATCCAAGACACTCTGTAGTATGAAAAATTAAAGGTCCTTTATTATGTAAAATTGACTCTTGTGAGTTTTAAGCCATATTATAATGTTGTTGCATCATCATAAACAAACCCGGAGTTGTGTTCTGTTTCATTCACACATGTTTGAATAACCTTTTATTATTATTATTATTATTATTAACATCTCCACAGCTCAAAATGCTTTGTTCTACCTTGTGATGTCATGCAGTAGTAGTTTTCAAGTTAACAGCTACTTTTTTCAGTAGAGATTACCAATTACCAAGTTGAAACCATCCAAATGATTCTAGTAAAGGTGTATGCAGTTTATTTCTGGCAGATGAGCCAAGTATTTTCTGAGCTATGTTATAATATTGTTTCCTCATCAAAATACATACCTGGAGTTGCGTTTTGCTTCATTCACACATGTTTAACACACAAACCCTGTGTATTTAGGCTGTGTTGGTCTCTCAAACGGAAAACACTCTATTTCACCTTGTGATGTCATGTAGTAATGGAAGTGCCCCTCTGTGTTTTTCACTATAATCTTATGGATGATTTCAGCCCTGGAACTGCTAACATCTACTGAACAAAACGGTTAACTTGAAAACTACCACTACATGAAATCACAAGGTGGAGCAGAGCATTTTGAGCTTTGAAGATGTAGACAGACTAATAAAGGAAAACTCAAACATGCGGGAATAAAACAAAGCACAACTCCAGGTTTTTTTGGTTTTTTTTTGACAACATGGCTTAAAGCTCACAAGAATCCTTTTTGTGTAATATAGGACCTTTAACCACTTACATGTACGCAAATTAGCTGCAGGTTTGATGTTTGTAAGTATGCCCTTAAAATAACCTATTATACCAAACTTAATATTCAATTTGAGAAGCCTAAAATATTCCCTATTGCATTTTTCCATAATTCTAGCATTAACCTCTCCATTAGATTAATAAAGTTGTTTTATGTCCTTTATCAGTGCAAGTTTTTTTCTTAGCAGTAACATTATAGCTACTTAAATTCACAGCATCCTTACCTATAAAATAGACTTTATCTGATGTCAATGGCATATGACCTTCATACTAACACATCTGCTCATTAAATCATTTCCTTTTCATCTTTCTTCATTTCAAGTCTGTATTCTAGCTGGAGTCCCTTCTATAAAGTTCAATATCATTCCCACAATAAGAGAAAAACTTAAACCCACTTATCTTCCGTCATGTATACAGTCCACTCTGCGCTATAAAGCTAGTAAGTGCTAATATTACATAAACCCATTAGCTGGGCTTTGGCATTTGCTGGAGGAGAGGTTAGCCATGCCGCAGTTGTCATTACAGCATCCTGTGATCTGAACTCTTGTGTGATCAGATTGGTTTTAATAGACTCTGGGATTTACTTGAAGGCAGCTCCTGAACGCCAAACATGCGCGAGGCCTGGAATTAGCGAGCACATTTGAGGTGAAAGCGATTTGTCCCGGAGAATGTCACAGCAATGCTGAAAGAGCTTATAGACTATTATCACAGAGGCTTTAAAAAGATGACAGGGCAGCCATCACGCAACATCTCTTTGATACTTTTCTCCAGGAGTGCGTACAATAGAAGACAACATCAGACTGGAGTAGTTTCGGGAGAAAGGAGAATGTTGAAAATGTCCAATAATCACAGGCTTCTTGTTCGTCTGTCTGTAACACATCACAGTGAAATGTCATATAGTTAGAGCAGCATTTTGGGTTTCAATAAAAGGTAATTGAAGTAAAAAAAAAAAAAAAAAAAAAAAGACTCATACCTTCACACAAAGTCTATGTCAAATATTTTCTGTCACCATGCAATATTTAAGTTAAGATAGAGCGTTTTTGGTTTGTGTGTGAAGGGGGCTATTAATACACAAGACTTTTTCTGGTATTTAGTATTATAATATTACATATGCAGATCACAATTTTATATCTGTTCACTGTAAACTGCAATATTGTTATAAAGGTTCATTCACTTCTTGTTCAAAACTGCAGGACTGATCATTTGATAATTGATCATTTAACTGTAACCCCCAACAACCCAACAACCCCCAACAATACACAATTTAGTGAAGACTTTTTCTGGTATTTAATATTATAATTTTATGAACGCAGATCACGATTTTATATCTGTTCAGGGTAAACCCCAACAACCGAACAACCCAGTAACCTCCAACAGCTGAACAACCCAACAACCCCCAACAACCCAACAATCCTTAACAACCCCCAACAACTCTCAACAACCCACAACACCCCCAGTCAAAGTTTTAATGACCATTTATTGACTTTTATTAATCTTTTAACTGTTTGAATGTGTGATGAAATGTGTGAATTTGAGCTACAAATTGAATTTCCCCTTCTGGGGATCAATAAAGTACCTACCTATCTATCTATCTACCTACCTACCTATTAATCAACAACCCCCAACAACCCCCAAAACAATTCCCAACAACTCCCAACAATTGAACAACCCGAGCAACCCAACAAATCTGTGAAGTCAGTTGTGAAATATTGGCACTGTTAAAGCAAACTCGACAACAAGGAAGGAATGTTGCATGCACCTAAGCCATAAGCATCAGGTCAACAATATATAAGATCCACTAAAGATATGTGTTGTTGGCATAACTACTGTTGTGATCTTGCATTGATTTCAAAGTGCTGCATTCAAAATCATTTGCCCAGTACTGACCTTTCAGGAATAATGATTACAGCACTACAGCCAAAGAAAGAATAAAGAACCTAAATAAAAATGAACAAATATTAAAGAATGTTAAAGATCACCTATTGTGCTTGTGTGTGCTATATAGTTATGATCAATGACTGCTGTGGATCATTATGTTTCAAATCACAATATTCATCTAAAATGATTTAATAAATGAAACAAGTCTGCTGACTTTCGAGTTAGAAAACCATGATACCCAGTGGGAGCTGATGTCGCCACAAACGTCATCACAACAATGTTTTGGCAACTCTGATGGATAAGCTGCGAATCACACTAGTGGATTTTTTTCATGTGTACCAAAATGACTACGTGATGCTGCCGAATCCTATGTGTATCACAGATTAAGAATATTAAATTGGCGAACAAAGTAAGTACAGAGCTTTGGACGTATACCTGTGGTGGTGAAAACAAGGGGTGATCAGCATTGAAAATGAAAATAAGCATTTAAAGATTGCTCAAACATGCACAATTAGTCTAATTAATTTGTAGTTATTATAAAATGTTAACAATTTATCTTGGAAACCAATGCACAAAAGATTATCCTTCACCAGAAGACATAGGCTCATTGTACACAGAGAATCAATACACATACACATGGTTTATATAAAACAGGGGAGTCAAGAATAAACGGGGACATGTGGGAAAACAAGAAATGCAAATTATATAAACCTTGATAAAGACTTATAAGCACATGCAGTAGATTAGCACAACATAATGCCACACAGGCCACCACATGCATTATTTTATGGCTGTGCTTTAAGGCAATATTGTTTTCATCCTCTAACCTGTTTTATTGCAGTGCCAGGGGCTTTTTCAAAACATCCACCTGATTGCATTTTCAACGCGTTGTGCAAATGAGTAACGCAAACCCATCTTAAGTGATTGCAATCCCGAAAGATGACGGTGCTGCTAACTACTGCTTTGAGTCTTGGGTGTGATGGAATTGATTTAAAGAAAAAAAAATAAAACATGTACAAACAGAAACAGGCATTCGGGGGAAAAAATAACGAAAAACATGGCCTGGCTGTTTTCATGTGTGATTATACTGTGAATGCAACCAGGGAGCTATCCATGGTCCTGAACCTACAGCCGAATGCCAGAGGTCTGCGTCAGTGCTGCATTCCTTATGAAAGAGTATCGACTTTTTGTAATAGGAAGTGTGACCACAGAGTTCACCCGGCAACAGATCGGCCTGAACCAAGAAGAAGAAAAAAAGGCTTTAGGGGTTGAAATGTCATGTGAACAGTTGGGTTCAACCAGTGAACACCTCAGGGGTGATATCGACTCCCTTCAATGCTTTTAAAGGCCAAGGGTTGGTTCAGACGGGGAGCTCTGCAGTTATTCTCCCCGGCGGAGCAGAGCGGACACAGGAGAGGTGGCAGATTTGTAAGGGAAAAAAGTGAATCAAATCGGACCAAGGAAAGGTGTTGAGAGTGACTCTGAAAGCGCAGAGCCAGACACAGGCCTAATAGAGATAGAAGCCAAGTTATTAGCTGCACTGCTACATGTCAGACTCTACATTTTTCAGTTCACTCCACCGGTCCATGTCGATAAATAAATCGTATACCAAAAGTTTAAAAGACAAGTAGAACAAAACCTTTTCCAGACAGGGCATTTTAAAGGTAAGGGCAGTTTCACTGCATATTTGCTAGCAAGAAAAGACTCCAAATACTAAGTCCAACCAAGTTCACTTAGGTCTTTTATTTTGAAAAGGCCTTCGGTATTACAGTATGTCTTTTTTTTGGCTTGAAATACATTTAGACCGCTGTAAAATTACATTTCAGTTGGACTAGATATCTGTTGCCCTCAGCTGTGGGGAAGGAACATGCTAAAATGGCCAAAGTGGTTTAGTGGTTAAAGCATTCAGACAGGTTTTGTCTTTGTCTTTAGGTAGGACACTTCACTCATCTTACCTCATGTGGTGTGTGAGTAATGAGTGGTGATTGGAGGGGCCGAAGGGCAGGATGAAAGCCTTGCTTCAGTCGTCTGCCCCATGGCAGCTGTGGCTACAGAAGTAGCTTACCACCACTGAGTGTGTAAAAGTAAATAGATAAATACAGTGTAGTGCTCTGAGAGGCTTTGACAAGCCTGAAAAGTTCCTTACAAGTGCAACACATTATATTATCATTAATTGAAATGGACATTTAATTAATTGCCATTTCTTAGCAACATGAAGACAAGAGCTGACATTGCAGGAGTACTTCTTGGTCTACAGTGTTGAAACAACATTTTCATCCTCAAGGAACGCAATGGGTTATTCAAACTCAAATGAAACAATACTTAGAAGAATTTTGAAGAGCACCTTTGTAACTAACCTGGATCAAACAGACTGATGTGTGTAGCACTCTGAATTGTGTTATTTGTGAAATTGTATAGATCGCGAGAATCCATCTTTCTGTGCAAGGTTACTTTATAACATGGACAGAAGTGTATTTAGCAGAATGTGATGTCTTTGAGTGAACTTCATATTTCCTTCAGCACTGCTTTTCAGGCAGTACAGGTAAAGATGGACACACAGACTAGACACATAAAGACCAGTGACCTGGACTAACAGTTTGATTGAAGTAATAACTCGACCTCTACAGGAAATCGTTGATTCTCATATGCATTTCTTACATTACCTGGAGAACATTTGAAGCGTCCTTGATTTAAACTCTGATGGCTGTCATCTCAACAAAAGACAGACACTTAAGCTTTTAAATGTGTCCCGTCTGTCTGGAGCTCCACTGCGCGCTGTGCACCGCCATTAGCTTGTGTACCCATCTGCATTAGCATTTCCTTAATGAAAAAGAGCCTGTGTGAAAATGCACTTTATTGTACTGTACAGTTCTCGTCTGTGGTGAGACACTGTCACAACACTCTCAGTTTGACAGGAGTTAATGCATTTTTACCACACAATCAAATGTATTATTAAGGATTGCTATTATAAAATGTAAATCACTATATATACAAAATACTGGCAGTATTCACCCAAACTCCAGAGCTACTTTTCTTCAAACACTTTCCAAATAAACCAACTATCAATATAAAAATCAGCCACACAATGAAATAATTAAGCAATAATACAAATCTCAAAAAAAAAGGTGCATATTTAATCAACCCTGAAATGGAATTTTACTTGAGATTATCTGTTGCGTGTCTCCTCCATTTTGGGTCAGTACAGTGTTTTTCCTGATGAGCTGACATGCACAACTTTCCTTCAACTTTATTCATGATTTTACTATTCTGAACAAAAATGCCCGACAAACAAGTCACTGTGACTTCCAGGGCTAAATAAAAATATGGACCACCTGGGCATTCTTTGGCCATGACTTTAAAAAGACAGAATAGATTTTAATCTTTATTACAGCGGTTGTTGGAGAATTAAATATGTCACCATGTATAACACAAATACATTTTAATATTGACGGGCTGTTGTTGTAACGTCTAACTTCAAATGAACGGCTCTTATAATTGTATGTACAGTGAGTCTGCTGGTTGTTAAATTTGCTTTTTTGTGATTGTTGCTGCTTTGTTCCTGTCCTGTAGAGTGTTTGACATCAACCTGCCCAGGGACTGAAAATGGAAATTAACCACGTTGGCTACAAATAAAGGGTTCATATTTCTGCTAGTTTCTGATTTACGTTGTATTATTGTTTCCTCATCAAATACATATCTGGAGTTGTGTTTGATTGTTGATGAGGTAACAACATTTTAACATGGCTTAAAGCTCATGAGAATCAATTTTGTCTAACATAGGACCTTTAATATGTGCTACCCCTGCTAATTTAATGCCTTCCCTACACTAGTCTGGAATCACAACCCAAAATAAGAATGTGATAATTGCTCATTTCAAAACATAATAATAAGTACATTTTTGATCTATCCAAATAAAGGTCAAATGTAGTGTTTAGCGCTCGCCACTTGTTGCAGCGTCAGACTCGCATCTCTCCGGCAGCTTCGGGAGGACAGCAGAGGAAAGGAGGGGAGAGAGAGGAGAATAGGGGGTATTTCGTCACATCCTCTGTCCATATATGGGCATGAAGTTTTACACGCAGCGGGGAATCCTCTCACTGGAGCTGATGAATGGGGAGGAGGGCCGAGGGAGCTGCCAAAGTGTATATAAGGAGAGGAAAGGGAAGTCGCTCATGTGAAATCCACTGCAAGCAAAAACCTATCGACAGAGGAGAGGAGCGAGCCATCAAGCGAAAGGAATACCAACATCACTCTCGTTTTTTATTTTTACAGCCTTCTGGATCATTTGTTTAAAAATTACCATCAAAGGGAGTTGAAATAAATACTAGCCTTCGCCATTTGCGCTACATCTTCCGCTTTCTACCTCTTTATACGATTTCTTTGGAGAAACGGACTTCTTCTAAGTGCAGCACTATGTTGAATAATATGGATTTGAACGCAAAAGATTCATTCTACCCTCAGTTTGACAACAGTTCTTCCTTGGGGATGGAGAGCAGCGCGCGCAAAGATAAGCAGGAGGTGTTCGTCGACGCAGAGCGAGGGGTACCTGCCCAGTTTGGCCACGGTGAGTACACAGCTCTCCAATGGATTTAATCATGATTTTAGGAATGGTGTGATGTGACATTAAGATGAAGTGAATACGTTTGTAGCGGTTTTACTATTGCGCACTTTGAGACGTGTTGCCAAGCAGTTTAGTGTGCAAATTACGCACGAGTGTTTATGTAACGCTTTTGGCGATTTCTGCGCTGGTTTCTGAAGAGTGTATAGGTATTTTGCACATATTATTGAAGTCGAACGTTGAAATGCGCTCATAATGATCCCAAACCTGGTTATGCGAATTATAATTGCAGGGACAATATGTTTAAACGTTTGAGGTGGTGTTTCCCCTGCTAGAAACACCTTAATATACCAAACAGTCGTGATGACAAAGTTTTTTTTTTTTCTATTGTTTTATGTTCAACAGAAGGAGCCCCAGCCACTCTTAAAACTGAAGCTTCCAACTCAGAGTTTGCCTTCAACCCGTGCGAGTGCCCCAAAGAGAGCTACCCCCCCTCCTCGCTCGCCTACTCCGGTAGTTTCTATGTGGAGGCATCTCAGGGGGCGCCGTGCAGCACCGAGACCCTGCTCAACATGATCACGGAGATCGTGGGCATCTCCACCATGCCCCTGACAGACATGCAGCAAACCACCGGCAGCTCCGTGGAAACCAGCAGCGCCACATTTGGGGATCTGAGCGCCAAGAGACACATTTTCACCTGTTCTCCCTCCACGTACACACAAGAGCAGACGTGCCCCAGTTATACAGAAGAAAAGAAGTCAGAGCCAAAGTCCGAGGCCGCGTCCTTCCCGGTGGTGGTGAAAAACGAGTTCGAGAGCAGCTGTTACGAATGGGGCGCGTTCAGCAGTAAATCCGACTGTCTCGAGAGCACATTCCAGACCGAAACCTTCCCCATGTCCAGTGACTTCCCGCCCGAGCAGCAAGTAGACGTCAAGGAACTTTTAGACACGTTCCCCTCCATGTGCCCAAACCCGGACATGGAGTTCAAAGTGGAGGGAGGAATCAAGCAGGAGCCGTGTTTCAATGACACTTGCTCCAGCTACTCGAGCCCGCTGTACAACAGCTACCTGCCGCCTATGGGCCTGTCCTCCAGCCAGCCTCCGTCAGAACCCCTTTACTCACCGCCCACGCTGCCATCCACCATTGACTCTATTCTATACTCTTCCCTGTTGCCAGATTCTTTTGCCCAAAGTTATAACTCACGCACTACCAAGACCCCGCGCGCGAGAAAGGCCCCCTCCACGTCCCACGGCCCTGCCAAAGAGAAACCCTTCACGTGCCCGATGGAGAGCTGTGACCGGCGCTTTTCGCGCTCGGACGAGCTTAACCGCCATATCCGCATCCACACGGGACACAAGCCGTTCCAGTGCCGCATCTGCCTGCGCAGCTTCAGTCGAAGTGACCACCTCACAACCCACACCAGGACTCACACCGGGGAGAAGCCTTTCTCCTGCGACGTCTGCGGCAAACGCTTTGCGCGCAGTGACGAGAGGAAACGGCACGGACGCGTCCACCTCAAACAAAAAGAAAAAATGGAAATAAAGCCACAGGTTTCGACTGGAGCGTGGCCCTTCGCTCTTCCCGAAGGCATATGAGCGCCGCGCTTAAAACGCACTTGACGAGCATCTTTCCGTCTTGGAAGATACGGCCGCTAACTGTAGGTTGGACGGGCCTTAAGTCGCTCACTGACCCTGGGGTTAAACCAGCGGAGCGGGCCTGTGTTATAGGAGCGGGAAAGTGACCGGCAAAGCTGCTGTGAACGTCCGCGAGGCAGAGCTCTTTGCTGCGGCGATGCATGACTGCTGTTCAGCACCACTCCATGGGGACAGCTCCAACCTGCTCCTCCGGGCTGGATGTTTGCACTTACACTTAGTACTATCTCATTTAAGATTCCTATTTTCTGCTTCTAGCATCCATAGAGCAATGGTTTGGACAATGTCTCTAAAACTGCATGTTTTTGTCAGTGTTTTTCCTTTAAGCGGAATATCAGCCACTGTCAAGTTTCCCCTTCACTGTAAGTGGAGGCGTTTGACATGAATGTACACTATATTTATGGCTTTGACTAAAGCTGACCCTTTGACCATATTTAGTGTTTTACTTCTTATCATTTGGTTGTCAGTGTTTAGTCACTGTTCTTTGTGTTGTATTACAACTGTTTGGTTTATTACGATTGTGAGAGATATATCATAAATGGGAAATAAATATATTTGTATTACTGTACTGCTTTGTATTTTTATAACTGACTGTATATTTTACATGGATCACATTTGATCATCATTTTTATGGTGAAATGTATTCTAAGTCATTAATAATGTCTTGGTTTTGAGGGCTATTGTATAAGACAATATTTTAAATGTAATGATTTCATATCAGAAACATGTGGCACTTCATTCCATTGGTTGGTTTGATAAAAGTACATGGGACTGCAGATGGACTTGTGAAATGGACCCGTATGTTCTCCATTTGAACAGATTGTACAGAGGTTTGTACAGAGCTAGAGGTACTAGCCCACCACAAACACTGCTTTGAAGTAATGAGGTAGCACACATTGCTGCGAGGTGTGGACTGTCTGTGTCATGAAGGGTGGACGCTCTACACATGTTTCATGAGCAAAAAACATCAGAGACTTTGGTGAAACTGTCACCAACAGGGTACTGCAAAAAGTAATTCAAATCGCCTTAAGTTATATTAACTGTTAAAGTAAGATTTTGTACATATACTTTCTACAATTCTTGAAATTAATATTGATGTTGTTATTTTTATGAAAATTTATGAGCAAAATAAACATTTTCTGGAAACTTCACATGTTTTGCATTTTGTGAAAGTGAATGGACATTGTGATGATTCATGAGGCAGTGATCAGAGCAGTGAAACGAGCATGTCTGAGAACACGCTGTAGCCGGCCACCTGTGGCACCCTCTGGGGCCTAACTTTAGACTTCACAGCTCCTCCCACCAAGCTTTGACTCCAAGTCAATGGGCCCTTCTTCTGGCCTGCCTTTCACGCTACACCCTCAGTAGGAAAACCAGAATTACAGTCATGGACATAGTAATAGTCAGTACTTATCAGTAAATATGTAATATTCTGCATTAGGGGAAATAGTCTATAATAACTTTACATTTACAGCTTATTTTGAATGATAGAAATTTGCATCTTTTTGGCTGCTTAAATATATTTTTTTTAAATAATGGAGAAACGGGACATTTTAGAAGAAAACACAACACGAAATGTTTGATTTGAGTGTTGTCATTTTTATGCATGGCTGGGTTAAGGCTTTAGAATAGAATTCCTTCTTATAAGGTTATAACATTTATTTTAATATAAAAAAACATCCAATCAGCCAAAACCTGGTTTTTATGAGGGTCTGATTGAATTGTTAAACGCATGTATTAGAATAATCTCCATTTAGAGTTTAATTTCATTATGAACCATTACAAAATTCACTATAAAAAAACTCTTTTTTTGCTCCTTTTTTTCCCTGTGATGGTCGTCATGTCAAATAATTTCCAGGCTACAGTGAAGTCCAGACCGCTGCATAGTTTTGACACTGAATGTTGGCGCGCTCCTCTTGTCAAAGCCTCGAGCACCTCAGTGTAGTTCACCTATAAGAAAAAACTGTTTTCTTTTTATTTGCTGGTATGGACAACACTTCACCACTGCCATCGTCTGTGTCAAGTTCAAACATATAGAAAAAGCACCTGTAATACTGCACAAGTTTCCTCGCAAAGTGTACACGGAAAATGATAGACAAGACTAAACGCTAACAGCTTCTCAAGGCACTTCTTACTGTTCCAACAAACTGCCTGGGTGCAGTATTGGGAAGTAGCTGAATACATGTACTGAAAATACATATTCTGAATACTCATTTTAAGTAAATGTACTCTGATTACTTTTTACTGATTACTTTCATTTGGTGGTATTCAGAAAACAGTTACTTTCTTAAATTAAAAGGAGTACATGGCAGTACTTCATCATGTCATTTTGGCTTTGTACTTCAAGTTATTAGTGAGGGAAAAAAAAAAAAAACTCTCTTACAATGTGTGCATGTGCAATTTTCCGACATAAGCAACAGGGCAGCAAATTAAGCAGTTATTAATACTATGTAGAATTTTTTCAACAAAAATATACTGCAAGTCGGTGTAAAAGTATTCCAAGTATCATAATACAGTACTCTGATTGGACCATGTATCAGGAACAAAATTTAATCTATGTGCTGTGTGTGATTTTAACATGTTCTAATTGTACTGTGACTACAGTTAATATTCACCTATCTTAGTGTCTTTGTCATGTGTGATAAACTGAATGTTATTTTGCCTATGTCCTGTTTTTTGTCTTGCCATCAACCTGCCAATGGGACAATGGATGAAAATGAGCTTGTATGGCTAACTCTGGTACATTTACACGCTGTACTAACACATGTTAGTTAATACGCATTGTCCCATATTTAATATAAACATAACTAAACAACTAACAACTAAATACATTTTCAAAGTATTCTTCCCATCACTGCCCAGGTGAACCATGCAGGCTGGTTCAGACAGGCATTAGAGGCACTGGGAGCAGGTCATAGACAAACTTTATTGATCCACAAGGGAAGTTATTTGGACACAGTAGCTCAAAGCATATTATAATAACAAAGAGAAACTGCATAATAAATAAGTAGCAGAAATAGCAAGAAACTGGTGCCAAAAAGGCATACTTATGTAAATGTATATATACCAGTAAAAATAAAATATAGCAATATAGTAAAAAAATATCTCAGCTATAAACAATATATACAAAAATGATGAGATGAATGGCAGGACATAGGGTTATCTGTTACATAAGGGTGAGTTGTTGTACAGTTGTATGGAGTATTATCTGTTATCTGAGATGGTGGAGATGGTGCTCATGACGTAGGGTGCTGGCACCACACACGCCAGCTGGCCCGCGGGAGTGCGTAAGTGCCGACGTCCTCTGACAAACATACTGTAGCACATGGGTCCCTGTGGCAGTATGGTTCTGCTCTGTCCATCACCAGTCTTACTATCAATAGCAGTAGTATCGTAAGAAGCATGGAGCTGATTCAACAATGTCTGGTAACAACAATTTTTATTTCAGTTTTAGTTGTGCATTATGTAACTTTTTGATTGGGGGTCTGTCACCTGCTTGTTTCTATGGATATGCTATTGTTCTGCCTGGAATGTTCCACAGTATGACATTAAACCGCTTTATTTTACATTTATTAAGTTACAGGTTGTTTTATAGCTCAAAAATACCTACAAAAACAGGCATTCTGAATGTGACCGGGATCGCCTCTCCACAGATCTGACCTGGTTTGGTCTCCATGAAGATAGAAAGGTTTAATGCCATACTGTGGAGCATACAGATCAGATCTGTAGAAAGGCAACCCCGCTTTCAGTCAGAATGCCTGAATGTCTGTGTTTTTGAACTATAAAACCACCTGTAATTGAATAAACATAAGGTAGAGCTGTTTAATGTCATACTGTGGAACATTCCAGGCAGAGCAATGACATCGCCATAGAAAGAAGCAGGTGACAGACCAAAAAGCTACACAGTGCACCTTTAAGCAACAGAAAGTTAGAAAACACAGTGAAACAGTTATTGGTCAATACCAGACAAGAAGATTTATTAACATTCACAGGAAATAAGCAAATGGAGAACTGTCCCAGAGCATCCCCTGTCCTTAGACCCTCCCTCTCAGCAAAGAAAAATGGCAAAAAGTGGGAATGTTATTCTTTTGGCTTTTTTCCCTTCAGAGACTTCTGTTTTGCTAATTCTGCTTTGCTTTGGATGTGGATTTGGTACAAGGTGCTGATATTATTGTTTTTCAAAATATTTTTATTGGTTTCTTTTTTAAAGCAGGCATATTATGCAAAACTGACTTTTGTTCTGTTTATGTCATCCTCAGGAACCTAGGAAAATCTTTTTCTGAGTTGAAAAATGCACCTGAACACAGCACAAGTTGGAAAAACAACAACTCAGGCCAAAACCTTCTGTCTGACTTCCACACCTGAAGTCACTGTAGTGTGGAGACAGATGGAAATCAGGTGATTTTTCTGTTTATCTTAAACCTTTGAGCTCTTTGACTAAACATTATTATATCTGAGGCTTTACTTTCAGTTATTCATATCATAAAACGAACAGATTTGTGCAAGAAAGACACGACTGTTTAAATAATTACAGATGTAACTTACCTATTGTTAACTGATGTAAAATAAAAAACATTAACATTAAGCTTTGAGAAGGCTAACAACAATAAATCTTACTGATTAGCTCCATTAAAAACTGTTAATGATCAAATTCAATGATTTTATTATTGGTGCCAAACTTTACATGACAAAAGCCCAAACATCTCATCTCCGAAATCCTGAGGACCACATGAATGCAGCACTTCCCTGCACTTTTACATGCAAGTGATACTTTGCAGCTGATATCATCAACATTCCTTCATATGTGATGCTAACTATAGGCACTGCTCTGTCTGAAGCTCAGTTACTCAGGTCAACTCAACTCAAGCTTTGTTTTAACACAATCTGACCAGAAAGAACTGGCATAGTTGGAGCTACAACAGGAGAGATGATTTGTGCTGTTAGTCACACTCAAATAAAATTACAGTCACAGGCTAGAATCAGCCTTTTTTCAGTTTGTATCAGTGTTAAACAGAGATTCTTGAAAATGTGTTAAAATCCATATGTACAGACAAACTAAAATCAGACGATTTTTATTGATCTTAAACACTTTTTTTTCACTCTTTTTCTAAAAAAAAATAAAAAAAAATAAAACATAAAAACTGGTGAGTGTTTACATGCGCATGAGAACTTATAAAAACACCTGGTGACATTGTGTCAGTTACTTAGTGGACTTTAGAGTAGCTGCTCTACTTGTAAAAAACAAACAAACAAACAAACAAACAAACAAACAAACAAACAAACAAACAAAACTCGATCAATCTTTCTTTCTATTTCTTTTCCACACTAGTTTGTTCTTTTTTCATAATTCTCCTTTTCAAACCCTGCACAGGTGTGAACAATCAGAAAGACTTCAGATTACTCACATCAGATGGAACTGTTTGCATGACATTTCAGTAATTTGAACTAAAACAAAACAAAAATAAAACAAAAACAAAAAAAAACAGATAAGGATTTTACAAAATTAGAGAAAAACAATGTGCTGTTTAAATCCATTTTGTATTTTTCTTGAGTTTTCAATCAATCTTAAAACTTTTTTTGACAGTATTTGCTCATGAGTCCATTGTGTCTGTGTCTGCTTCATAACTTCATCATAGAGATAAACATAGAACACCCCCAACGTAATGTCACTGCAAAGTATGAATAAAAAAAAGACTTATTAATAACTCTAAAAGCATTCTCTACAAGCATAAAATATACAATCTCATTTGTAGCCCACATTCAGCCCAAACACACATTGCAAATTAGTCCTGTAACAGTTAACGTGACATTTCAGTAATTTGATAACTAAAACAAAACAAAAAAAAAACAAAAAACAGATAATTATTATAGTTTTGGTGTACATTTAAACATCTTTCCCAAGTTAAACAGAAGTATAGAAAATTCTGTTGTCCAAAGTCCAGCGATAAATACTGGAGTTCTGAATAGCAACGTTGTGATTTACATGACATTTCAGTATTCCGATAACTAAAACAAACAAACAAACAAAACAGATAATTATTACAATTTTGTTGTGCAACTAAACATAGTCAGTGACTCTCTTCCCCGAGTTACACAGTATTAATCCACAATGTCCAGTGATAGATATTGTAGTTCTGAACAGCAGCGTGGTGCATTCACTGACCATTATCTCAACACTTGAAGACTGGAGAGTTCTTGAACTTTGACCAGTGATGGAATTTTTTCACATTTGCGGATTCCGATGCTCAAACTTCACATTTGCATATCGTAAATGGTACTCGATACGGTATACTGAGCCATGAGTACCATGTTTCACTCATATACTGTCCCAAAAAGCTTCCTCTTCCTCTCAGACAAAGACATAAATCAGGTCTTTTGGTCTTTTACGCTGTACTGACATTTATGTTTTCGACTACTGTGGATATGCATAATTGCTGAATCCATTAAGTGATTGTGCTTGGGGAGGGCACATGACCACCACTGAGAAGTACGCCCCCCCAAACCCCCCACCCACCCTCCAGCCCCCCGATCGTGGACCTTTCGCGTGAATGGCAGCACATCAAGTCCATTAAGTCCTTGCCAGTGTATTAGTAATGCAAACATGTTAACATTTGGGGTCTATGCAGAGTAGTGGTTCGGAGTGACTCACACACACATAAGCACACACACACACACACGTTTAACCAGGAATACAAGGAAACAAACAGATATTTCTTCACGTCTCCATTGTCTCCTCCAATTAATCGCTTGATGCCGGATTGCCTGTGGATAGATCAATGACACTAGTTATCTGGAGCCACCAAATGAGGGAGCTGGCTGAGGATTAAATAGAATATCTGTTCAGCTGACAGCATAGGATTCGATAGGCCTGGATTCAGAGGATAAACGTCACTTCAAGACTTGATATGCACTTGACTTGTACATGTTTATTACTCAAACGGGCCAAAGCATTTAGTCTTACTAAATCATCACTAAAGTTCTTTATTTTATTATTTTTTTCTCTCTCTTTTTGCGTCATGCTGAAATAAATGCAGGCCTAAAGCTGTAACCCTTTTTACTGTCAACATCTTCTTTTATAAATATGCATATAGTCTAAGTGAAAAAGCATGCTTCTCAGTCATAGATTGTATATATAAAGGGACATAGCTAACCTGCTAGCTGTTGCGTTCCTAATAGGAAGTGAGCATGGGCACACGTCCAGTTCCATCCACTTTGGCTCCAATTCACTTTCTGTTGATAAAAAGTCGACCCCTTCTCTGTAACTGATGCTGTCAGGCTCATCATTTTAGTCTTAAAATGTCCGTATTAACCGGCTCTACATGATGCTGATGTTTTTATTTTGCTATTTTATGATATGAACATTAGTAGAAAAATCAGGCGCCAACTTTGAATGTAATACAAACTCATTCAGGCCCTGGTTTTACTACAAACTGGACAAGAGAGCAGTGTAGTCACATTTTGTACACTGTCCTCTTTCTAGTAAAGTGTTCACATAAAGCTTTATGAATATTCTTTAGGCATCTGGTTCACCAAAACTTTCAAAGCCGATATCCGATGTATTGAAAAGTGCAAATATCGGCAAATATCTTTTTGCTGGGCTTGATCAGGACTACCTTAGCTGGAGGATTTGACCTATGGTGCATGTTTTGAATTGATGGGGGAAACCGATCCCCATCAATTCAGACTCCACATAGAAAGGCCCAGCGACCGAACCCAAAACCTTCTTGCTGTCAATCATGAGTACTGGCCCCTCAGCCACTGTGCCACTTCTACTGGCCAGGCTATCATTTTGTAGTCAACTTTTCACGTCACATTAGTTCATTGGGAATAAATTAGGACTAACCCAGAACTAAACTTGTACTAGACCAGGACTAAACAAGGACTAGATCGGGACCAAACTAAGTCCACATCAGGGCTAAAATAGGATCAACATTATGACCAAATTACAAGTAGAAAATGTATTCACCTCATGTTCTTACTGTACAATCTTTGAGCGCCCTATCCAGTCACTCTCCACAGGGCCTAGTTATCTGTGAAGAGCTTGGTATCCTCTATTATCCACGCTTGAACTCCAAACAGACCTACCTCTACAACAATAATCCAATAATGACTCTCAGAATGCATGTAAAACAAATTTATTTGCTAGCCCCGGGGATTAGGAGGCTTTCTTCTCCGCTCCGACTGCACGGATCAGGTCACCTCAAGTACCTATTAATAATCACAGCTGTACTTGAGACAGTCTATATGGCCACACTGCCTCATTTGCCTGTGGATTGATCTATTGTGGGGGGTAATCACCATATAATTTTATGCGTGGCTTTAAAATGTGCAGCGGGGCACGTCACGGGGTGGACTCAAGTAATCAGGGTGCATAATCGTGTAGCGCTAATGCTAATCAGACTTTAGCGGATTAATTCCTTCAGATCGTACATGGAGCTGTATGAGATGGTGAAGAACGGTGTAGGTGGTCTGGAGAGCGCAGGTGATTAAGATGGAGACAAGCGTAGCGGCGACAAGGGGCTCGTTATGCAAACATACGAAAAGTGCCTAATTCTTTCTTTTGTTCTGATTTCCAAATATCTTCATTTGTGTTGCTGATCAGACCAAAGAGACCAAGAAGCCCAACTCACTTACTTTACTCAGTCCTTTTCTAAATGATAAGTCAACTCCGGGTCAAGGAGTCCAGTCTCCCACTTTTATCCACTGAGCACATCTCTATGGTAACTACGTCAATGGGATGGCGGTATATTTACTGTACCTACACTTGAAAGCTACCACTTCATGACTTTAAAGGTGGAACAGAGCATTGTATTCATAAGTTAACTTTTACTTTTTGTCAGTAGCATTACCCAAACCACATTGCATTCTTCATTTATTTCAACAATTTTTGTAGCCACAGCTGCCCTGGGGTTGACGGCATAAAGAAGTGGACTAGGGTTCGGCTCCAGTCAAATGAAGCTCACAATGCTAGCGGTTATAGGGGCGAGTTTGGAGCCAGGATTCATATTAGGAATAGGAATTTATAAACAGACAAAATGACAAAATAAAACACCAGGATCACGTAGAGCAGGTTAATACGGACATTTTATTACCAAATGACGAGACTCACTGCAGCAGTTACAGAGAGAGGGGTGACAGTTTCTCAGTGTAAAGTCAGTTGTAGTTGAATGAGCCAGAAGCGCCCCCTGAACACTTCCTGTTTGGAGCACAGCGGCTAGCAGATTATCTATGACCATTTATATATACAGTCTATGATTTCAAGCAATAATAGCAGCCTATGACCACTCAACTCATCATACATTTGAAAAGTGCCTAATTCTTTCCTTTGTTCTGATTTCCAAATATCTTGTAAATAAAAAAATAACTGATCAGACAAACGAGACCAAGAAGCCTCAGTTACTTTACTCAGTCCTTTTCTAAATGGCAAGTCAACTCCGGGTCAAGTCCAATCTCCCACTTTTATCCAGGTTTAGTTTTGAGGAGGTAACAACATTATAACATGGCTTAAAACTCACAAGAGTCAGTTTTGCGTAATATTGGACCTTTAATTGTATTCAGATGACTTTTACTTTTGCCTGTCAGTAGCATAACCCAAACCACACTGTATTCTTCATTTACTTCACTAATTGTTGTTGTTGATAGCAATTTCTGTAGCCACAGCTGCTGCGGGGCTGATTGACGGAAACCTTACCTGACCAGCCAGAACCACACAATTTCTCCAAACTTTACAAAGACGAGTGGATCTGGAGCTGGATCCTGCCTCCCTGATTTCAGAGGGCATGATTGACAGGTGGATTAACCAATCAGAGTGACACAGGCTAAGGAATAATCAACAATCAAAATATTACTTATCTCAGGTAAAAGAAGTTATATATTTTGTTGATTCTGAATGTTACGAGAATTTTCAAGAGGAGATGTCTTCTGCCTTTGACACGTGCTACAAATTATCAGCTGTGGTTTGTGTTGCTGATCAAACCAAAGAGACCAAGAAGCCAACTCACTTACTTTACTCGGTCCTTTTCTAAATGACGCCTCACTTTTATCTAGTGAACACATCTCTATGGTAACTAGTGGGATGGCGGTATATATACTGTACCTACACTGAATGAAAAGCAATGAACGCAAGGCCCTGCTACATGAATGACTTCATAGCAATTCAATTACTCGGGAAAATTTACAGCTGCCCTTGAAATAGTCCAGGTTTGAACCCTTATAATAGGCCTCCGCACTATGTACGTGTTGACCTATAGGCTCAAGAATAATACACTCTTCTAATTTATTTTCTCAAGGCTATCAAAAAATCCATTAGTCTTCTGCTGGAACTGTTACAGAGTAGAATTTACTCACATTTAAAAAAAAGATGATTGTAGCATATCAAAGGGCTCATATTACGTTATTTTCTGATCTATGTTATAATGTTGCTTCCTCATCAAAAACATACCTGGAGTTGTGTTTTGTTTCATTTACACATGTTTAACACACAAATACTGCATATTTTGAGTTAAAACACTCTGTTCCACCTTGTGATGTCATATGGTAAAGAAGTCCACTGTGCTTTTAAACTCCATACACCTTCACGAGAGTCATTTGGATTATATCAGCCCTGGAATTGCCCATCTGTAATGTGCGAAGGGTAAAAGGTAGCTGTTAACTTGAAAACTACCACTTCATGACATCACAAGGTGGAACAGCGCATTTTAAGCTTTGTAGATGTAGACAGATTAATAATAAAGGCTTACTCAAAATGTGTGAATGAAACGAAAAACAACTCTGGGTATGTTTTAGAGGAGGTAACAGCATTAAAACATGGCTTAAAACTCACAGGAGTCAATTTTGCGTAATTTAAGACCTTTAATTGTATTCACTATTTGACTTTTACTTTTGGCTGTCAGTAGTATTACCCAAAACCGCGTAGCATTCTTAATTTACTTCAAAGTAAGTCACACTTGTTCTGTAGTCACAGCTGCCCTGGGGCTGACTGATGGAAACCTGCCTTACATTCTGTGATAACGGCCTATGACCACTCCACTTATCACACATAGACAAAGTGCGCTGGTTTCAGCTGGAGTAGTGACTTTAGCTGATGACAATTAAACAGGGTGACTTGCATTAGTAACATAAAGTACAGAGGTAGCGCCTGTGCACAAAAATCAATACAGGATTTTATATTGTGACAGACTTCTTGATGATTTAAAACAACATTAAATCATTTCAAATTGTTAAGTTATACACTAACTACGAACTACACTCCGACCATCCATTGCAAGGATTTACTGTCTAAGGAAATGCATGTATTGAGACAAATATTGGGTCATGAGGTTCTTGTCCAACTGGAACAAGTCTTGGACCACATATTATGGTCCGTTCCAACAATGTGAGAAAAGATTTGTACTTTTTTGACTATCGCAATAGCCTAATTTGAAACAGCTACAGAGGCCATCAAAAGGCTATGGCTGATTTGACTATGACTGAACCAGATATATGCACAGTTTATTGACTTATCATTCAATATATTTTAAATGGAACAATAATTTTTGGGGGTCAGCATTTATCGTGTGTGTTTTTTCTTTGCTCTAGTGGGAGATTTCTGGTTATTTTTCTGTTCCTTGATGAGATATGAACTGTAGAAGGTTGAATAAGGCTGATAAACTGCCAATATTTTTGGGTCGATATGTTATTTTGTTAGCTTCCCTCAAATTATATAGTTTGAATTTGTTAGAAATATATGCACAATCCTGTTTTACTACAAACTGGATAAGAGAGTACCTAAAGTGTTGATAACAGACCACATGTACACAACTTAGCGTTCAGTATATGAAAGCTGGAACAATATTTTTTGGGGGTCAGTATTTATCATTTGTACTTTTTTTCTTTGCACAACTGGGAAGTTTTTGGTTAGTCTTTTTTTTTGTTTTGTTTTTGATAAATGGAACAATATTTTTTTCGGGGTCAGCGTTTATTGTGGGTACATTTTCTTTGCACTTTTGGAAAGTTTTGTGTAATTTTTTTGTCTATATGATCAGATTTGAGTTGTAAAAGGCTGAATTAATAACTTCTATGACAAATAATTATGATTCATTACAGATGGAAACTAAGAACTGAAGTGTTTCATTCTGCTGTTTGTTCATTGTAGCTCATGATTTTTTAATAATATTGTAGATTTAGAATAGTTCTTGTGGTTTAAATCTTCTCTTGGGTTATTGTGTCAGTGGCATAAATTAGTTTCAATATTATAATTATCGTCTATATTTTCTTATATTGCAGTTTGTTATCGTGACAGGCCTAACCACCTTTTCCAAAAGCCTGAGTGCGGATGACAACAGCTCAGTGCATTTTTGAGACCAGTTGATACTTTTAGAGAAAGTACAAATTGAGCATCAGAAAGGAGATAAATGATTTTGAATGTGGCATACACTCAGGCACGAGAAAGCTAAAATATCCAAGGACATCTCTGCACATGGAGGACATCCAGAGTGGCAGTTGCACACTCACTAATATATAAAAGCTCTACTTCTGAATCATATTTCGCGGTACATACAGTGAGATATACATACAAAGAAAAGGCAAGGTCGCAATTAAATGTGCATTTTACATAGAGGAAAGTGTGTGTCTGTAGTGGTTTGTCAATTGCAGCTCAGGGTTTTTAACAATATTGTAGATTTAGAATAGTTCTGCTCTTGCGTTTTTGTGTTAGTGACATAAATTAGTTTCAATGTTATCATTAATCGTCTATAGTTACTGCAGCAACATATTATCACACTTCAAAATTTGCTTACACATTAAAAAAGAGGGGGAAAAAACATAAAGAATCGACAATTGAAGCACTAAACTATTACTTATCAGCAGCAGCTCAGTTGGTGTGTTTGCCCAATGAGCTAAAGGTCGGTGCTTCGAATCCTGCTCTCGACATAAACATCATTGGTAGAGTGATCAGATAATAATAATAATAATAATAATAATAATAATAATAATAATAATAATAATAACAATAATAATAATACATTGGTTTTATATTGCGCTTTTCACGGTAACACAAAGACACATCACAATAAAATTACACTAAAACAAGGACAGGACAGACAAAACAGTAGTGAGGAGCAGTCACATGTGGGGCTGTGAGGAAAAGTTGTGTTTTTGTGTCAATTTCAGCTCCCACAGATGATGTTGTTGTGTCCTTGGGCAAGACTATGGAACATAATTTGTTTCATCAGATTTTGAATTTGAAAGGCCATTGAATTTCTCACTTTTAATTTTTTAACTCTGAAAAAAACATGTTTAAAATTTACTATTAAAAAATCATCTTTTAAATATCCAGCACAAATATTTTTAAGCGCTCAAATTCAACAGTCAAAATTCAGAGTGTAAAATTCGCAGTGAAAAAATCTCGCAGCAAAGATCCAAGATGCCAAGGCAGAAGCAATCGATCCAAAGTGATCCGATCTAACTTAGTAACAAACAGGAAGTGGTGAAATGAACCGATCTGATTGGTCAGAATTATCCTCATCAAAACCTCATGTCTTTTATTTCTTAAGTGTAAGCCCCGCCCACAGATGAGAACCAATAGGAAACAACCTCTGTCCTCACTCACACAGGATTGATTGCTTCTGCCTTGGCATCTTAGATCTTTGCTGTGAAATTTTTCACTGCAAATCTTGGACTCTGAATTTTTACTGTTGAATTTCAGGGCTTGAAAATATATGTGATGAATATTTAAATTTAGGTGAAATCTTTATTCTGAGATAAAAAATTAAAAGTAAGGAATTCAGCGTGATTTAAAATTCAAAATCTAATGGAACAAATTATCTTCCACACAAGACACTTAACCCACCTTGCCCCTAGTGTCAGTGGTGTATGAACGTGTGTGAGTGGGTGAGTGTTTTCTTGATGTAAAGCGCTTTGAGTCCCTTGAAGGTGGAAAAGCGCTGTATAAAAATGTGACCATTTACATTTATCTTAGGTAAAATAAATGATATATTCTATACTGAATGTTACTAGAATTTTGGGGAGGAGATGTCTTTGAGATTTGAGAGACACGTGCTATAAATTAGCAGCTGTGGTTGGATCATCTCAAGTTTAGACAGAGGATTTTCATTTTGGCTGGCCAGGCAACATTTAAGAGTAAAGTGTGTGTCTGTGCTTTGAATTAAGCCTCTGTCCCTCTCCTTCTGTGACAGTACCCGCTGACTGACTGCAGCCCGGCCCCTCTCAGCCCTGACAGACACAGGATGTGAAGTTAAGCATTAACCTGGTCATTCGTAGTACACTACTGCTGCTTCCTCTAACCATGACTGATCACCGTTATCAATCACAAAGGACTTGAGCTGTCTCCACACACCTTTACTCGCTCCTGCTCCTGTCACGGAGAACTAAACTGGGTTAACGATGACCTGTCCGACTCCTGTGTTTTGACGTGAGGAGGGGAACATGCCTTTATATGGGCCCTGCATATCTCTGCACCCATGCACCGCAGCTAAAAGCATCCTGGAGTGACAGTAATGACTCTGAAGGAACTTTGCACTGCTGTGAAAAATTGTCGATCATTGTTGCACATATTCAGATCACTGCTGTCACATTAGCATGCAGCCATCTTGCAGCTAATCTCTCAAGATGAAAAGGCGATTTCACTCATCTACATAGACAACTGGTTAACCCTGTTCACGTGCTGTAAATTAGGGAGTGTCCAGTTGAGTGTTGAAGATTACTTTGGGGCTTTGACATTTGCAGGAGTCGTAATGAGGCATGTTTCTGACAGCTGTGTCACTTTGAGCGGGCTGTGTGTCGGTTTTTCAGTTGAACGCTGGGGAAGCAGGCGTACTGTGGCCAAACACTGGCACTCTACAGATAATGATGGCTCCCCCACCGAGGAGCCGGAGAGAGGGTGTCGAAGTCTGAGGGAACTGTGTATGTCCTATAGCCTTAGAAAGAAACTACCAATGTGTGTGTGTGTGTGAGCCTGTGTGTGTGGGGGCCCTGTGTGTGTGTGTGTGTGTGTGCATGTGTATGTGTGCATGTGTGTGTGTGTGTGCGTCCTATAGCCTCACAAAAACTACCTGTGTCTGTGTGTGTGTCCTATAGCCTCACAAAAAAAACTACCAATGTGTGTCTGTGTGTGTGTGCCTCTGTGTGCGTGTGTATGTGCGATATGCGAGATATTGCTTTTTGCAGTGTGTGTGTGACTTTTTGTACTTAAAATAGGAACACTACACACTACACAACAACACAACAACACACTTAAAATAAGAAACAAAATCTATTAGTACTGTAGATAATTTTACTTACTGCTTACCTAGATATTATTTTTGCAATATTTCTGTGTGTGTGTGCGCGCGTGTGTGTGTATTGGCAGGTCTGCCATTGCCAAGACAGAATCAGAGACACAGAGAGAAGGCTAGGCTGGGACATAAAGACTTGTAGTATAAAATGAGTGGGCTCACAGCGTGTACCCTCCCGTCAAGACAGGCTAATGATTTGCATGTACACACCAGCAGCCTCCACACCAGCCACAGTGCGCTTTGGAAATTAACCATCAGAAATCAAGCCTCACTCGCAGAAGTGCTGTGAAATATATGCAAAACGTGGCCACTTCAGTATTAGCCGAATGAAACTGGTGCACTGCAACAGTTGTTCTAATGCTGGGAGCAGGTTGTAATTTAAATGTGAGCCTATAGATGAAGCCGAGCACAAAGAATCATTTATGTCATGTAAAACTATCAAAACAGGCAGTAAGACCATCTCAGTGATAAATAGTGTAGCATACTCGTGTAGATACCTTTACATTGGTAGTTTATAGGTGATCCATAGACATTGAAAATATTATTGGGCTATGGTAGTTCTTAGGGTTTAGCCACTTCAGTCCAACTTTATTTATTTAGCACATTTTACCAACACAAAGTCCCCGAAGTGTTGCACAGTAGGCACAATGTAAGTTAACACATTGAATAAAATAATAAAAATAAAATAAAAATAAGCAAGTCAAGTATTTAAAAAATACTAAAACTATCCAGTCTTACAATGTACTGTACAATATTTTTATTAAGAAATAATAATTAAATAATTACTGGATATATAATGAAGTAGAGCTCTATTTATTTGTCATGAAAAGATTATAATTGTATATTGACAAAATGACAGAATAGTTCAAATTACATGTTAAAAATGTAATTGGTCCTTGATAGAGTAGACATACTGTACTAGTATTGATGTGATATGTATAATATATGGGTCACAAATACGGATGTCACATTATCTAATTTTAGTGTTGTGATTATTGTTAGATTTTTTACGATTTTTCTCACCAAGACTGAACAATAGTCAAATAAATCCTACGTTTTCTCTCATGTTACTATGATAAAGAAGTTAATGTAACATAAACTGACAGATACAGATGTACAGCAAGGTGTACTTTACTTATATTATTATTATTATTATTATTATTATTATTATTATTATTGTTATTATTATTATTATTATTATTATTATTATTATTATTATTATTATTATTATTATTATTAATAATAATAATAATAATAATAATAATAATAATAATAATAATAATAATATTGTTGTTGTTGTTGTTGTTGTTGTATTTATTTATTTATTTATTTATTTTAATTTTATTTTATTTTATTTTATTTTATTTTTACTTAGGGTTAGAATTTAAAAAAAAAAGCTCAATTTTGCTTATACCTTTGTCACAATTATTATTGTTTTGTTTACTTACAATTAAGCTGTGGCCATGATTATCCATGAACCTAAAAATCTTGACCCTGAACCTTTTGTGGCAGTCCCATGTCCAGGTAAGAGTTGAGACTTGTATTTAGGATGAGGTGGTGTAGTTGTGCTTGATTTCTATTCAGAAGGTTGCTGGTTCAATTCCCCTCCCCTCTGTGGACAGGAGGACTCCCCTGAAAAAGAAACACAGAATCTCAGAGGGACTTCCTTGGTTAAATCATGAATGAAGGGGATACTATACAGTCAAAGGATAACAAAACTAAATATAAAATAACTGACAATGCTCCTTTCTAATCTGTCATTGCATGGAGGAAGTGTGAATTCAACATGTAACTAGCAGTGACAGCTGTTATAGGTTTGTTGAGCGGTGACTTGTATTTCTAACAGTCCATTCTGACTGAGGAACCCAAACTGGCAACAAGTTTTTAACAGTTTCCGTCTCACATTTTAGCACAAGGCAGCTGCAGAGAGCGTTTCAATCTCCATCCAAAGTCTTCTGCATAAAAAGTCTGTGCTGCAGCCATGAACAATGGTTCTATATTACGCTATTTTCTTGTCTGTTATGTTTCCTCATCACAAACAGACCTGGAGTTGTGTTTTGTTCCATTCATACATGTTAACCCTGCATATTTAGACCGAGTTCTGCTCTCAAACGAAAAACACTCTGTTCCACCTTGTGATGTCATGTGGTAATACAGCAAGTGCTCCACTGTGTCCATGTACTCCATACGCCTTCACTGGACTCATTTGGATAATTTCAGCTTTGGAATTGTCGATCTCTACTGAACTAATGATAAAAGATAGCCGTTAACCTGAAAACTACAACTACCTGACATCACAAGGTGGGACAGAGCATTTTGAGCTTTGGAAATGTAGACAGACTAATAATAAAGAGTTACTCAAACATGTGTGAATGAAACAAAACACAACTTCGGGTATGATTTTGATGATGAACATTATAATGTGGCTTAAATCCATTTTATCCATTATTTTAATATAGGCCCTTTAAGTATGGTATGAATAAAATCTAGACATCATAAGTGTATTTTCACATTTTTTCTCTGTCTCCAAGCAAAGATGTTATGAAGCAAAGAGTTTCAATTGTATGAAATAGGCAGTTACTCTGTTAGCGCTGAAGTAGTTCCTTAAAGACCTTACATTTACTTACAGAGATGATTCTTAAGGTAATGGTGCCTATTTTGCCGCATTAAGTGAGTGTAGCATTGCCACGGTCTCCTCCCCTTCTCACTGTTACCCTTCTATAGGGCATAATAGCCATCTCTTCCCCCAAGTGGCTTTTAGCGAGTGATGGACTGTCACCTTGAGCTGGAGGGGGGGTACATAGGGGGTGACGTGTTTCCTTGTCTGAGTATATAGGAGCCAAGCTGAGGTCACTCTGGGATGCTTGTGCCTGTTTCCCAGCCTAAAAGCAGGGCCCGTATATCACACACAGACCGCTTCAGATCTCAAACCTACAGAGGCACGTTCAGTCCCCCCAGTGATTCTTAGTGCTTTAAACGAGCCTTTCATATGTATGACTCAGATCAACAGCGGATATTTAAAAAGCAAAACACTTTCTCCACAGCTCCCAAACTCCCTTGTCCTGTGTTGTAAGTAATCAGCATGTGAATTAACAATGTGGTTTCAATGTGCTGTGTGTGTGTGTGTGTGTGTGTGTGTGTGTGTGTGTGTGTGTGTGTGTGTGTGTGTGTGTGTGTGTGTGTGTGTGTGTGTGTTGTGATTACGAACTGACCCCAGAGGCACTTAAGGTTGAAAATAACTTGAGAAAACATCTAATTTAATAAAAGAGCGTTTTGGGCTCACCTGGCGTACCCCTAAACAAGGAGCTGTAATGACTCGAGTGCTCTAACAATTCCTAAAGTTCAGAATTTTAAACACAATCTAAGACTATTACAAACATCTCCTGAATAAAGTGTATTTTTGAATCATGGTTACATTAAAGGCACGCTATGTAACTTTTGGTGAACTGGTAATGTGCTTGTCTTCATGAAAGTGATGTTGCAATCGTCCGCAGTATGGCATTAAAGTCTCCATGGAAACAAACAGATGACACCAGCATTCTAAGTTACCAGTCAGATCTGTGGAGGTACCCTGCTCACAGTAACAATGCATGTTTTACAATTTTTTTTTACAATTTTGTACAGTAAAAACACATGTAATTGAATACATGCAAAATAGATACGTTTAATGCCATACTGTGGAACATTCCAGGCAGAAGCGGACCCTCTACTAAAATGTTACATGGTGCCCATTTAAACGTATTTATATTTTAGACTTGGAAAATGCAAAAGAAGATATTCTCTATGTAGTATTCTTACAGTGTCATCATTTTAGTATCAAATACAAAACAACCATTTTATATTTGTTACATTTTTTTTAATCATTCTGTAATGTTATTTTCTTGTTTTCTATCATTAAATATATTTATTTTAATGAACATACAAAGAGTAAATTCATTCATATATTTATCATTTCATGTATCAATATATAGCCAAGAGTATTTTTTGGTATCTTGTGTGTTTTTTCTTTTTTTGTGTGTGCAAGGAAACTTGTTTGTGCAATACACTTGACATATTCACTGTTTAGATGATTAAAATAGATGTATTTTGTATTAACTTTGAACAATAAATTGTTTAACAAAGAAATATTGTTGCTAAAATGTATTTGATTCTTAAAAAACAGCAATATATCACATAGTATTATTTGCAATATATCGATTATCACATTAGCGATATTGTGATCATATTGTATAGCAGTATCGCTTATCATATCAAATCATGAGCCTGCGATTCCCAGCCCTACTTTGAACTGATTCAGACCACAGAAAAATATATGGGAAAGTTACTATAGCTTCAACCAAGAAACAAGTCCCTGCTGCTTAATTAACAAAGAGTAAGGACAAAATGTCAGCCATGTCCTGTCAATCACTTGAGTGGCGTCCCGGGGTGCGCTTCCTGTTAACAAGATATGTTTACAGCATCAGCATTGGGCTCCCACTGTCTGTGTATTGGTGCACTAATACTTGAAGTCAGCCTGAAAGATTGACGCATCCATTAACTATTAACTCAACCAGGAACTTTGGGGAAGACGCATAGTGACAGAGTCTGGGGGCTGAGGCAGGTCTTTCTATTGTCACCACAACATGACGTTTCCCAGTGGGAGGATGCTATGGCTAATGATTAACCAGCTACTGACCGCTGGCACAGTGGACAGGCATGTAGTCCCAGGAGTTAAAGGGTGGAGAAATATTAACCCTGATCACAGTTGGGGCGCTTCCTATCGTCATGCCGATAAATAAAGAGATGCAGGTCCTTCCATCACCATCAGCTCTCCCTTTCCTCCCACTCCAACGCTGTGTTTGTGCCTCTGCTGGCAGCACTGACAGCAAGTCTTATGAAGGAGGACGAGATGGATTGGACCAGAGATGCTGCTTCCTGCTTCAGAATAGGAACGTTTATGGACCTATGGGAGTTTTGGAATAAAGTTATCCTTCAAAGATACACTATGGGACTTTTCTGGTGGAGGGTCTCCATGGAGAGGTTATTGCTTTTCCTGGAATGTTCCATGTTATGACATTAAACATATCCATCTAGCTTTTATTCATTATGGGTGTATCTATTGCTAAAAAGAACCATAATTCGTTCTGTGAATACGGGCGACTCTCCACAGATCTGAAGATTTAATAGGTTTAATACTGTGGAACATTCTAGACAAATCTCCTGTTTGTTTCCATGGAGACAAACAGGTGGCAGACCCTCCACTTGAAAGGTTATGTAACTTTTGTGATGGAGGGTGTTTGCTTGTTGCCAAAGAGATGGTATTGAATTGCCTGAAATGTTCAACAGTATGGTATTAAACTTATATATCATTTGTTTATTCAACTGTAGGTGTTTTAGTGGGTCACCTTTGCACAGATCTGACCTGTAACTTGGTTACTAAAATGCAGAAATTCTTCAAAACTCTCGTACCATTCAGAACAAAATATATAACTTCTTATACCTGAGATAAATAACAAAAAACTTTTTTTCCAGGAAAGAACATTTTTGAAGGCTAAAAGTTCATAAGAACAGATTGTGTTTTTTACATTAAAGTGAACTTCCCAGTTAAACTGCATATTGTGTTATTCAGTTGTTTTATCCTTTCCAAAACTGCAGAAACCAAACTCAGCATGGTGAGTCTTATTTTCATTTAATCTGTATTTTGTTTTTGTTGTGGTATTAAACTAATTGACAACACAAACAAATATGTCATGATTATAACTCAGATGGGGGAGGGGTGGAGTCCAGTCAAATCCAGGTCTGAATCCACCTGAATATAAACATAATTATTTTTTCCAACTGGACAGACTATATTGTTTTCTTTTAGGGTGTATTCACTCACATGCATAAGGTTTGGTTAGGTCATGTCCTGGTCCTGGTTTACTGATGCTCTAGTCCAGGTTTAGCTCCGGGTTTAGTCCCAATTTTGATATGGTAATTTGCCCCATAAACACCTAAAACTACCTCATGCAACAAGCTCTTCAATCTGAACAGACAATGATGTCTCTAGTCACAATCCTTCTCTGTGCCCACCACCACCATTTGAAAAGGGTTCTTTAGAGTTGAAAAGTTGACATATTTGACACTGGCCTCCATCATTATATTGTGTAGCTCTTGATAAAGTGAGCAAAACCCAGCAGTGTCCCTGAGTCCCCGTCCTGCCTGGGCCCATGCGGACTGAAGAGCTTTCATGTCTCCTGAACAGTCTACTCTCAGAACAGAGCGTAGTGGTCCAACATCAAACGAACTCATTATTTTCAAAAAGAGAACAGGCACGTGTCTGCCAAAAGTCAGAGACGCTAAGTGTCAAACAAAACCACGTATGGACTACATGGGAAATACTGCAGTTTAATGAGGAATATTTACCCTGAGTATTATAACTGTGCGTCAGATACGGTGGCCCGGAAGACACATAAGCCAAAAATCAATTCAAATGTCTCAACACAATATAGATATGATTCATGTAATCGAATGGTTCACTGTTCAGGTCCCCACCAAAGACTGTATAAAGAAATGGGCCAGGAGTTATAAAAGCGAATTTGGAGCCAGTTCCATATTAGAAATAGGAATATATTTACAGACAAAGTAGTGAAATAAAAACACCAGGATCATATAGAGCGGGTTAATACGAACATTTTAAGAACAAAAGGACGAGGTTCACTGCAGCAGTTACACAGAGAAGGGTGACAGTTCCTCCATGCTCACTTCCTATTTGGAACACAACGGCTAGCGGGTTAGCTATGTCCATTTATATGCAGTCTATGGTAATATCATAGTACGTCAGATACGGTGGCCCGGAAGACACATAAGCCAAAAATCAATTCAAATGTCTCAACACAATATAGATATGATTCATGTAATCGAATGGTTCACTGTTCAGATGACCACCAAGAACAAACATCTGCACAGCCTAATACTACTGTAATGGAAAAAAGATCATTTACAATGTGTGGAACATTTAAAAATAAGTGTCATTTTACAGCAGTATGTATTAAGGTAAATGCATGATACATAGTTAGTGTATGTTAATTGATTCATCCAAGCATCTGTTTTGTTGTGCAATTGCTAATAAGTGCCATAGTTTGTTTAAAAAAATGTAAAACCTCTGGTCACAATAATTATACACAAAATGTAGTAGTGATTGGCAGTTCCAAGTCTGAAATGATCTATATGATTATAGTGAAACTGTAAGGAACAGAGTGTTTTCTGTTTGAGAGAAGAAACATGTGTGAATGAAACAAAACTTCAGGTATGTTTTTGATGAGGAAACAACATTATAACAGATCAGAAAACAGCGTAATATGGGCCTTTTAAATCTTAGTCATAGTCACATATTCTAAGATGGGACATAGAACAAATGTATTGGCTGCCATTCAAACTACAGTGTCAATGGAGCGGATGTGTAATGCATAAGCAGAGCCACGCTTTTTCTATGTGCTATTTCTTCACCATTTTATGTGCTGTTTTATGCTGATAATATAGATATATTTTGTGCTACTGAAGTTAGTTTTTATCTAGTAAATAGGCCTGTCACGATAATTACTAGACTTATTGTTCAATATTATGAAAGTTGGGAAATATTTATCGTGTGGACATTTTCTTCTTGTAAAAGTGAAGATCTAGGGTAATTTTTTTGTTGTAATACGATAAGATTTGAGCTGTAGAGCGTTGAATAAGTAACTTCTGTGGTGAATTATTGGTTCATTTCATTCTGCTGTTTATTTGTTGCAGTACAGGCCTTTAAATGATACTGCCTGTTTAAAAATGATTTACTAGGATTATCTTACATTATAGTTATCTCTCTGCTCTGCTCTGTCATTGCTCAGCCTGGAATGTTCCACAGTGTGACATTAAACAGCTCTACTTTACATTTATTCAAAGAGGAGAACTTCAGACGGATCTGTTTTTTATTTCCTATCACAAATTCAAAATCACATATGCCTCACCACAAGAGCTGTGTTTTATATTTTATTTATATTTTGTAATAGTTGAACAATACGCCATTATATTAACTGTATTCTGAATAACACCAAATCAAAAAGTAGCTGTACCAAAGTATATGTACTCAAAATTTATATGTATTTTCAATTATTTCCAACACTGCCTACTAGTAAAGCACATATAACACAAGTTCGTCCAGTATCATTTCTGCACGTTCATTAAAATGCTGCTGTTTTGATACCGCACAGACAGTTAGCTCTTAGCAGAATTACTCCTATTTATAACTTCCTGCCTTTTCCAGCTTTTTCATGAAGGAGCCTCTTTTTCTTGTCTAATTTAATATTAGCTGACAACAGTTTGACAAGGACGGATCAGAGGTTAAGATAACACACAATGGAGCTGTTAAGTCTATTAGCATGGAAATGAAATGCAACAGCTCAATAGCCTGTTGTCATACCTACAGTGAACAGCCTAAATAAGTTGCAGCGAAAAATCACAAGGGCCGTACTTGATAAGACATACTCGCGTTACTATGGCAACATCCGTGGCTCAAGCTAAGAACGCCGAGATCTGGGTAATCGTTGTCATTGTGATACACGCGCTCTGCTATAAGACCTGTGTATCACTGTTTTGGGACTAATAGTTAAGAATGTGGAAATGTGTGTTAAGGAACTGCACCCAAAAGAGTTTCAATGTAGAGCTTTGACACTGATCTACTTTTACAGAAATGGTCCTATTTCTTTCCCATATTATTAGGACGTTATGTGCAGTACTGTATTCAAAGTATTTAAAGCTTGTACTATATATGGCTTCATTTGCAGTAGAAGACATACTGCCCAGGGGTAGAAATCTCAACAAAAACATAGACCTCCTCTGACATTTTGACATGGTTTGTGTGATTGCAGTTGTTGTTGCAGTTCGATTGCAAATGCATCTATTTCCAGTTATGACGTTACACAAATCTCAGACTTTCCACAAGTAACTAATAGAAAGACACACTTCGAGATTTTACTGGTGAAAGGCTTCTCCAGAGTCATTTTAGTAAATCACTTAAAAATAATTATTGCAAAACAATTCTTGACTAAGCCAAATGCTTTGTTATTGTTTGGCCTCCCACCCTGTCAGTGCACGCGCTCATTTTCATAGCAGGACTGCCTGTTAATAAACTGCACATTTACAGTGGAGTTGTATAGTGAATGTGATAATGATTTCCAAGCTGTTAGCCTGTAGTTTGGGCCCATTTCATCCTTTTAATGAGTATAATTGGCACTTGAGGTGATATATTGATATTGGCTGGGCTCCTGCAGGCTTCTATGTTGTTTCATTGTGCTACACCAAGTGTTAACAGACAGCGAAAGCCCATTTGACTTACTGATGTAGCAAGAATTTCTTTCCCTGTGAGGAAGCCAGACTGCCTGTCTTTGAGCCTCGCATGTGGTCTCAGAGCTCTTGGACAATTGCTCTGTAAAAAAAAAAAAAATTAACAGGTACTTACATGACAAATCAGATACAGTATGTTAGATTATGCCATATGTAATTGTATTGTACTTACTTTTAACGATTCTGAAGATCTACAACACTTCACCTGTAAATATACATCAAATGACTGTCTACTTTACTACACTGTATATTTTGTGTGCATAAATGTCTAGAAAGCAGCCTACAGCAGCTCTGCCTAAATCTTGCAGCGCTCGCTTCTAATTGGTGCCCTCTGCCGGTCAGAGCGTGAACTGCAGCCTTCCCTCTGAGCCCTTGTTGATCATCAGGTACTCCATCCCTGATCAATATCCCGTACGACTCAGATGAGGTCTAACGTGACCTGTTGATTACAATTAAACAGATGGGTATATAGACGGAGGCTGATCCTAACTACCTTGGCGAACAGGGGCAGATTTGTAGGAAATACTTGGAATGTGAAAAAATATAACTAGTAGATATAAACATATGTGCAAAAACTAGTCTTGTTTGTTATGCTTTCTGAGTCTTCTTCTTTAAACACACAGCCAAAATAAAATAGTCTGCTGCGAAAACGATTCATTGTGCAAAAAAAAAAAAAAAAAAATGTTGGACATGTGTTGTGGTTGCTAAGCAAAGAGTGACTAATAATATCTACATGGAAGAGGTTTGCATTAGTGCAGTAAGCCAAGCACAGCACGTCTCAGTCTCTACCAATCTAAAGACAATGAAGGTTCACCACACTGTAATTACAGACAATGAGTTTGTCAGTCACTCCTCATAAATATGAATAAGGGGGGACGGGTAAAGGTGTTCGCTCTAAATTTGCCATGGTTCTTGACGTGAGGAGAGAAGGCTGAGAGCGGCCCGCCGTCTTATTCCTCCTATCAAAATCTCCAGAGGAAAAGAGTTTTTAAGCCTTTGTGTGTCAGTCTTTCCTTGTCACGGCTGGATGTAGAGGGCGTACAAGGCCCAAAGATTGATGTAACAGGTTCGGCTTTTTTACCGCTTTTAATTATAACCAAGGTAATTCTCGACATGCACCTTAAGTTGTCAGCTGTTACTGAAAAAACGCAGAACAATCAGTGGATGTTTGGTATAATTATATAAGGACCAGACATAGCAGAGATTCAACTAACAAGTTAAATTAGAGGTGCACTATGTAACTTTTTGGTTAGGGGTCCGTCACCTGCTTGTTTCTACGGATATGTCATTTCTCAGCCTGCAATGTCCCACAGTATGACATTAAACAGCTCTGACTTATATTTATGAAATTATAGGTGGTTTTTGGCTCAAAAATACCTAGAAAAGCATGCATTCTGACTGTGAGCGGGGTCGCCTCTCTACAGATCTGACCTGTAACTTGGTCTGAGTTGGTCTCCATGAAGATAGAAAGGCTAAATACCAACCTGTGAAACATTCCTCCACCAGAAAAGTTACACAATGCACCTTTAAATGTTAATAGAATTCAGATCTGAGTAGTTTACAACAATTATTTGAGCTACATGTTTGTATTTCTACTACAGTAATATTAATTTGAAGTAACGTTACTAAGAACAAGGCTAACTCGAAGGACAAAGATGTGGATTGCGTTGAGACCAGTGGTACACATACCACAGCTTGAGAAACACTGAGCTAATACATAGAGACATAAAACATTTAAATTAATACAAACTATAATATATTTAGGCAGTAAAATAAAACATAGTGAAATCTCAGAAAACAGACTTTAAAGGGCCCATATTACGCTGTTGTCTCATTTAAGTTATAATGTTGTTTCCTCATGAAAAACATACCTAGAGTTTTGTTTATTTCATTCACACAAATCCTGCGTATTTAGGCTCTGTTCTTTTTTCACATTAAAAACACTGTTCCACCTTGTGATGTCATATCGTAATACAGGAAGTGCTTCAATGGTCTTGGTAAACTCCACACACCTTCACTAGAATCATTTGGATAATTTTAGCCCTGTAATTGCCAATCTTAATTGAACTAAAGGTAAAAGGAGCCGTTAACTTGAAAACTAACACTGCATGACATCACAAGGTGGAACAGAGCATTTTGAGGTTTGGAGATGTAGACAGACTAATAATTCAGGGTTACTGTGTGAATGAAACAAAACACAAGTCCAGGTATGTTTTTGAGGAGGTAACAACATTATGACATGTTTTAAAGGTCACAATATCGGGCCTTTGATAGGATTAGATTAGAGATAAATTAGATGTTTTACTACTTTTAATTTTAACCAAGATAATTCTCGACATGCACCTTAAGTAGTCAGCTGTTACTGAAAAAAAAAGAAAAGTAAAAAAGCACTGGACAATCAATGGATGTTTTGTATAATTATATAAGAAGCAGACATAGCTGAGACTCAACTAACAAGTTAATTTAAATGTTAATCAAAATCAGCTCTCAGACTGCTGGTTGCATGCCTCAGCTTCCACCAAGAGTTCTCCAGCTTCACTTAAGGAGGCTTAATCACGACCAACCAGTGTCCAACACCAGGGCCTATTTTCAAATGAAACATTATCATTTTAATGGAAGGAGGAAACTGGTGCCATGTGATATTTTTAACTGACCACTTAGAGCTGCGAAAACACACAGGATTTCAATCACTTCACGGCTTTTTAAAACAGAGGAGAAATTAGAGAGAGGGATGTTGACATTTGGCATGAATAATTTGGCAGTAGTACAAGAGATGAATTATGGCCCTTTTGACAACTTAATGTTCTATGCTCCAGCTCATAAAAAATGCAAAGTAAGTGCTATAAAACGGCTCAATATCCTCTTAAAGTGACAGACTTTAGTGAAATTGTTTCTTGATAGGTTGGACATGGCAAACCTTAATACATTATAATGACTAATCCTATTAAAGCTTGTTTTCTGAGATTTCACTATGCTTTATTTTACTGCCTACATTTATTATAGTTTTTATTGATTATTAAGTTACATTGTCAACTTATTGCTACTTATTTTGAATTTATTTATATTTTTGGTCTTTGTTACTATATTATATTGTGATGTGTGAGTTATTGTGTCCAAATAATTTCCCTTGTGGATCGATAAAGTTCGTCTAGAAGTTTAAGTCTAACCAAACAGTTGAAATGTTTTATGTGTCTGTGTATTAGCTCAGAGTTTTTCAAGCTGTGGTACATGTACGGCTCGTAGTACACAAGTGGTTCAAAGCAGTCAGTGCCATCTACTTCAAGCTACTCCAACGTTACTTCATATTAATATTACTGAAGTAGAAGTACAAAAGCAGTGGTCTAAGAAATTACTCAAAGTATAAAAGTATTTAGGAAAAGTACTACTCAGGTTAGAATAATGTAAAGAGCAACTGTCAGAACATCTGATTTATAACTGGAAGGACAAAATATTTAATAACGCTGCAATCTGCAAAGAATAGATCAAATAAATAAATAAATAAATAAATACAGGAGCGGTGCAAAAAACACAAATGTTCAAACCAACATAAAGCTTTTGTCTCGCTCACAGTGGGAAGAGTTACCAAAACTTTTACTGTTACTTCAATAAAAATATGACTCAAGTAGAGAGAGTGAAAGTATACAGCTAGAAAAGTACAATTTCTTTAAAATAGTTAAGTGAATGTGACTGAATACCCACCTCTGGTCTTTATGTAGTGCTATTTTAAGGTTTTTAAGGTGCACTTTATTGTCATACTTAAGGAAATTTGTATAACCTGGTTTAGAACTAAAATATTTGTGTTTCGTAGTAAACTTTTACAATTGTAGACATCAATATACTATAATTAAAAGTAGAAAGTATAATAGTAATAGTTGACAATACACCCCTATAGTAAAACAGATTTATTCGCCTGCAGTACCTGAGTTTGAAGCTTAGGGGGACTTGAGAAAAGAGGTTGGGGAAAAAAAGGAAAACGCTGGTCTAGGTGCAGTTCCTCTGTTTTAGCAGCAAGTGGTGCTTCAGCTCAGACATGGAACTTTTCATCATCATTGTTACAGCTGAGTCCATTTGAAACGCTTGGTCTCTTTTGTCTATTATGAGTAGATTTACAACTAATAAAATAATACTTCATAAGGATATATGATTCTGGAGGTTTATATGTAGGCTATGAATTCAGTTTATCAAATTTTACCACAAAAAAACATAAAATTATGCTTTTTACTTGAGTATTTCTTTGGAGCCTGTTTCTTTGCGCTGGCTTAAGTAGCTGATTTTACTGCACAAAAATGCCTCTTGAGCTTTTAGTCATGTTGGAATCTCGTTACCTCCTCAAAAACATACCTAGAGTTGAGTTTTGCTTCATTCATACATGTTTCAGTAACTCTTTATTATTAGTCTGTCTGCATCTCCAAAGCTCAAAATGCTCTGTTGCACCTTGTGATGTCATGAAGCGGTAGTTTTCAAGTTAACAGCTCCTTTTACCTTTTGTTCAGTAGAGATTGGCAATTCCAGGACTGAAACTATCAAAGTGACTCAAGTAAAGGTGTTTGGAGTTTAAAAACACAGTGGAGCATTTCTTGTATTACTGCATGACATGAAAAGGCGGAATGTTTTCAGTGTTTTCAGTTTGAGAGAAGAACTATGCAGGGTTTATGTATTAAATAAGTGTGAATGAAACAAAACACAACTCCAGATGTTTGTGATGAGGAAACAGAGATCAGAAAATAATGTAATTTGGGCCCTTTAAGGTCAGTCTAGCTGGTCACTCAACTGGCTGCAGCTAGAGTAAGAAACTTCAAGTAAAGGACCAGTAATAAGGTACTGGTTTATTCTGAATTATCTAAGGAGGCTTCAGTCTGATGATGGGCATCATGTGCTCCTCATCTTTGTGGTAAAGACAGGGTTATTTTTATTTTATTTTAAACTTATTTTATTTATTCTACTGTTATGTTTTTTATGGAAATCTTGAAATAAATAGATACAAAAATAGATACAAAGATGACATGACAGATTTACAGAATAATAATAATCCATTTCTTGACACTCAAAGATGCTTCACACAGTTCAGACAAAACGTAAATGACAAAAACAGATAAAAATGAGATGCAGTTATTTGAATTCAGTTTTGAACAGATGAGTTTTTAGGGCTTTTTTGAAGATGGGGAGTGTAGATGAGTCTCTGATGTGTTTGGGCAGGGAGTTGCAGAGGGTGGGGGCAGCAGCGGAGAAGACCCTGTCCTCCCAGGTCTTGTGTCCTGGTGGGGGAGACAGGAGGTTGGCGTCAGCTGACTGGAGGACACGGCTGAGGGTGTGGTGGTGGAGGAGCTCAGAGAGGTAAGTGGGGGCCAGGTTATGGAGGGATTTTGGATGCGCCGAGGGATGGGGAGCCAGTGGAGATCTTTGAGGACAGGGGTGATGTTCACGGGAGGAGGTGCGGGTCAGGAGGTGGGCAGCAGAGTTCTGAATGTAGCCCCAAGCCAACATTTGTGTTTTAAATTCACTGCAGAAGATGAAAGAGCTCAGACGACATGAACTCAGAAAATCAAACCTGATTTGAGCTGTTCTGACACTTTAGTTGAATGTTCTGATTTCTCACCTCTACGCAGGTGTCAGGGTCCCATTACCATCATTGTACGGGAACAATGATCTGTCCTCAACCATAGAAGAGCGCCCTCTCCAGGAGCAGCAGTGATACAGCAGTGATAGAGCAGTCTTCATTCTCTCAGTGTGTGTGCTCCTGTCACCTGTGTGCTCCTGTCACCTGTGTACTCCTGTGTGCTCCTGTCACCTGTGTACTCCTGTGTGCTCCTGTCACCTGTGTACTCCTGTGTGCTCCTGTCACCTGTGTACACCTGTGTGCTCCTGTCACCTGTGTGCTCCTGTCACCTGTGTGCTCCTGTCACCTGTGTGCTCCTGTATACTCCTGTCACCTGTGTGCTCCTGTCACCTGTGTGCTCCTGTCACCAGGACAGGAGTTCCAGGCATAATGTTAAATGCTAAATATTGTTTGTAGTGGTTTAAGTAATACATCTGGACATATTAAACCTCTGTGGGCTGCAGATGAAGTCTGGATCCAGGGCTTTAGATCAACATAAACTTGTGTGTAGAATCCCTCAGTCGTCCAGGTAGAATCCATGGCAAAAGGAAAAATTGAATTTGTCAACTGGACAAAGTTTATTATCCAAGCTGCTTCTTCAGTTCTGGTCAGATGCTGGTGGACACTGCTTTATATCTGCCTGAAGGGAGGAGCTGACTACATTGAAATTACTCTGAGACACACATATTTGTTTACAGTTTCTGTTAGTTAGGTGGGTCTATTCAATATGGAGTGGGAGTGGGGTGTAGTTAGTATAACCATTCAGGGCCATAATGGGTGTTTCCACACCTCTGGACCTGTTGTTTTCTCTGTTTGTTTTGATTTAGGTTTGAGGATAGAGTTATAGATGGGAGACAAATGATGTCTGAGACCCCCATTTCTGTCCAAGGAAGGATGCTCTTTCTTTACAAAAATAGCCTCTTTAACTCCCCTCTCAAACCAGTTCTTTTCTCTGGCCAAGATCTGGACCTCACTGTCCTCAAAGGAGTGGCCCGTGGCTTTTAGGTGGAGATGTACGGCAGACTGAGCTCCTTTTAGGTGGAGATGTACGGCAGATTGCGGCCCACCCTGGTTTTCCCGTCTGTGTTGATACATCCTTTTGTGAAGTGGCTGTTTTGTTTCTCCAATGTAGCGCTCACTGCAGTCTTCACTACACTGAATGGAGTAGACCACATTACTTTGTTTGTGGCTCGGTGTTTTGTCCTTGGGATGGACCAGTTTTTGTCTTAAAGTGTTTGTGGGTTTGAAATAGACTGGGATTTCATGTTGTCTGAAGATCCTCTGTAGTTTTTCGGAAACACCAGCCACGCCATCCTCAAACCCATCATGGCCCTGAATGGTTATACTAACTACACCCCCACTCCCACTCCATATTGAATAGACCCTCCTAACTAACAGAAACTGTAAACAAATATGTGTGTCTCAGAGTAATTTTCATTGTAATTAAGCTCCTCCCTTCAGGCAGATATAAAGCAGTGTCCGCCAGCATCTGACCAGAACTGAAGAAGCAGCTCGGATGAGCTGTGAAACGTATTCGACCAAATAAACTCTGTCCAGGTGACAAATTGAATTTCTCCTTTTGCCATCAACATAAACTGTTAAAGTCCTGCTTCATTGGGTCTAAGGTGCATCCTTTGGTCTGTCATTGACCCACACATATTTGAAGTGTGGAAATTTTGATAAAATATAGTGTACAAAAATGCAGATATGAGGCAGACATAGAGCTCATGTTCAGCCCGGCTGCTCTAATCCTGCTGCAACCAACATAGTAACTACTGTTGTGTCCTTGGGCCAGACACTTTCCCACTTTGTCCACATATGAATTGTATTGTCTGTGTGTGGTTTGGCCAATGGTGCAGATGAGCTTTTGAACACATCTATAACATAGAGGTATAATGATACAAGCGAACCATGAATGAATTCAAAGCCTTGGTTCCTGTTTGCTTAAAACATTAAAATTATGTTTCTCTCATTCAGAAAATGTCATGAGAAAGAGAGGGAGTGGGTGACACTGCACCAGAGTGGTCTTTTCATCTAGAGTTTAATGACAAAAAAAACATGGCCGCTGCCTTCATCTTGATTGACAGAATGAGTGGCTTTTCAACAATGAGCCCACATAAGATTGTACTTCACCATGTGAATCTGGCATTTGCCCTTTTTGCCCCAATTCAAATGGGCTTTTGTTTCCAGCGGCTCCTGCTATTGGTAAAAATGACTACAGTGAATCTGAACCAAAAGGTGGGTGGGTAAGACTGAAGCTATGTTGCATAATGTCTCATTATTTCAGCCATTGGACTGATTCATAAAGTAACAGCAAATAGCCTCAGCAGATTGCAGTGCGCGCCTTGCTGAATGGAATATTATGTTCTGTGTTTGTCCAGAATCAGTCCCGTGACTCCACACCCACTCCCACGGGCGCGAGGCTCCATCCCTCTTCTCATCACGGGCTGAGAGCTCGAGTTGTATCTGGGTTTGTTGTATACGGGTTGTAAGGTGTGTGCCGAGCCCCCTCCTCTCGGTCGTCCTCTGCAGGCCTGCCGCTCGCTGCAGCAGAGAGGGGTGCGTGACGTCAGCGCGTGCAGGAGCGTTTCTCGGCTCGAGCGGAAAAATGGGGAGAAGATTGCGAGGTGAGTGAGGCACATTTCTTCTTTTTATGAACGGATCCGGTAAACACGTTACCGTAGACGCCTTGGGGTTTGTGTGCGCTGGTTTCGGTCTGCTGTCGCGGCTCGTGGTGTTGATGTTGGTGCTCCTGTGCAAAGAATTTATGCAACGTCGTGAAGTCCGGCTCTGTGCCAGTGCCGTGGTACACGAGAAAACCGTGCACATGCCAGGATGTGCCGCTTTCCTCCGGAGGGCACCACCGCTGCCATCAGCCCCAGTCATTACCTCAGCCTGTGCCCGCGTGAGCCTTTTATTGTGGACCGCATCGCATTCAGATGACATTTGCTGATGCCGCTCGTCCACACCCACTTTATACTGTATGAGGCTCCACATTGATCCATGTGCCTTGCAGATACGAGGAGGCTGTCTTCAATGGCCTCATGTCTAAACGTGTCAATATTTACGCTCTGTCCCGTTTGCAATGATCCCCTACAATGCTAAATGTGCGTCTGGAGACCGCGCGAGGCCACATTTGACCTGCTTATGTCCTCGTGCTACAACAGAATGGCAGGGTACTCTTACAGGTCTATGAATCTGACAAGGGTCACATTCAATTACAAACTGTTCTTTCATAGTTGAGGTTTAACGAGGCCTAAGCTCATTGTCACAGTGATATTCTCAGGGGACTCCTCTTACTCCTGTTTGGGTTCAGAGGAGGCAGGCCCCATTGACACACAGCTGGCTCCTTGTGTGTGTGTGTGTGTGTGTGTGTGTGTGTGTGTGTGTGTGTGTGTGTGTGTGTGTGTGTGTGTGTGTAGGTGTGTGTGTGTGTGTGTGTGTGTGTGTGTGACCTGTCATGTGAGAAATACACTCTGAGGAAGCAGGCCTCTTACAATCCTTGCTCTGTGAATTTTTTGACCAGAAGATGTGGTGGGGCCAGGACCAGTCATGCAGAAAAGAGCAAAACAGGAAGTACTAAAGAAATACATTTCATAGTGGAATGAAATCACAAACATGCATTTCCTACTTGTTCTACCTGCACTGCACCAGTTAGCCTGTCGAGATTCTCTATGTTGACAGTGATGATGTGGGTGTATAGATAGTGGGCGTATGCAATGCCAGTTTATTTGAGTCCAGGATTTACTCACTCAATAAGGTAATAATAATTCAGATTCAATTGGGACCGAATCATCTCCCTGTTTAGACAGGCAGTGCACGGTCTTCACTCCTGTGATTATTTAATCACAGGAGTAACTCTGCTATGAGCAATTTAGATAGTAATTGGTCTCTGTCTGCATGACTGATATATTTAAAGGTGCACTATGTGACTTTTTGGTTGGGGGTCTGTCAAAAATAACTTGGTCCCGTTTGGTCTCCATGAAGATGCAAAGATTTAATACCTGTGTAACATTCCAGACAAAGCAATAACATCTTCATGGAGAAAAGCATCTGACAGACCCTCCACCAGAAAAGTTACACAGTGCACATTGAAAAAGAGCACACAGGCAAAGTGGGAGATTTCATAGAAGCTACATTTTTTTTTCCAAATGGATCGGCTTCATTCCACTAGTAAACAGTGGCAGTGATACTTTATTGATCCAGAAGGAAATTCAAAGTTCGGCAGCAGCTTTATAGGAACAAACATAGCAACATAGAGAATATATTTAAAGTGATTCCCATCAAAGCGTTCCCATATTCAGTGTGAATCTGGGGCTAGTCCATTGATTTTGTGTACTTTCACAATAGAATAAAATATATCTGTAGAAAATAAATCTCTGAGACCATTCTAGTTACTGAGGTTTAGTAGATAGTGTACTTTTTAGCCAAGCCTCTGCCCAGGAAGAATAAGTCAGAAGGCTACATAATTAAAGGCATCTAGTTTAAAGGGCCTATATTACACCAAATTGACTGTTGTGAGATTTAAGCCATGTTATAATGTTAATACTTCATCAAAACTTTACCTGGAGTTGTGTTTTGTTTCATTCACACGTTTGTTAGTCTGTCTGCACGGTAGCTGAGTGGCTAGCACTCATGCTTCACAGGAAGAAGAGTCCAGGTTTGATCCCCAGGTCGCCCGGGCCTTTCGATCCCTGAGTCGCCTCCAAAAACCTAAAAAACATGCTCCAGGGACAACAGGTGGAAATTAGCTCTAGTGCTACACCTGGCACAATGCATCTCTCCTGTTAAGGTTAATGTATATTGTGCACTGTCCCTGTCTCATAAAAAAAAAAAAAAAAAAAAAATATCTCCAAAGCTCAGAATGCTCTGTTCCACCTTGTGATGTCATGTAGTAGTTTCATGTTAACAACTACTTTTTACCTTTAGTTCAGTTGAGATGGCCAGTACCAGGACTGAAATCATCCAAATGATTCTAGTGAAGGTGTAGGTGAGTTTAAAAACACAGCGGAGCACTGCATGTGTTACCACCACATGACATCACAACGTGGAACAGAGAGAGAGAATAATTCAGCCTGAATATGCTGGATTTGTGTGTTAAACGTGTGAATGAAATGACACAAATGACACTCCTGGTATGTTTTTGATGAGGACGCAACATTATAACATCAGAAAATAGCATAATATGGGCCCTTTAAACCATGTTATCAAATCCTGTAAATAATTGCTACCACTACTGAAATAAAACAAACCTTTTGAGTATAAATGTGTTATATAATATAGGGATTTATTGTCATATCACCAATCTGCTAATAAAGGCTGTTTTGTGATAAAATACAAACACTCCTCCTTGGTCAGCCTCTTCCATGCTCTAAGTGAGTGACAGGCAGATTTAACCAATCACAGTGAAGTGTGAACTCCCAGAAGAAGTGAATAGATACTGCTTAAAGGTATAAGTATAAAGCTGAACTCAAATCTAAATTGGGATCTTGGCTCTAGAAAATCTTATATTTTTTGGCATGACGCCCACCCCTCCCAAGCCACCTACTGCTTTAACTCATTCTAAACAAATATCATTACTTTCCTTGGCAAAACACACAGTTAATTCAAGGCTGTATAGAGTTTTGCTGTGTGGTGTAGAGTGAGTGTCTGTATTTTGATTATAAAGTTAACAGTTCAACAGCAAAGTACATTTTTCTAGTTTCTGAATTGAGTTGAAATAGGCCTGTCACGATAATTACCATATCGACTTATCGTTCAATATATGAAAGCTGGAACAATATTTTTGGAGGTCAGTATTTATCGTATCTACGTTTTCTTTGCACTTCTACATTTTTTGGCCATATGATTTGCCGTAAAAGGTTGAATTAATAACTTCTATGACTCTTTATAAATACAAACTAAATACTAAAGTGTTTACGGTGCATTGTGTAACTTTTCTAGTGGAGGGCCCATCCCCTGCTTGTTTCTATGGATACGTCATGTAATGTTCCACAGTATGATATTAAACAGCTCTACCTTACATTTATTCAATTACAGGTGGTTTTATAGCTCAAAAATAGCAGGAAAAACAGGCATTCTGACTGTGAACTGGCTTGCCTCTTGCTGTTTATTTATTGCAGCTCATGTTTTTTTAACAATATTGTACATTTAGAATAGTTTTTGTGGTTTAAATCTGCTCTTGAGTTATCATGTCAGTGGCACAAATTAGTTATAATATTCCTCCATGAATATATCACACTTCAAAATGTGTTATCGTGACAGGCCCAGTTTGAAACTGTGTAGATTTTCACCTTCTCTCCTGGGACCAGCCGTGTTGATCTGTGTATACTGATGGGTAATTGCAGCCGTGGGTAGCCGTCTGGATCAATAGTAGACAGTGGGGCTATGGGTCGGCCATGTCCATCAGATCACATAGCCTGTCCTGGTTTTAGCTTTGAAATGCCACCTCACGACTCCGCGCTCCTCCCATTTTCACTGTGTGGAATACTAATACTACATCAAGGGCTCCCTGGTACTGTTTCATAAAATATGAAAATGTAGATTTGCATTTTGTCATTCCTACGTCCTTCCTCGTAATATTTTTTAGATATTCCATCTCTATTTTGAATTGACACTAATCTCCGAATGTTGTCTTACCTCCGTGCAATGACAAGTGAGCATGCCTGGTTAGTTTTGCCCTTTCCTGTCACTGGAGCGAGTCCATCTCCAGGAGGATGTGAGATTGTCCTGTCACGGAACTATACCTCTCCTTTTTCAGGATAACGTTCACTGACATGTGACCACAAAACGATGAACATGTGACCACAGAAGGACATGAGGAGCTTAAAAACAAAGCATTCTTCTTCACATGGGTTGTTTCATTGTTGATCTCAAGGTTTCTGTTTGTTCTGTTCAGTTGACAGTTTTGGTCATTAGTTCTAGGTATTAAATTAAGATTATGAGCACCTGCAAGACAGTGGCTATCATATGTTAAAAAAAAAAAAAAAAAAAAAGATGCACAAATGTGGTTTATGTTGGCCATGTCTTGGTGGATGAGGAATTACAAACGCCATTAAAAAAAAAAGTCTTTTGAATGAAGAAGTCATGTGACTGAAATCCATAAATTCAGGTGTAGAACAGGTAGAATTCTATGGTCAAATTTGTCTTGTGTATCTGTAAAAATCTGTTTTTATTTTGACTTGTTATATGGTTCTGTGTAATATGACACATGAAACAAACAAAACAAAAAAGAACATTATTGATGCGATAGCTGAGGTTGGCACTCTCTCCTCTCACCCAAAGTCCTGGATCGATTCCTGAAAGAGGCCTGAGTTTACATGTGCTCCCACATGTGCTCCCACAGTGTGTGAAGGGACTCTGGTTTCCCTCATCTAAACATAGTAACCATCTGATCTGTGTCATTCTTTTGTATTTAACTAGTTTTGTTGTCCCTAAGTGAGCACACTGTTTGATGTTGTTGTAACTATAATATAACTAATGTATGATTACATTACATCAAACACTGTACTGAAGGCCTCTCACCCTCATCTCCCTGTGGGCTTCAGCTCGTGTCACACCTCCAGCTCTGTGCTGCCTCCTCCAAGATTCTACGTGCTAATGCTAATGCTAAGTGTCTGTATGAGTTCAGTGATGCCAGATTCAGGTTGATTCTGCTCCAGTGTGAAGGCGTAAACACACCTTCACTCACTCTCTGTGCCCCTGAGCTATTGTTGTTCATCATTTTAGTTAGCACAAACAAATAGTAATAATGATCATTTAAAATGGCCACTATACCACCTCTTTTTGTAATTAATATCTAAAATGTGTAGACAAATGTCCACTTATCAAGCCTCTCTTGAGATTTAGTTTGTTTTGATAAAGACAACCTCAGGAATATAATGTCATTTTTACAGTATTATCTTTTTAAGGGAAACAACATCTGCCAGAAGCAGATTTTTTATGGGCTGTTTTTCCTTGAGATGGTAGTGTAATGGTTCAAATCAGTGAAGTGGACACTACATTTCGTCAAAACCTGAATCAATAATCCAGTCACATAGCTGTCTGTCAGAATGAACTCTTAGAATAAAGGAACAGAATTGTCTTTGTGCTTTTGTTTAGTACGCCCTATGCATAAATTATCTTCAGATTTAATATGTGCTTTGGCTTCCTCCAGGAAATTTCTGAAATACTCTTCTTTTTACCAGTAGAGCTGCCCGTACAGATACCTCAGCTGAGCTCCAGAGCGGAATGTGACTTGTGACTTGGTAGCACTCTCTTTTAAATCCACTTCCTGAGTCTGACGGGGTAAATGTCTCACTTAGGCAGATGGAAGGCCCTGCTGTCTGCAGTGTGCAGACTGAGCCTGCACTATCCTCCTCCTTTAATAAGTGGGCTCAACCTGCCAGCTCCCTCCATTCTCAGTCCAAGCAGACTGTTAATAACAGCCCAGTGGCTCCAGCATTAGCTCTCCAGCCTTTACACAAACAGTCTGCACCAGCGGTTTGTGATTACTCTGTCACTATCCTCGTAACCATTCGCTCCTATTATTCTGTTTTAGGGTCAAAATGTAAATCTCATTTGTCTTGGTTAGTCCCAGCTCACGCTACAGCTGTGTTTGTCTTATACCAGTTACAGATGGTCTTGTGAAGGATTATGAGCAGTGTCCAGAATGATCCTGGGCTTCTACAGTTGGAGCTCAGAGCACTTTCACTAATGGATCTTGTGTCCACATAACCACCTCAGGCCTGCTGTAATCGACTGTCCATGTTTTAGCAGAGTCTGCATCTTAACCTTTAGATATTCATAGTGTTCATGTTCCCAGACCACTGAACCTATGGATCAATATGACTACTTAGATGACTAGGCTGTTTCACTCTCTTTAATTTTAATAGAACCAATGGATATTTTTACAGTGAAAGTCTGACATTTCCTTTGCTCAGTGTTTCTTACCGATACATGAGTTTTTTTTAATTACTTAGTGTAATAATTTGCTGTCAGTGTGAAGTTATGTGTGGAGGCATAATTTTTCCTCATGAGCCCTGTGTGGACAAAATAACAGACATCATGTTGACAAACTGTACTCTAAGTGGTAACTCTTCTGTGTTCTGTTTCAGGACCTTGGCCGTGTGACCCAAAATGACCCTTAACCTTTGCCACTTGATGTGGTTGTTTGACTGAGCTGGACTCATGGGATTTCTTCTTCTGATGATTTGCTGAAGTCCTGATTTCACCATGAGCAGACCTGAGTGGCACTCCATCCTCTGGCCCTTATATTGGCGCTACTGTTGCAGTGTGTGAGCGCCCCCTCTCTTCTTTGGTCGTTACGGCACGTAATGGCCTCTTTGGACCTGCCCTACCGCTGTCCTCGCTGCGGGGAGCACAAACGCTTCCGAAGCCTGTCGTCCCTCCGCGCTCACCTGGAGTATAACCACACCTACGAGACCCTGTACGTCCTGTCCAAGTCCAACAGTGTGTGTGACGCTGCTGCTCTGCTGCCCCTAGTGGCTGAAGGAGCACTCATCACTCCAAACAACAACGACTCTTTTGAGCCCCTGCGGCCCTCAGCACTGAAAGAGAGGCACTTCCCCTGTCGTGAACTTCCCTGTGCAGACGATCTCAGTTTGACTCCTGCTCACTCCAACAGCTCTACTCGCTACATACCCAATGTGGAGTTTCCACTGGGGGAGATTTTCATGAAGCAAGCCATGGCATCCACAGACCCAGGTCCCCATGGTAACCCCAGCACAGCTGTGGCAGTAGCTGCTAATGTGGCGGCCAGTGCAGTGGAGGCTGCCTATGAAGAGGGGCTGGCCAGGCTGAAAGCACGAGCCTTTGAGCGACTGGAACTGGATGAAAGGCTGGAGAAACTGTCTGAAGAGGTAACCACAGTTTAGACTCTGAGACACTCAGTAAATGCCTTAGGTAGATCTTTGCATAACTGCATTCTGAAATGCAGGTACTAGAAGGCCATATTTACACAATCTCAATCCTACTTTTTTAATTTGCCAATTAATCATCTTCCATCAACTACTGATAACAGATTACATTACATACTGTATATCTCATAAATGCATTCTAATGTCACTGTGGGATACAAACTACAAAAGTATTACTCTTGTTGCGACTTGGTGTGTTTATATCAGTGAAGAGGACCCCTAACAGACCCACTGGCTTGTGTTTCTCAGGTGGAGCAGAAAATAGCAGCCCGTGTGGGGCGGCTGCAGGCTGAGCTGGAGCGGAAGAGCTCGGAGCTGGAGAGGGCAAAGCAGGAGAGCGAGCGTCTGAGCCAGGAGAAACAGGACCTGGAGGATAAGGCCACAGAGCTGTCGCGCCAGGTAGACGTGTCTGTGGAGATGCTGGCCAACCTGAAGCAGGACCTGGTCAGCAAAGAGACAGAGCTCACACACAAACAGCAGTAAGTGCACACTCGGACATGTCACCAAGTCTGTCAGTCTGTTATTCTGTTATTATAGGGCGTCTAGTCATGACACATTTTGATTGATTTATAAAATTTCATTCAAATTCACTGATTCAACCCATCAGGAACTTGGACTCATTACAGCACTTCAGATCACTTCTAAAAACTCAGCTGTTCAGTCTGGCATTCTTCCTTGATTTCCACCGTCATTTGTTACTTTTTCCTTTTATTTGTAAAGATGATGTATTATTATTATTAATTTGTTGTCAGTTCAACCTCAACCTCAAAAATATAAAATGTTGCAGAAAGTAGTTTGACTCTTTCAGGTCAGTAGAATTTTCTGCTTGTGCTTGAATTATCCAAATGTCAAGAGTTGGCCACAAACATTATGGAGTGTTTCACAAAGTTTGGGAAGGTGCGCGTGTCCCACAGCATGTGAAGTTATCAGACATGCACAAACGCCTTCAGAGTAAATACAGAGGATTAGCTTAAAAAAAATCAATTGATCTGTCAGAATTGTACTAATCCAGAGTTACATCTTAATGTGTGTGGTTTAGTGTCTGATTGAATGCCAGTATTACTTCACTTGTGTAGTCTTGTGTTACCATGCAGAATGCAGGTCTAGGTGAAATAAGCTTGTTTTGTTTTCTGTCTGAATACCAATGAGTGCAAAAGGAAGTTGGAGGTCACCGTCCTGAAGGCAAAGCCCTCTGTGTCTGTGGCTCTGAGCCCCTCTCCCTTTCACAGTTTATTCTCTCTGTCTCTGAGGAGAGACTGGCTCTTAAACAGAAGGCTCATTCAGAGGCAGGAAAACCAGGAGCTGAGAGGTGGAAAAAGACCATCACTTTAAGTAAATGTTTGCAGCCGATGACGAGGCTCTACAGACAGAGAGCAGCTCACAAAAGCGTGCTGCCATCAGTCAGGAGTTTGTAGTTTTGTAGTAGCAGTGTAGTGGTACCATGGACACCCACACTCACTGTTAGAGCAGTAAAATGGCGTACATAATCCCACAAAAATGTGTCAGTAAACAGTAAACTGGAGTGTCCCTGAAGCAGGGCTGTAAAGTGGTTCAGCAGCAGCTGCTGGAGTGAACCAGAGCAGCAGTGCTCAGCACAAACAGGAGCCCAAGGACTCACCAAGAATGGTGCAATGATTTTCACAGCGTTACACATATACACATAAACACATATACATATCAGTAGCATGCGGTGACTTTTATGGGTAGGCAAGCAGACTTGGGGTGGACATTAATATTTAGTCGATAACAATTCAATAACGCTACTCTTTATGCAAACTGCACTGCAAAATAGTATATTTATTTTTACTCACATTAATTGCATGTACACTGAGCCATTCTGGAGTCAAATTAGAGAAGCCTAGACCATAGAGTTTATTCATATTTGTATATTGGACTGTATTTGACACCCTCTTTGTACAAACAGGGTTATTTGTGGTCTATTTCTTTCTACTCTTACATCTTATTTATGCAGCTGAGCCTTCAGGACTATTGTTCTCTGTGTACTTATTATTATACATCAAGAAACCACATAAATGACTATTCTACACATGTGTAATGCACTTGCTACACAAAATTTACATTCATGAAGATCATGAAGAGATACTAACAACAACAGTGCACTGGTCAGACAGGTGCACTAAATATAATACAGCCTAATGCTGTTATTCCACTGACACTGTCGCTCCTTCATAAACACAGACAAGGCGGACGCCTCACTCCCCTAGCTGCTCTAACTCCACTGCTCCGTCCAGATCCTCCATTTCACACGAAATAGCCCTGAAACTAGCTCACTGTTTCATTAAATGACGGCCTGTATTTCTAACTAACATCTAATCATTACACACGCAAAGCTACAAACAATGACTTGTCACTAAAAGCGAGTTATTTTTAGACACTTGTGTTGAAAGTTAGCGCTGCTCTTGTAGTCTCCTGCTGCATTCCCTTGGAATCGCAGCACATCTCCAGTTCCCATGAATGATGTTATGGGTTTATTCAGCGCTGATTGAGCCAACTGTGGTCCTTAGTACGCATTCGCAAACCTCTAAAACAACTGGCTGGCTTCTCCGGGTGTAAGAGTGCATATAGGTAGAAAGCTGCCCTTTCGACACGTGCCTCCAGGTCTCCGTAGAAAGGCAGAACAGCGCAAGTTAATGGGATGTTCGGAACCGCGGTTGTTGGAGTTTGCTCAGTGATCAGAAGAGTGTAGTAAAGGACACCGCAACTACAGCCATGTTTCAAACAGACAAAAGTGAAGGAAAAACAGGATTATTTGGATATGATTAGACACTATTTAATTTGACTTTTGACACACAATGATTTTAGATTTTTTTGGGCAACCACTGCTTGCCTTGATTGCACTGAACACACGCTACTTATACACATATACACACAGACAGGAATTGTGTATATTTTACATGACACAACTAAAGTATACTCAGCAGGTGACACGCAAGCATTAATCACCCCACATAATAACCGCGTATATTAACAAGACAATCTGATTACAGTTGTTTTCATTGTATTTAATTTTTATGTGTTCTGTATTATTAACATGTGGTAACTATTAATCCAAAGTACAGGCTACATTATTATCCAGAAATGTGCAGATGTGGTCCATGATGCACCTGTTCTTCAAATGGAGCTTAAAGGCACCACCTGTCAGAGCTCATATTATATTCTGCTCACATACAGATACAGTATGGCTCTGCAGCAGGTCTCTCCTCAGGCCTCATCCTTCCCACAGGCAGGAGCTGTACGATGAAGCTCAGACTCTTTGTAGGAGTACGAACATGAGGCTCTGAAGGCACCCCCAGGCTTTGTATGGCTGTCACAGTTTTAGAGAGCAGCGATAGGGAATGTAAAGTGATGCTGTCAGATCAGAACCAGCCCTGCTCATTAAGGCCTGAGCCTGAGAGAGAAGAGGAGGATGGATCTCAAGTAGAGCCCTCAGAGGCTTCTCTAATGAAATGGAATCAAAGCAGCTATGTGACCACTGATCCAAGTGAAGGAGCAGTTTGGATTGTATATTAGACTATTGTGTACATTTTTCCATTAAGTGTGCACCTGATGTATCTATTCCATTGATTCTCTTTGGGATTCTTCTGTTTAAAGGCCACATATTTTCTGATCTGTGTTATAATGCTGTTACCTCATCAGAAACATACCTGGAGTTGTGTTTTGTTTCATTCACACATGTTTAACACACACATATTCCTGTATATTTAGGCTTTAGGTCCTCTCTCAAACACTCTGTTCCACCTTGTGATGTCATGTGGTAATACAGGAACTGCTGTACTGTGTTTTTAAACTCCATACACCTTCACTAGGGTCATTTCAGCCCTGGAATTGACACTTTCTACTAAACTGAAGGCAAAAGGTAATAGATGTTAACTTGAAAACTACCGCTTCATGACATCACAAGGTGGAACAGAGCAAAAGTTTGGCACAGTTTACACAAGAAACACATTTTTCTGACACTTTAAATATAATTTCAACAAAAAATGTGTTTTTATTTGTCAGATCATAATTTCTGTGAATATTAGAGGAGTTTTGGCCCAGTGTACAGCATGGTTGCTAGGTAACATTTATGAATTTCCCTAGTGTGATGTCATGGTTTCCAACCAGGAAGTAAAACCTACAAACTGGCACAATTAGGTAGGACGTGTCAGTTTCAATAAATTTTAGAATGTGTCCATCCATCCATTTTCTTCCACTTATCCGGGGCCGAGTCAGCAGTCTAAGCAGGGACTCCCAGACTTCCTTCACCCCGGACTCTTCCTCCAGCTCCTCCGGTGGGACCCCAAGGCGTTCCCAGACCAGCCGAGAGACATAGTCCCTCCAGCCTGTCCTGGGTCTTCCCCGGGCCTCCTCCCGGTGGGACATGCCCGGAACACCTCCCGAGGGAGGCGACCAGGAGGCATCTGGAACAGATGCCCGAGCCACCTCAGCTGGCTCCTGTCGACGTGGGGGAGCAGTGGCTCTACTCCAAGCTCCTCCCGTGTGACTGAGCTCTTCACTCTATCTTTAAGGGAGCGCCCAGCCACTCTGCAGAGGAAACTCATTTTGGCCACTTGTATCCACGATCTTGTCCTTTCGGTCATTACACAAAGCTCATGACCATAGGTGAGGGTAGGAACGTAGATTGACGGTAAATCGAGAGCTTTCCTTTTCGGCTCAGCTCCCTCTTCACCACAACGGTCCGATACAGTGACCACATCACTGCCGACGCTGCACCGATCCGCCTGTCAATCTCACACTCCATCCTCCCCTCACTCGTGAACAAGACCCCGAGATACTTGAACTCCTCCACTTGAGGCAAGGACTCCCCACCCACCCAGAGAGGGTTTAGAACAGTAAAAAATATGTTTAACTTCACGATAAAGTTCTACTTTTTGGGTTTTTATTTATTGCATTGATTGCACCCGTAGTGCTCTTCATATGTATTTTATAGGAGCATATTTTTATTGTATAGGAGCATAAGCCCATATTCCCCTGTAATAATGATAATGTAAACCTTACTGAAGTGTGTGAGGCTCTGAATGCCGCATGTGAAAGTTCAGAAGCTCCAGAATTCACTCTGAGCTGCAGAGGCTGCACTAGCTCTGATTCATGATTGTCTGGAGGTGATGGGATTTAGTTTGTATCAGAGTACTTTTAGGTTTTAACAAATTGATTTTAGACATTGGAACTGGCAACCCAAATGAAAGACTCATGTGAAATGAAAATGCAACGTAATGGAGCTTTAAAGTCAGTTTCATGCTGCACCTTTTGAACACATTTCAGAGCATTAACATTTCAGAGCAGACCGAAATATGACCTGCTAAACTAATACAGGAATTTCAAGCTTTTCAGAACATCTTGACAGATCTGTAGAAAACAGGGCATTATGTTATTTGCAGTGAGTTCATCATAGCTGTGGCGATTTATAAATTGTTTTTACAGATTGTACATTTTATTGATAAGTGGTATTGCGTAGTGTTTTTCTCTCATAGGACAAAAACAATCCTGCTTCACCAGATTGCAGAAAGCTCACACTTGTGTCATTTTACAAGGAAAACTGCTACATTTTTTTTCATTTACGAGCTGTCCGTTTACTGTGAGTCTTTTATTAGTCCTGTTTCCACATCCTTTTATCCTCGTCCATCTCAGATCCTTTGTAGCCATACCGCTTCACACAGTAAATCCAAGGCCTGCTGATTGCACAATGTGATCAAACTGGAAATAAAACCAACACTATTCACTATGTAGGTGTCAGATGAGAACCAAGTAAGACACCTGCTCGGTAATTCCACCCAAAATGGGGATTTGCAAGAAAAAGGCTTCAACTTCCATCTGCTCATTTCAGTCAATCATGGTCCCTAGTTAATATTAATATGGCTCCATTGTGAATTAATGTGATAGGAGGTTGGCCAGTGGTTTTAATTAACATTTAAACCCAGTCACTCACATGGGCTTGTCTTATTAACCACACCTCATACAGTGTTGTGTGTGACTGTTGGTCATGTCAAGAAAGAGAACACACTACATTCATTAATTATACAATGACTACAAACATGAGGTGACATTTGGAGTTCTGACAGTTTAAAACATGATTCGATATTATCGTTGCTCATTTTATACTAGCTCATGGTATAAGTTCATAATTATGACATGCAAGGATAACATTGACTAGTGTGTTTTAATGTGTTTTATGTGTTTTAATATGCAAATTCGACTTTTCAGAGCTTTTAACCATGTAATAGTTGTTTCCCCTCACCATTTATTCACCCGAAGTTGTATTAGGAGTGATTTGTGCACGTTTGAGCAATCTTAAATTGCTTATTTTCAAGATTGCTCTGTTCCCATCAACCTCTATTTTCACTGCCACTGGCATACGCCCACTGCTCTGTACTTACTTCGTTCTCCAATTCTATTTTCTTAATCAGTGATACACATAATCTGCAGAGTGCGTATCATTTTGGTACAGTGTTAATTTTGACAAGGAATTTTAATTTAGTTTTAGTCTTAGTCTTTTGACTAAAATTACTTCTAATTTTAGTCTAGTTTTAGTCATCAGATTTGTTTTAGTTTTAGTCTAGTTTTAGTCGACTAAAATGAAAATAGATTTAGTCGACTAAAATGAAAATAGATTTAGTCGACTAAAATGAAAATAGATTTAGTCGACTAAAATTACAATAGATTTAGTCGACTAAAAGCTTTTCACACGTATCAATTTTTACCTTTTACATTGAACATAAAACTATACTTTCTTGAAATTGGGATATTAATATGCAAACATTTCACACTTTATATTTAAACACAACTGTTTTTATTGAAAATGTGTTTCAATGTTTAAATGGAAAAGCAGTAGCAAACAAAGCACAAAGACAGTATAAATTATTGCTGTCTGTCTTTATGACACCAGTGTATACCACATCAATAACTGTCAAAATGATAATTCACAGCTAAATCCAAAATATATTTAAAAAAAATTAAAGTGCAGGTGGCAAAGGCCCTTTTGCCCTATACAGTTTATTACTGCAGCTTATTAATGTATAACAAGTACTGTAACGACCTTTGAACTCTAAAACTCTAACTCTAACTCTTTTTCCCCTTGATTGATGCGCCACATGGTTTACACTCGTCTTAAGATAAGATAAGATAAGATAAGATAAGATAATCCTTTATTTGTCCCACAATGGGGAAATTGCAGTGTCTTATTCTCATTGTTATCAAACGTGAAGTGAGACCACAGGTCAGACCGTCTTTTTCTCCCAATCCCAGTCGCCAACATCTTCTCTTAGCACTTGTTGCTCCTCTGTCCTCCTCATGTTTCTCGGCGGGGCGCGTGAGCTTTTCGGCACCGCGCAACACCGCGCGCTGTGATTGGCTCTTTAGCGCAGCGGCCGCTCGTTCCTCTCTCTTCTCCTGAGGAGTCCTGACCACTTATTCGTCACCATGGATCTATTATTCGTCACAGGTTATATTTTCGTTTCGTCTTTTATTTGTTGACGAAAATGTCCGTCTATTTCGTCATCGTTTTAGTCATTTAAAAGTAATTTTTATTTAGTTTTTGTCTCGTTTTCGTCCGCAAAAAACCTTCGTTGACGAAATAATTTCGTCATAGTTTTCGTCAACGAAATTAACACTGTTTTGGTACAAATGAAAAAAATTAAAAAAAAAATCCCCTACTCACTTGTATGATGTGCAGCTGTCATCAGAGGTTCAGCTGCACAACTCTTTATTGTGATGATGCCACACAGTGGTCTTTTGTGTAAGAGGACTCCCTCTTTTTTCATATTAAAATCTAATGGAAAAATACAAACTATTGGTCTTTACTATGTTGTGAACAAGTTTGCAACACTCCCCGTACAGGTTATTGTACAAATCATTTAAATTCTAATCATAGAAAGAGACAATGAAGTCTTTTTTCACTTTTGTTCTACACCTTCAAGCGAGTTTTTCACATGAGTGGTTAGGGCGAGGCTGTCCGGAGCATCAGTGGATTGCTTCCTTTAATCCATATAGAGAAAAACAATGTACACCACTGCAATTTATCCTGTCTACTACTGCATAAGCCTGCACATACAAGCTGCCAGGAAAATGCAAAGTTTGCAGCTGTATGTGTATGACACTGTACTGTGCTCAGTCACTATAGTTTCACCTTATGTTTTCATTATAGATCACAGATCTTTACATCAAATTAATTTACACTAGAGGTGGCGATTTTACAGAACTAGTTGGGAATGCAGTACTGATACTTTGCATCTGATGTCATTAACATTCCCTGGAAGTGTGACGCTAACTGTAGGCTCTGCTCTGTCTGAGGCTTTATTAGACTTTAATATGAGATTTATTTTAACACAGTCTGACCAGAAGGAGTTGACTGAGCTGGAATGACAGCAGGTGAGCTGATTCGTGTGCTTAAACAAGTCTATCACACATAAAATTACAGTTACAAGCTAGATAGCATCAGCCAACAGTTTTTCAATTATTCACTCAACATTTTTGTTGAAATTCAAACTCCTAAACAGGTCTATGAATGCTCATTTTGATCTTGAAAATGTGTTGTTTAATTCCATTTTGTGTTTTCAGAGATCTTAAAAATGTTTTGACAGTGTTTGCTAATGTGTGCACTGTGTCACCATGGTAACTCCTAAACATTCCACCATTAGAGTTACATGTAGAACACCCCCAGCATGACGCCACTGCAAGGTATCAATAGGTTTTGCAAATGTGTTCTGCCTGGACATATGGAATGCAGAATGGCAAGTGCAGTTGTGTTAAAGGTGTGGTGTGGAACTTTTCTGATGGAGGGCCCGGCGCTTACTTGTCTCCATGGAAATGTTATTGCCTTTTCTGCAGTGAATGGTATTACGCTTATCCATCTTCAAGAAGTTTAGCAACTCCCAGTTTAATTTTTATACAGCTATAAAACAACTGTAATTGAATAAATGCAAAACAGGTGTGTTTTAATGGCATACTGCGGCACATTTCAGGCAATACGATACTGTTGCCATGGGAACAAGCAACTTATTTTGTCATATTATGATGCTATTTTCTGATCTATGTTATAAAGTTGTTTCCTCATCAAAAACATACCTGGAGTTTTATTTCATTCACACATGTTTAACACATGAATCCTGCATATTTAGGCTGAATTATTTTCTCTGAAACAGAAAACACTGTGTTCCACCTTGTGATGTCATGTGGGGGATACAGGAAGTGCTCCACTATGTTTTTAAACTCAATACACCTTTACTGGAATCATTTGGATGATGAACAAGATTATAACATGTCTTAAAGTTCACAAGAGTCAATTTTGTGCAGTATAGAACCTTTAATAGTAGAAGTAAGTGTTGGGTTATAAGTAAACAGTCTTTTCAGCCAATAGCACATTCCACACACGCCTTCTTTTCACTCCTAACACCTCATCATGGGAATGACTTTTTTAGATTCTGTGCCTATGATGAAGCAACTTAACTGTGCCACCCTCCTCAACTATTTTTATCTCACAATGGCCTGCTTTAGGAATATTCACACTCACTGTTGAATACAAGCAGCATTATGTAAGGCTTTTAAGACTGAAGAATAAGAATGAGACTGGACCTATATGACACATGGTTACAGATGGTTCTTTGTCTGTCCCTGTTAATCAGGTGCTCTGGCTTTGTTAAGGTTAGCGCCTTTGTTGAGCTCCTTGCTGTGTTGTTTAGACAGCAGCTAGAGTAGGGACGAGTGAGGAAGGAATGTAGGTACAGAACTGTTATGTAACTGACTCTGACTGTGATTATTTACAGTGCAATGTACTGTACAGATGATAACTCACACTTTGTTTCAGTATTGTACATGAATACTACAGGTGAATGACACATGTACTGGGGGAGCATTATTCATTGTACAATGTGACAGCAGCAGGAAGGAAAGATCAGTCGTGAGACAGGGCGTCCTGCAGGAGGTGACACTCATGGTTCAGTATAAATGTCAGTTTAGTCAAGACCTTCCTGTCCCCCACCTCCTGCATTGCGTCTAGATGTCCTGGGACAGCACTGGACTTTTTGATGACCTTGTCTAGTTTCTTCCTCTCCCTCTCTGAGTACAAAATAGCTGATCCCAGCAAAGAGTTGTAGAAGGTCCTCTCAAGTGGCCCCTTACTCCAAAGTATTTGACTCAACCACAGCAGTACAGCAGAGCTGGAGTTTAATTATATTTATAGTTTAGTTTAAATCTGATTTAGGGCTGTTGTTATAGTTGTTTTCCCTCACCTTCACTATTCTTTGTTGTGATAATGTTTAGAGCAATGTCAGCTCCCATTGGCCACTGCAGTTTTCTAACGCAGAAGTCAAAGGACTTTATGAAGTTGTTGTTGTTGTAAGATCACTATTCCAATTTAAAATGTCCAAATTATAACATAATGACCCACGGGTGTCATAGATTAGACTATATTATATAGCAAACACAAGCACAATAGGTCTTCTTTAGATATATGTTATAGTTGGACAAAAGACAACTACAGATTTCTACTGCTTTTGTCTCTCTTCTAACAGTTCATATATCTTTGTCAGCCCACTTAAGTGTCTGCATACTAAGAGTGCACCAAACCATCTGCTCTATGTCTGAAACTATACTTACACAACACTCGGCTTATGATCTGTGTCCAGGGAGGTGGCTCAGATTGACCAGTTTCTCCAGGAGACAGCAGCACGTGAAGCCAAAGCCAAAGTCCGCCTCCAGCAGTTCATTGAGGAGCTCCTGGACCGAGCTGACCGCGCAGAGAAACAGCTCCAGATTATCAGCAGCTGTGGAACCACACCCAACGGGAGCCTGGGCCGCTGCAGCCTGCAAGCCAACAAAGGCAACGGACGGCAGGTTTGTACTGTCCAATCTAAGCCACTTTATTTGTATTGCACATTTCATACACAGACAGTTAACTGAGTGCTGCACAGGTGAAAATAATATGAATAAAACAAAAGCTGAATAACAATCCACTGATCAGAATGTGGGTGGTTTGAATCCTGTTCTCGACATAAACAGCATTGGTTGAGTTGTCAGATCCACTGACCCACAGGTTAGTAGTGCAATTCCAGCTCCCACAGATGAATGCTGTCGTTGTGTCCTTGGGCAAGACTCTAAACCCACCTCGCCCCTAGTGGAAAAGGTTAAAAAGTACAATTTTCCTTTTAAATAAGACAAGATTTCATTGTGAGGGGGGACAGAGTGTTCTAGAGTTTAGAGCCGGCCACAGTGAAGGCCCTGTCCCCCTAGTTTTAAGTTTTGAGTCTAAGTGCTATTTAGTTCATAATTTATTTTAGTGCAGCAACAATATTATTCTATCTTTCTTGAGCAAATCACCTCAGTTATACTGTTATTGATAATTGTACAATATGCCATGAAAAAGGAAAAAAATACTTAATTTTCATAACAGATGATATTTTTTTGCAAATTAATTATTTTTTTCCCACACATAGAAATCAAGACGTTTTAGATGAACTGACTTTTCTCTTTTCTCTTTCTCTGACTCTTCTAATCTCTTTCTCTCTGTGTTACGAATCATTAAAAACTAAAAATCATAGTGTTATTCTAGTTGATATCAATGAACACAAATTTCCTGAGTCCGTCCCTTCTTGTAGCAACTTTCAAAAACGTTTCCCTCTTTTTCTTCATTGCGGTGGCCGTCCTACAGGAATGTGGGTAAATACAAGATGAATTTCATGACATCGTAATATTGGAGGAGGACGATGCAATAACCAAGAGTGACGCACAGGGCAGTGTTTTTCCTGGGTGTTTTTGGATGTTGTATGAGACATTGATTTTATTGAGTGTGGTGCCTGCATTGCACCATGGGTCGAATTTATAATAGACTTTAGTGTCAAATGTACTTCAAGATACACTGCAGCAGTTCTTGCTGTTTTACAGATTAGATTGAATTACACAGAATTAGGCATATAGTTGATTAAAGGTCCCATATTACGCTATTTTCTGGTCTGTTAAAATGCTGTTTCCTCATCACAAATATACCTGGAGCTGTGGTTTGTCTCATTTGCACACATTTAACACACAAACCCTGCATATTTAGGCTGCGTTCTTCTTTCAAACAGAAAACACTCCACCTTGTTCCACCTTGTGATGTCATGTGCTAATACAGGAAGTTCTCCACTGTGTTTTTAAACTCCATACACCTTCACTAGAATCATTTGGATGATTTTACCCCTGGAATTTCCAATCTCTATTGAACTAAAGGTAAAAGTGTGAAAACAGACAGATGCAGACAGACTAATAATAAAGGATTACTCAAACATGTGTGAATGAAACAAAACACAACTCCAGGTATGTTTCTGATGAAGTAACAACATTCTAACATGTCTTAAAAGCTCACAAATATGCGTAATATAGGACTTTTAAGCAAACTTTCTAAATATCTTCGAAGTGATTATATAACGAGGGATCATTTTACATTCAAGTATTCATAAGATTAAATGAAACTCAAAAACTTTGCTGAAATCATCAAGATATTCCACTGAAAATTGTTCTCAAAAGTTTAAGGTTTATTTTTGCCATGAAATTCAAAATGAGCTAATACTTTTGAAATGTTAAATATTAAATCCAGTCCAGCCAACTTTGCAGTACAGTTATAGTAACTGTCAAAAGTAATAAAACAAAGTGCGCTGTTGTAAATAGTATCAAAGTTTTTTAAAGTACTGTGTGCTACATGACTTTAAATAATGTCACCATAATCCAGTGAAGCAAGGACAATAGACTGAATTCATGTTTTCTAGTTAAGTGGATGAATTAAGACCAGTTTTAGATTTATTTGTGACCTCATCAAATGCTTTTTATAATTGCTTCTTGAGTACATAAAAATAGGAAGATGGGGGGAAAATATTATTAATATGTAAAGTAAAAAGTAATGGGCCGAGGACTGAACCTTGGGGAACGCTTTTTTTAATTACTGAGCGTAGAGATGAGTATCCATTTGCCATTACTGATTGTGATCTATTTGAAAAGTATGGGGTGTTTGTCCAGGAGAATATTCGAGTCTACCGTCGATCACTGGAGTAACAGCCATCAACTAGGGCAGCACAGTTAATTAAAATCGGATCAAAATCAAGCTGGTGCAATTTCCCAATTGCTAAGGCTGCATTTATTTAGATCAATGTTTCCCAACCTTTTTAGTCTCAAATACCCCCTAAGATTTATCTAATACACTCTAACTATGTTTACTAGTCGTATATTGTTGTTTTTCTTTCTTGTTTCTAGAATCCTTAAAAATTATTCTTAAATATATAAAAATATACCCCTTAATTTGAATCATTCCAAATACTCCCTACTAAGTGCTTCTGGACCCCTAGGGGTCCCCAGACCCCTGGTTGGAAAGCACTGATTTAATTAATAGAATGTCGTCTGTAGAGAACAAAATATCCTGTATTTTTATAGAAAAATCTTGTACTAGTAGATTGGATCTCAAAAAATGTTCTGAAATGCATGAGATGGTATTAGACTGGTATTAGTTTTGCAATTTATATGTCAGTCTCCTCTCAAATGTTAATGCTTCTGGAGATCTTTACAGTGTGTACTCTAAAGAGAACTACTTTTTAAACATACAGCACAAGTCTAATCACAATCACAACCAGAAATTGTAATTTTATTATCTTGTGTAGCCCTTGAACCAACAGTATTCCCTTCTCACCTCATAACAGATGTCCATCTCAAGTGGAGCCTATTGATCAGAGGCTGTATTTGCATAAAAACCTTCCTCGGTCTCCAGGAAGTACACCAAGCTCTTTGTTTCTAGGGCTGTCTACGTTGTCTGCATTTTGTGTCATTATGTTTCCCGACACATGCTGTCATACAATCTCATCTATTCAAACAACCACTATAGATACAAGCAACCTTTTGTACTGCTCTAATCTGTGCGCTGCCATGGAAACTCTTCCGCTGACATAATTTTATATCAGATAATTACAGCTCTCACACTTCCTTATTTTTAAAGTGGCCAATAGTAAGTGTACACATTACTGGAAAATACTGTAATATGTGATATGGTTGTTAAGAACTGATATATCACAACAAAAATGTATGTGCTTTAATTCACTTAATTAACTCTGTGAAGACAAAAAATGAAAAGAGACTATACCAAGACCAATCAAGGCTAATTTTGGACTTAATATAAATAAATAGTACCTTTTCTGAGTCTTAATTTGAAAAAAAAAATAAATAAATAAAATAAAATAGTGTTACTGTGAATAAATATGCAGCTTAAAAGGCCCATATTATGCTATTTTCTGATCTATGTCATAATGTTGTTCCTAGTGCTGTCAATTGATTAAAATATTTAATTGCGATTAATCTCATGAATGTCATAGTTAACTTGCGATTAATCACAAATGAAAAAAACTAATTCACTAGTAAATTAATCCTGCAATAAAAAAAATTAATGCCATTAAAATTGTTTTGCGTTAACTCGTTAATAGCGAGATATTTTTGACAGAACTAGTTGTTTCCTCATCAAAAACATACCTGGAGTTTTGTTTCAGTCACACATGTTTAACACACAGACCCTGTATATTTAGGTTAGTTTTTCGCTCAAACACTCTGTTCCACCTTGTGATGTTATGTGGTAATACATCAAGTGCTCCACTGTGTTTTTAAACTCCATACATGAGCCCTGGAATTGCCCATTTCTACTGAACAAAAGCTAAAAAGTTGCTGTTAACATTAAAACTACCACTTCATGACATTACAAACTGGAAGAGTTTTGGAGATGTCGATTGAATAATAATAAAGAATTACTTAAACGTGTGAATGAAACAAAACACAACTTTGGGTATATTTTTGAGGAGGTAACAACTACCTTGGCTTAACGCTCACAAAAGTCAATTTTGCATAATATTGGACAACAACAATATCAAGCTATCTGAAGAATATAAGAAATGCATGAGAACAGACCTCTTGCCCTATTGTAGTACTGCTTTATTTAGATGCCCTTTGTATTAAGTCATCACTCACCTCCACATGGTAAGACTGTGAATAATCGCCATGGCCATAGTCACAGCATGGTTGGCACCTTGTTACACTGTGAAGGGAAGCCCAGGCATGTCACCCAACCACACATGCTCCTCACACTGTCTCATGGCGTCATCAAGGTCAGCCCAGTCTCCTAGGAGACGGCCCGCTGCTGCCATCGAGATATTTTGGTAGTGACAGACCGAGGAATAGGGCACAACTTCCTCCTGTGATGAGTCCAACCTGTGTCTGTTTAGAAAAGGTTGTTTGGATTTGGGTTGTTGTAATGATCTGGAGCTATTAACTTTGGGTGTGATATTATCCAAGTGAAATTACAATAGTTTTATGTGTTTATTTTTTTTTTTTATTATTTTATTTTCATAAAAAAATCTGAAATTCTGTGGTGCTGGTATTGTAAATACCAGTAAATAAATAGCTGGCTTACTGGTTACATTTGTAAAATGTTAAGAATGCATTAGCCTTATATCCCTGAGTTTCAGAATGATGAAAAATGATGATGGCAATTAACACTTTAAATCAAAATATTACATTTTTGAATTGTTAAAAGTTGAGAAAAGTTGAAATGAGGCAGACATGATGCATCTCAAAGGAATATCCAAAAAATCAACCATCAGTCCCACCAATTACTCACGCACACACTACATTAGTACAATGTGGGTGAAGTGTATTGCCTAAGAACCCAACAAAAGTGTACACAGACAAGCCACTGCTGCCCACCTGCGACTCCTGGTATTCCTAGTGGTTAGCATCCCAATACTAAGCACATTGAGATCAGACGAGATTGCCACTTTTATTTGATGATTATTCATTAATATTTCATTATAATGGAATAACTTCATTTTCCAGATATCTCAGTTATCAAAACACCGTTTAATATGTAAGATCCCCATGATAACAGCTAAGTGGGTTACTTGTAAATTCCTTCTCTGATTATTTATTAAAGGTCCTATTATGCAAAATTGACTTCTGTGAATTATATTGTATGCTGCTACCTCATCAAAAACATACCTGGAATTACTTTATTATTAGGCTGTCTAGTTCTTCAAAGCTCAAAATACTCCAACTTGTGTCATGAAGCGGTAGTTTTCAAGTTAACAGCTCCTTTTACCTTTTGTTCAGTAGAGATCGGCAATTCTAGGGCTGAAATGATCCAAATGATTCTAGTGAAGGTGTATGGAGTTTAAAAACACAGTGGAGCACTTCCTGTATTACCACATGACATCACAAAGTAGAACTGAGTGTTTTCCGTTTAAGAGAAGAACTAAGCCTAAATATGCAGGATTTTTTTTGCTAAACATGTGTGAATGAAACAAAACACAACTCCATGTATGTTTGTGATGAGGAAACAACATTATAACATAGATTAGAAAATAGGGTAATATGGACCCTTTAAAAGACAGCCGTGCATTGTGTTCTATACTTGTACCAACTAACCATTTGATTGCAAAATGTGAAGGGTGAAAAATTGAGATTGATTTTACCAATATATTTTGTACAATTTTATATGTTTTACAGAGAAACTCAAGTCTTTCTGGAAGCACAAGGGGCATGTACCAAGTGTCAGAGAGACGCTCCTCTCCCAGCACCGGGTAAGTGGCCGCTCTGACCCCGATCAATATTTATCGACACTGTCACATCCTTTTACTTCAGACCAGGGGACTCTCCGTTGTCTAGAGGCTGCATTAGACCTTAAAAAATCTATTAATCTTTCTACTAATTAAACTTTTATGAAGTGATGCCAAGGCTTTCAGTATTCAAGATTCAATGTATGTAAGCTACCAAAATATTATGACCTACTTGTATTTCCACACAGTACTATTAGAGGCTTTGAACACAACATTTTAACGAGTCTCTAAATAACATTTATCTTACAGGTGCTGCAGTAAAAAGTTTATAAGCTTTTCTATTGCTCTCATTGGTCTTTAGTGGAGTGTGTGTTTACCAGTGAGTCGTATTTTTCAGTGCAGTTACAAAAATGGTAGCTCTGGACTTGTGATGGGTGATATGATATAAAAAAAAAACAGAGTGCTGGTACCATTAGGGGGTAATTACATCCATTTGTTGCTTCCGAGAGCTCACACTTCACTGTGATTGGTTGAATCCATCTGTCACTCACTCATGACATGACAGAGGCCGACCAGTAGGAGGAGTGAATGGGGAAAAGTGTCTAATAACAACAGGCCAGTAGGGGGGACCCTGTTGTCCAGGGTCCCAGGGGTTTTAGGGGCTGAGAATTGGACTCCTCTGGCTATTAATTTATATTAGTGGGGGGGCCCATGTGAGGCTTCTTGCCATGGGCCCCCAAATTTATGTCAATGGGCCTGAATAACAAGAAATTAATACTTTGCAGTGACATCATGCTGGTGTAGTTCTACATGTATGATTATGGGAGAATGTTCAGCAGTTACCGTGGTGTCACACATTAGCAAACAACTTGGTGAGAGGACGGGGAACAGATTTCGCATTTGTCATCAAGCCTACTGGTAGAAAAAAATTGAATCAACTTACCGATGGTAGTTTTAATTCTGTAATGCTTTAAAAAAACAAAAACAAAAAAAAACTTACCAGTTTAGGGGTTTTGACAGAAGTACTGGTATGTTCTGTATAATGTTTGCTATGACGCTGTGACCAGTAGGGCATGTGGGAGCTTGGCCATGCTGCGTTCATCATCGTCATTCAGATTTTTGTTGTAAAGTACAATTTAATCAACAGGGGAAACTGGCTCTTGCCTCACATCTTGGAGTATGACATAATCACATCTATAGTATGTTATGAATCCCTTGCTGTCTCCATAAAAACACTATTTGGTGTCTTTGAAAATGACATACTGTATTGAAATATGTTTTACTGCATCAGTGTTTCCCATTATTAGAGGAGATTGTGCTGCCTGAAATTTCCAGCACAGGCCGATGTTTAGTTTTACCTAAAGAAAAGACAATGCTTTATTTGAACAATTTAGTGAGATAACAACACAAAATGTGACTATGCAGCTCTATAATTTAAATTACATTTGAGGAAAATAATTAAAATCTGTCATATATACCAGCCCAAAAATATTAGCAGATCTTATTGGCCATCAGTTGGATTCGAATCAGTCGGTATTGCCAACGGCCATGAAAAAACACATATCAGTCGATCCCTAGTCATAAATGTTTTCAGTAAAATGATTCCAATTGCCTGTGCTTCCACAGTCCCAGTCTGAACCTGTGTGATTTAACACTGCTGTGTGACAGATGGTATATATTAATATGTTGTAGCATATGTGTGAAGGTAGGACATGTACGGATATGGAGGTGCATTCACCAGTGTATGTAATTTCCCTGTTTGCACCAGCTGCCTTGTGTCTGATATTGATAGTTTAGCAGTGAGAACAGAGCACCTGAGCGTGGCAGGTTGGGTGTCCTCTGTGTATGAGCTGTGACAGGGGTATTGTGCTCCTTTCGGAGCCATCAGACACATGGTGGGGTCTGACTAACACTAGTGTCATTCCCAGTTGCTATGGGAAATTTCCCAATGTGCCATCACAGGGGGACCTGCCAGGCCTTCCCCACTGAATCAGCTCATACAGATCGTGTTGTGACACAGGCCTCCGTCTGCCGGCCTCATTTTAGCCAACTGGACCATCAACAAGTTATTGACACTTTGCAGCTGATGTCATCATCATCGTTCTCCGGGGGTGTGATGCTAACTAGAGGCTATGGGCTTTATTAGACTTTAATCTGCGGTTTATTTTAACACAATCTGACCATATGTTGTTTTTGCTGTCAAACAAGTCTCTCTCACACATAAAATTACAGTCACAAGCTAGCTAGCATTAGCTAACAGTTTTTCTGTTAGTCACTTTTGCCCTTTTGTTGAAAATCAGTTTTTGACTGTTTTTACTAAGAGATGCATGTGGAACATCCCCGGCATGAAGTACTGCAAAGTATCAGTACAAGAGTTCTCACAATGCACACATTAGCAAACACAGACAAAAAGATTTATCATTGTCTGAAAACTCAAGAAAAATACAAAATGGATTTTAACAACTCATTTCAACTCAGGAGCCTGTGATCGATAAGAGCGTTCAAGGCTCTGTTTAGGATTTGATTTTCAGCAAAAGGTGAGGGTGACTGACTAATGCTAATGGCTAATGCTAGCTAGTTTGTGACTGTAATTCTATGAGTATGAAGAGATTATTGTTAAACAGCACAAATCAGATCACCTGTTACAGTTCCAATTAAGTCAGCTCTTTCTGTTCAGATTAAAATAAAGCTCAGATGAAGTGTAACTTTAATAACAGAGCTTCAGACAGAGCAGTGCTTCAGTTAGCATCACACCCTCGAGGAATGTTGATGACAGATGCAAATGATCAGTTGTCTATGTTAGTCAGACTGGTAAAGACTGCCAGATGTCCCCAGATTGTTCTCGTCAGTGTCATTTTTATTTTTATTTTTATTATTGGCTTTGAGGGCATTTTGTTTACTGGGATAGAGAAGAAACCTGCCCGGGAATAGTCAGAAAACATGGATTCAATATAAAAACTTCAATCAATTCAATCTGTCAAACGTTAAAATGTGTATGAACAGGCTCCTTGTCACATTTCAGAATCATTTTTTTTGCATTACGTTTTCTCAACAGTCAGCAGCTTAAACAGCCTTTCATGTCCTTATACATGTGGGTGGAATTATGGCAAGATTAAACAGTGAAAAACACACTTTAATTTTAGAAACACTGATTCCACCAACTTCACTCTGTTCAGGCGGTTTTGCAGCAGCTGACTCCCTCTAGTGGCAAGAGGGTGTAACTGAACAATTTTCCTTGTGTTTGTAAAGTAGTATTTCTCCAGAAAACCTTTGCATGTGTGCTCAGTATGCAATGGTGGAACATAAAGAAGTAAAGGTAATAAATTACTGTACTTAAGTATACATTTTAGGTATCTGTTCTTTACTTAAGTACATTTTAAAGTGGGTATTTTTTACTTTTACTTTACTAAATTTAGAAGCAGGTATCTGTACTTTCTACTCCACTACATTTTTGAACAGGACTGAAAAGTAAAAGTATTTTTTATTATTGTTTGAGACCTGCTGAAAAAGCTGAGGGGTTATTTTAACACTTTCATAGTTGGAGCAAACAAACAAACAAACAAACAAAAGATTGAGTCATTTGTTTCTATTGAACAAAATTCAGCACAAATCTGTATAAAAATCAGTACATTTGAAGCTTTATTAGATTTCAAAATCTGCATGAAATACTCTTTAAGTACATTACTTTAATACTTTTACTTAAGTAGATTTTTCATGTGATACTTTTCCTTCTGTTTTTTTTTTTGTTTGTTTGTTTTGTTTTTTACTTCTTCTGTTTTTTACTTTTGCTTAAGTAACTAAATTGAGTACTTCTTCCACCACTGTCATTATGACTCTATATACTTAGATAAAGGTGTTAATGATAATTTCAGCAGATTTACCCCAGCTATGCCTTTGCTTCCTATAAAACACTTAATAAACCAGTTTACAGCTCATGGTGGAGATGATTTCATACCATTAATGTCTTAATTGTAATTAACACCAGGCAGTTTAATGAAGTGTCTTTAGTTCTGGTGCGTGACTCTTTCTCTACCAACTAATTAGACAGTAATGAAGCTCAGATTTGTCTTTGCCCCCGGTTAAGATGTTGGAACGCTTTCTATGTTTTGAGCATCCTTATTTCATTTCATTTCAGTGCAGAGACTGACTTTAATACTGTATAATAAATATTTGATTACTTCCTTTTTTTGCAGATGGATAGACTTTGCTCATTAAAGACAAAAGTAAACAGTGAGATTCTTTTTTGTATGTTTTAGCTAAGACTATTTAAACATTTTCCTTGTGAATATAAATAGGCCTCTGTGTATTATTAAAGGGCCCATATTACGCTATTTTCTGATCTGATGTTATAATGTTGTTTACTTATCAAAACAAACCTGGAGTTGTGTTTTGTTTCATTCACACATGTTTAACACACAAGGTTGATTTCTTCTCTCAAACTGAAAACACTCCTTCCTGGTAATACAGGACGTGCTCCACTGTGTTTTTAAACTCCATACACTTTCACTAGAATCATTTAGATCATTTCAGCCCTGGAATTTCCCATCTCTACTGAGTTAACGTGTGTGAATGAAACAAAACAGAACTCCAAGTATGTTTTTGAGGAGTTAATATTATTCTAACATGAGCTTTAAGCCAAGAATCCATTTTTCGTAAAATAGAATTTTTAATCTTTTGAAATGCCATTGCTTATTGTAGTCTATTTTTGTCTCATAAGAGGCCTGGGGTGTCCCATCTTGTTGAATCTAGTACCAATTTCCCATTTCCTGATTATATATTTCGCGCACTGTGGAGCAGATGAAATTTAATCAATGAGCAATTTAAATCAAGAGTTACAAAGAATCCAGCACAACACAACAGAGGAAAAAACTCATAACATGAAATAATATCACATTGTAGTTGCAAAAAAAACAGAAAAAGATCTCATTTAGTTGTTTTTTTTTTTGTTGGTTTTTTTGGCTGGGTATATTAGAAGTAGTGGCCGAAGCAGTAGTAAAATTAGTTATCAAATATTTGCACTTTGTATGTATTATTTTGCATGGGGCTACCGATCTTTACACATGTTTGGGTAACCTTTTATTATTAGTCTGTCTATATCTCCAAAGCTCAAAATGCTGTTCCACCTTGTGAAGTCCTATAGTGGTAGTTTTTAAGTTAACAGTCCCTTTTTACCTTTTTTTTTCGTAGAGGTTAGCTCCAATTTAATTTTCTTAATCTGTGATACACGTAGGATTTGTTCTTTGTTGTGATGACGTTTACGACGACGTCTACTGTCACTGAGCACTGCCATTTTCAAACGTGAAAGTCAGTGAACTTGTTTCTTTTATTGAGTCTTTTTAGATCAATATTGTGATTTAAAATGTCCAAATTATAACATAATGGTACATGGGTGTCATACATTGTAACTTTACAATAGACACAAGCACAGTTGGTCTGATTTAATGTCAAATGTTTCATATGTTTAACCTGCTTTTATAATCATGCCTATATTTTGTCTGATCTGTTTTTGAAATTTACTCTTTTTAATTGTTATTGCCTGTGCAGCATCTTTGAGTCTTTAGAAAAGCGCCATATAAACAAAATGTATTATTATTATTTTATTTTTTTATTTTTCAGAGCGTCCGTACGGATGAAGTCAGTGTCACAGGGCTCTGGGGGTTATGACAGTGACAGCGTGGAGATGCACCCCATGGAGGACTGTCCGGAGACGCAGTACTACCACATGCAGTGCCGACTGGGAGAGGGAGGGGGCTATGAGCGCTCCCCCTCCTGCGGCGGGGCGTCCAGAAACTGGGGTCTGCGGAAACAGGCCATTCAGAACTGGCAGAGGCGCCCGTACAGGAACAGCGAGGGAGAGGAGGGGGACGTGTCTGACGTGGGGTCTCGGACCACTGAGTCGGAGGAGATGTGGGAGCAGGAGAGGAGAGCTGTGGCAGAAGTCCAGCAGTCTGCACCTCCGTACCCCCACCATGTCAGAGCATACTACCCCAATATAGGTAAGACTACTGCCCCAGTATAGGTAAAACTACTGCTCCAATATAAGTAAAACTACTGCCCCAGTATAGGTAAAACTACTGCCCCAATATAAGTAAAACTACTGCCCCAGTATAGGTAAAACTACTGCCCCAATATAAGTAAAACTACTGCCCCAGTATAGGTAAAACTACTGCCCCAATATAAGTAAAACTACTGCCCCAGTATAGGTAAAACTACTGTTATGTCAGAGCATACTATCCCAGTATAGATACTTTGCAGCTGATGTCATAAACTTTTATTTTATTCCCTTCTAAAATGATCAGTTTAGTGATCATTTTAAGTTGAGGTGATCTTATCTGACAAGAAGCAGTCTACATACAACTGTCTGAGTGATTAATTATGGATGTGAGACTGATGTTTGGTCATATGGTACATCTCATTAAAGCCCACTCACATCAGTTAGTCTGAACTGCATGCACTTCCACTAATAATCTTGTCATATGATTATATGATGGACAGTAAAGCGAGTGGATTCTAATTTTGTAGTACTCTCTGAGATGTCTTGTACTCTTGTCTTCTTTTGTTGATCTATTTTCACATTTTCTCAGACCATTTAAATGGCCCATATTACTCTGTTTTCTGATCTATGTGATAATGTTGTTTCCTCACCAGAAACATACCTGAGTTGTGTTTTGTTTCATTAACACACAAATCTTCCATATGTAGGTTGAGATCTTTTCTTAAACTGAAAACACTACCTTGTCATGAGATTATGTAGGAAGCGCTGCACTGTGTTTTTAAACTCTTTACATGTTCACTGGAATCATTTGGATGATTTCAGCCTTGGAAATGCCAGTCTCTTCTGAACAAAAGGTAAATGGTAGCTGTTAACTTGAAAACTACCATTACATGACAAGAGTTTTGTGGATGCAGGCAGTCTAATAATCCAGGATTACTCCATCATGTTTGAATGAAACAAAACACTGCTCCGGGTACGTTTTTGAGGAGGTAACAGCATTATAACATTTAGGATAATATAGGACCTTTTAATGATCACTATATTTAGTAATAATCACAGCTACATACACGAGCTTTTAAGATTTTTGAGCATCTTTTTGGCTACTGTCATCTTACAGTGTTTACTAATTGATCAGTTCTTTTGTATTGCAGCCAAGTCCGAATGCTATCGTTTTTCAGATCCTTCACAGATTGTACATCTCTCTCCCTGCTTTTTGCCAAAAACGCCTAAAAAACTCACTGCCATTCACCCACCTGCCATTTGGCTTCTTGTACACTACTTTACACGCTACATACCAGGAGTAACATCACATGACCTGGTAACACGGCGGCACCAGCTTGTTTCTATGGAGTTAGATAAGTTTAATACCATATTGTGGATCACCCCAAAGTAAAAACATCTCCATGGAGACAAGCAGACT
>CM057090.1:7635699-7950699 GCA_029959045.1 Taenioides sp. WSHXM2023
AATGTAAATCAATTAGGTGTCTTATTTTCAGTGTAGTAACTCCCCCTTCACACAGATATAAGGCAGTGTCCCATCAGCACTTCCATATGGACGACTGAGGAATTACACAGGGACAGCTTCAGATAGTGGTTAGTTTTGAGTTTGGGTTAATATTATCTTTGATTTAGTTAGGGTTAAATATTCCACATGCATGTTTATTGTTACTAATTAAGTTAATAATAAATACACATGAATTAAGTCTTTGCACATGCTTTATTAAGTCTATTAAAAGTGTAGTTATGATAAAGGTTTACACAAAACATAAACCATGTTGTGTTTTTTTGTTTTGTTTTCCAGGCGTTTGCCGCAGCCTGAAGTCTATTGTGGTGCAGATTGGAATAGAAGATTATTTTGAGGATCCCAACAGCCCCGAGGCCAGAAAACTATTTGAAGAGATGGTCAATAAACTCCAGGTAAAACAAGAAGGCCTTTAACATTACTATTCACTATTGGGACTTAGAATTATATGAGTTTCACAGTAAAGAGCGTGTTAGTTTTACATTACCTCTAAGCAACATTGAAAATATAGAACTTTATAGAAATCACGCTCCAAGAAAGTAAAATTGTAACAGTTGCATATTTGGAAAATAATCTACAGTTCCAGTCAAAAGTTTGGACACACCTTTTCATTTATGGTTCTTCTTTATGTCCATGATTATTTACACTGTAGATTCTTGCTGAAAACTGTGAATGTACATACATGGAATGAAGTAAACAAAAAACAGACTCAAAATAACTCTTGTTTTACATTTTACACCATTTTTAAAAATAGCCACCCTTTGCTTTGAACTCTGGTTTGCACTTTTGGCATTTCTTAACCCTGACAAGGCAGATCTGTGAAGTAAAAACCATTTCAGGAGATTTCATCATTGAGAGAAGGACAAGGGTTTGTAGTGTTATCCACAAAGCAAAGGGTGGCCTCTTTAAGAATACAGAATATATATTTTAATTGCTGAGTTAACATTTTCCTTTGCTACGTCTTCTGTCTGTAAAATATAAAAAAGTGGTAAATTTAAATAAAAAATACATTGAAAAAGAAGGTGTATCCAAAGTTTTGACTGGTAGTGTGTACAGCAAATGACTGAACGCTGGCCTGTGGAGCTACAAATGAATTGCCCTTTAGGATAAATAAAGTTTTACATCTAAATCAATTGTCATATTAACTATCAACATGTCAGCAGTAATGATGAAGTAGAAGCCCAGAGCACTCTTTTAATTTATAGCTGCTCTCGCCAATTCCTTATGTAATATTTCAAGGCATATATTCCTCCGCTGTGTTCAAAGCTTCACAGAACAAACCAGGAAGGTCTTACACCTAAACCCACACAGTGTTTCTTTATATAGTGAAAGTGTCCCCAGTGTTTTGCATAACACCATCCACATGTCTGTACTTTCACCAGTATTTCAGCCCATACAGTCAAATCCATCTATTTTTACCACAGCTACTCACTGTTTAAAGCATGACTCAATCTGCATACATGCTGTTTTGGGATGACATGTTTGACTTGTGGGTCATTTGTAGCCAGTGGTGGGTTTTAACAAAGTAAAAGTCGTGAAGTACTGTACTTAAAGGTGCATTGTGTAACTTTTCTGGTGGAGGGTCCATCAAATGCTTTTCTCCATGGAGATGTCATTGCTCTGCCTGAAATGTTCCACAGTATGACATTAAACAGCTCTACCTAACATTTATTAAATTACAGATGGTTTTATAGCTTAAAAATACCTAGAAAAACAGGCATTTTGACTGTGAGTGGGATTGCCCCTCCACAGATCTGACCTGGAACTTGGTCTGGTTTGGGCTCCATGAAGATTAAGAAATCTTTAATGCTGTACCGTGAAACATTCCAGACAAAGCAATAACATCTCCATGGAGAAGAGTATTTGATGGACCCTCAGACAGAAAAGTTACACCATGCACCTTTAAGTACATTTTAAAGTGGAGACTTTTTTACTTTTACTTCACTACATTTGAGAGCAGGTGTCTGTACTTTCTACTCCATTACATTTTTTAACTGAAAAGTACAAGTATTTTTTATGATAGTATGAGACCTGCTGGTTATTTTCAACACAATCATAGTTTGGGCAAACCAAAATACATAAATAAAAACAGATAAAAAACTGTATACTACATTTTTTTCAGTTGGAAAAAAAATCATCACAAATCTTTGTCAAAATCACTACATCTGAAGCTTTATTAGCTCTCACAAATCTGTAAAAATACTTTTTACTTTACTTTTTTTTTTTTACTGTACGTACATTTTAAACAGGCGCTTCAATACTTTTACTTGAGTAGATTTTTTCATGTGATACTTTTTTATTTTCGTATTTATTTTTCTCGAGTATCTGTACTTTTACTTAAAGGTGCACTGCGTAACTTTTGTGGTAGGGTCCGCCACCTACTTGTCACCATGGAGATATTATTGCTTAAAGAATGTTCCAGAATATGGCATTAAATATCTATATCTAGTGGGCATTTAAGTTTTTTTTAGTTTTTATTGCTCATTCCTCCGAAATATACATTCTTACGGTGAGCGGGATTGCCTCTCCACAGATCTGACCTGTAACTCTGGCCTTGTTGTGCCATCTGCTTGTTGTCATGGAGATTGATAAAATTATACCATACTGAGGAACTCTGCTAAGAGACAATCAGGTGGTGGACCCTCTACCCGAAAAGTTGCACAGTACACCTTTAAGTGCAAAATCGAGTTTACATTTATATAAAAAAGAGTGAAATCCCAGGTTTTATTTTTGTTGTGGTGCTTTTGGTGTTTTTGGTGAGTCAGTTAGAGTGTGTTTAGTTTTGATGTTGCGTTCAGAAGCATGGCTCACTTACAGCAGTTAGATAACCTCTCCAAATGGTCCCAACAGCTTGGAGTTATTTTTATACGCTTAAAAAAGAAGAGGCTCATGTTTTATCATCTCATTCAGAACCAAGGATTGGGAGAGGGAAGTCTGTCTTAACCTGTTGCTTATCTTTAAAAATAATTTCAGAGATGAAGAGTTCAGCCAATTCCTGCTTCTGGCTTGTGAAGATTTATTTCTATATTTAGCGATGATTACATTTGTCAAGTAGACTGAAATTCTTCTATTTACAAATTTTAAAGAGGGCGTGTTATGCAAAATGTATTTCTTCTTTTTTTTTTTTTTTTTTTTTTTAGCTCTCCACCATGTTACGCTGTTGTTCCATCATCAAAAACAAGCCTGAGGTTTCATATATCATCCATGTTTGAGTATTTTAGCGATCTCTCCTGTGTCCTAGTCAAACCCTTCTCACGGTTAGCTGTAAGATTCTGTGTAATGCTCAGCCCACATGCCTACGTCACCCACGCTCCCACACGACGCTTCATAAATGTACAAAAACAGGACACAAAACTGCACACAGCAACTTGACAAAGCTGATGTGATGTGCTGTAGTTTCTTTAGCTCGATGCACTCTGATTGTGTTGTGGTAGCGCTCTGAAGGGGGAGTGACTTAACGTGAGAGGAGAGACGGAAAACTGAAACTTATATCATGTTAATATGTTGTTTTCGTCAAATTTAGCAATATAGAATAGCAAAACAAACCAAAAAAGGTAAGATGGTGGTCTAAATATGTCATGTGTTACAAGTTAATACCCCATAGAAGTGAAATACCCCCTCTTTAAGTTATTGCTTGACATTTTTCTGATCAAAACTACCATCAATTGCCTGAAGATGCAATATGTGACTTTTCTGGAGAGGGGTCTGCTTTCTGCTTGTCTCCAAGGACATGTTATTGCTTTGTCTGGAATTTTCCACAGTATGGCATTAAAGATATCAGGCTAGAATTTATAATCACGTGTGTTTTTAGTGCTTAAAAACACGCACTCTTATTGTGAGTGGGGTTAGTTTTCCTCAGATTTGACCTCTGCTCGGCGCTTCCTGTTTGTCTCCGTGGAAATAGAGTGAGTAATGCCATTCTGCTTGTCTCCGTGGAAATCCACCAGAAAAGTTACATAGTGCACCTTCAAAGAAATGTTCGTTTTGCTTCATTCAGGAAATTAAAATCACAGTGTTTGTGTTTTTTTTTACTCTGCTAATAATGCTGTTGTCTGCTTGAACGTTTGTCTTTCACCTCCATTTTTCTGTTCATTATTTGTAGATTTTGATTAAGTCGTTGGCTCAAAAACAAAAATGTATCAAGACAGATTTCATAGACAGAAAGACAGACACCAGCAAAAAGTTAGAATATCATGAAAAAGTACAAGATTTTTTGTCACTTATTTCAGAAAGTCAAACCCACATATTATATAGACTCGTGGCATATAGAGTGAAGCTTTCAAGTTTTTGTTTCATGCCATTTTGATGAATAATATGGCTTACAGGTCATAAAAATTCAAAATTCAGTCTAATGGAAAATTAGAATATTACATAAGAGCAATAAAAAATGTTCTTGTTCATTTCTATGCACTCAATACTTGATTGGGCCTCCTTTTGTCTGAATTACTGCATCAGTGTGGCATGGCATTATCTGTAAGCCATAATCATCAAAATGTCAAGTAATAAAGGTTTGACAGCTTCACTCTATGAGTCTATATAATATATGGGTTTGACTTTCTGAAATGACTGACTAAAAATATTGAACTTTTTAATGATGGTCTATAAGTAGATAGACAGACAGATACTGCGGTGAAGACATATTTGTTAAAACTCTTTATTCCCTTTAGGGTCTGAAGAAGAGACCAGGCTTTTCCAAAATCCTCCACGTGAAAGCTGACAGTATCTGCTAACACTTCATGAACATGTCCTGGAGAGGCGCCATTTTGGCTCCTTTCAATCACAAGTGACCCAGCTGTCCGGAGCCTGCTGCATGGCGTTATAAACACATCAGCAATTACAAGATGAAGAACAAGAAACAAGGCTACCATTGGATCAAATCTACTATTCAAGCGATTTTGTAAGAAGATTGAGGTGGTACTGTTTCAAACTGAAAGCCTGACTGCGCTGTAACTTCGAACAACTTCAGTACACATTATTATTGGTACATGGAATTACCGTCATAACATTTCAATGGCAGGATCTCATCACACAGTATACAACTATCATAAAAGATTACACAAGTTGCCCCATACTTGGACATAGGTTTTCTTTCTTAAGAGTTTCTTCATGTTTTCCACTCAAGGTCAAGAAGACTTTGGAGATGAAAACTGAATGCAGCTTTTGTTTGATTTATTTGATTGAAGAGAGCCACTACTTCCAGGACTCCCTGAGCTATACAGTGGATGACAATAAAATATTTAACAGCTCTATACAACTGCAGTTTAACCTCACCTTCAACTCCACAATTACAGGAACATTACACAACTTGGTCAACATTATGTAAACTTTGAAAATCACGTGACTGGGTAGTTATAGTGAAATCAGTGCCATTTTCCACCACCTTCACTTCAGTGTTTTCTCCAATGTGCCATCACGAGGAGAGAATTTGTAAAGGCAGGCAAAATACAGAGGGTCATACAGAGGCTTGTCCTTTTTAATTTTATTCCACTACAGAACTAAAGGTGCAATTCAGGGCATGTTTCTCAATCTGTTGGCTCCCTCTGGTGGTGTTTTCTGGCAACTACACAAAACACAAAGGATCAGCACTAACATTACATGCATACAGTATTATAAGGGTTGTTTTGGTCCAATACTGTACTACAGAGTATGAGTAGCAATACTAACAGGAAGTGGTGCACACTTCAAATTGCTGCATTTAAGAAGAACTTGGATTTTTACAACCAAATATGTTTACAAGTTGTCAGTGACTCAACCTAATCCTGTAGATGTCCATTACAGTGAGGTGGACTATATTAGGCTTTTTTCTGATCAGTTATAGTGTTATTTCTTAATCAATAAACACACCTGGTGTTGTGTTTTGTTTCATTCACACATGTTTAACGCACAAATCGTACATATTTAAGCTGTTCCACCTTGTGATGTCATGCGGTAATACAGGAAGTGCTGTGCTGTGTTTGTAAACTCCACACACCTCCACTAGAATCATTTGGAAAAGTTCAGATCTGGAATTGTCAATCTCTACTGAACAAAAGGTAAAAGGTAGCTGTTAACTTGAAAGCTACCACTACATGACATCACAAGGTGGAAGAGAGCATTTTGAGCTTAGACAGACTAATAATAAAGGATTACTCAAAACTGTGTGAATGAAACAAAACACCACTCCGGGTATGTTTTTGATGAAGTAACAGCATTATAACATGGCTCAAAGCTCACAAGAGTCAGTTTTGTGTACTATAGGACCTTGAAGTACTAGTACATACATTGGGGAGTGACATGTGCAATTTACATTATGGGAGGCCTTTTATAGAATGTAGTGTAGGAGACTTTGTGTTTGACATATCATGTTTCATATGTTCTCAAAATGTAATCTTTATTTGGAGCTTTGTTCAGCTTCAAATAAACTGTACACACTGCACCTTTAATGACGAGAGTTGGTACAACTCACTTTGGTTCAGAACCATGGAAAACGTGCAATACAAAACAAGCTTTCTTGGCTTATATCTAATGGCACATGTATCACTGCCTGTCTGACAAGCTGTTCATGTTTTTGAATCACCCACTTACTACAGAGCGACAGTGCACCAATCAGGCATGAGACTATGGCCCTGGTGTTTTCATAGTGACACTGGCCCGGTACTTGTCTGGGGTTTAAAATGCTGTAGAGAGCGCACAGATGCAGGTGAAAACAACGTGAGGACAGATTACAGTAAACAAGGCACAAATGATCCTGACTCAATGACTTTAAACTGCTTAATTAATTTGTATAAAATAGTAACATAACTCGTACATTGAGTAGGGATGCACCGATATAGATTTTGGTATTGAATATCGGAAAATTAGGTGTATTGGGTATCAGTTTCCATGAATAGATGTGATACGACTATCTACTGGCAAATTTTGGCCTGGAACTTTTATTCTTACAAAGGTGTTACTGTCACTAACAGTTATTGCTGGATAAATTACACAATTGGATCAGTTTTGTAGCAAGTTAAGTGTGATTTGATGGAAATAACTGCCTTTTTCAGTCCCTACTCTAGTATCAGTTAATACTGGGTATCAAGTATCAATAAAAAGCTGAAAAAGCTGGATCAGTGCATCTCTAACGTCGAGCAGTATTTTCCTGTGTGTTTTTACTTCAGCATAAGTACAATTTTAGTGCTAGTAGTTGTAATTCAGTAAAACTTTTGTCATGTATCTGTACTTTACAAATATTCAGAATACACGGCGCAGTCTGTTTGATACGAGACTTTTAAATAGGAGGTCATAGTGTTATGCCTGATCAGCGAATATTTACAGCAGCTTCATAATCAGTGCTAATGTCTATCTGCATATCGAAGTACAAGTGATTCGTGACTCCTCCATTCTTTCATGTTCTTTCATTTCAGAACTACTCTCTATCTTGAAAGGTCTAACTGTCACAATAGGGAAAACACAAAGCACTTACTATTATTTTATTTTATTTTCGACAATCCTGCCTTCGCTATCAGCTTCTCTGTACATAGCCTTTGTACAAAAAAGTACCAAAATATAAAAAGTTGATGTTACATGATATTAACAATGAGTGGAAAACGTTGTTGTTTACAGATGGTCCTCTGTAAGCTCCCCAAAGCTGAATGAAAGAAGACATAGAGACTTATATTATATGTATAACAGTAGTGTTGAAATTGTGTACTAGAAAAATTTATATTCAATGTGCATCAGAGTATTAAAGAAGAAGAGAATTCCACTATTTATTTCTATAAAAAGAGCGATGTGTATATTGTTGGCATGTTTGTGTTGGAGCATCAAATGATTAAGTTGCCTTCCTAACTGTTACTGCTACTGTGGCCAGAGATATTAGGTGTTTTAAGAGCTTTGATTGCCTGCGAGGTTTTATTATTTTTTTTAAGTTGAGTCTGTTGTTGCACTAGTGAAAAAATACTACAGATGTTTATTATTAAGAGTGTTGTTTTAATGTTCTGCTATTTCTACCAGTATCGGACAAATAAGATGCACTTTTTTGGTGGAAAACCTGGATTGGCTGTGGTTGATACTTTGCAGCTGACGTCATGGGGGTGTGATGCTAACTGGAAGCACTGCTGTGTTAGAAGCTCTGTTTCTCAAGTTAGACTTAAAGGTGCACTATGTAACTTTTTGGTTGGGGGTCTGTCACCTGCTGTGTTTTTATGGATATGTTGTGTGTTCCACAGTATGACATTAAACAACTCTACCTTAGGTTTATTCAATTACTGGTGGTTTTATAGCTCAAAAATACCTAGAAAAACAGACATTCTGACTGTGAGTGGGGTCGCCTCTCCACAGATCTGACCTGGAGCTTGGTCTGGTTTGGTCTATATGAAGATAGAAAGGTTTAATACCATACTGTGAAACATTTCAGACAAAGCAATAACATCTCCATGGAAAAAAGCATTTGATGGACCCTCCACCAGAAAAGTTACACAAATGCACCTTTAATCTGAGCTTTATTTAACACTAACCAGAGAAAACTGAATTGGAACTGCAACAGGTGAGCTGATTTGTGCTGTTAAACACGTCTTTCACACATGAATTATTAGCCAACAGTTTTTCAGTTAGTCCTTCTCATGTTTTTGCTGAAAATCAAACACCTAAACAGGACCATGAACGCTCGTATTGATCACAGGCTCCTGAAAATGTGCCGTTTAAATTTATTTTGTACTTTTTCTTGATTTTTCAGACAGTGTTTGCTAATGTGTGTATTGTGTCTCCATGGTAAAGTACATATAGAACACCCCCAGCTTGATGTCACTGCAAAGTATCAGTAGTAATGGGGATAATTGTTGTTTGGATGTGAGAAACACACTATACAGTTAGTCTACCTGTCTGTCATGTTCATTTGGGCACATTAAGGAAACGCACTACACAAGATTTGGGCTACAATTTATTTATGCAGACAAAATACACAAAAACTTTGAAATTTGTGTGTAGTTTAGGCGGTGGTGGAATGGAAAGAAGTACAACTAGTAAAGTACTGTGCGTAAGTAAAAAATGTAGGTATCTGTACTTTACTTAAGTAGATTTTACAGTGGATCCTTTTTACTTTTAATTCACTACATTTGAGAGCAGGTATCTGTACTTTTTACTTTACTACATTTGATACAACAGGACTGAGAAGTAAAAGTGTTTCTTTTTTTAGAGTTTCAGACCTGCTGAAAAGGCTGAGGGGATTTATTTTTAACACGTTCATAATTTGAACAACCAAAAATACACAAAAACAGCTAGAAAATATATATATAATGTAATTGTTTCTATTGAACAAAATTCAGCACAAATCTGTATCTAAAAGCTTTATTAAATATCAAAATCTGCTCAAAGTACTCTTACTTTTTACTCTTTAAGTACATTTTTAAACAACTACTTTAATCGTTTTAATTTTTTTGTTTTGTTTTTTTCATGTGATACTTTTACTTATTTTTTTTTTTTTTTTTTTTTTGTTCTGGTATCTGTACTCTTAGTTAAGTAACTAAATCAAGAACTTTTTCCACCACTGAATTTTGGTTAATATTGTACGATGGACCATTTTACACAACTGTCTGCAAATGAACAAAACATATACTTAAATATAGTTAATTCAAACAGTATTTTGTGAATTGTGCCTATCTTATAAAATAAATTGCCAAAATGTTACTAGGACAAACCGACCCAAACCCTAATATTATAATACTGGAAATACCTGTAGTGTTTTGCCTTGAGATATCGTCGTATTATTTTAGAATACACATTGCGTTTTGGTTTCAACATTGCTGTTTAGAGACAAAGGACCTGTTGACATATATTAAGGTGCCAATTGTGAATGTTCACTATTTAATGCACCCTTTAATTTAAGATACATGTTTGGAAATCGTCTTTAAGTTAAATTAAAAAAAAATGTTTTAAAGGTGCATTATGTAACTTTTCGGTTTCTTGTTTCTATGGTTATGTCATTACTCTGCTTCAAATGTTCCACAGTATGACATTAAACAGCTCTACTTTACATTTATTCAATTAAAAGTGGTTTTATTGCTCAAAAATGCTTAGAAAAACAGGCATTCTGACTGTGAGCGGGGGCTGCCTCTCCACAGATCTGGCCTGTAACCTGGTCTGGTTTGGTCTCCATGATGATAGAAAGGTTTAAAGCCACACTGTGAAACATTTCTGACAAATCTTTAACATCTCCATTGAGAAAAGCATTTGACGGACCCTCCACCAGAAAAGTTACACAATGCGCCTTTAACTGTGCCGCTGTTTGAATGATTGTATCTGGGCCCATGCATTTGAATGGTATTTAACATTACCTCAACACTTATCTGGGCAATTAAGTGTCTTCTTTGTACATCCATGTTTGACAGGTATTTTCATTCATAAAATATGGATTGAGTTTTCAAAAGACTTTGAGCTTTTCTCCGATGACTGCAATAGATGGGAATGTTTTGCTACTCATTTTCAAACATTGGTTGTCATCAATAAAACTGCTTTAAATTGTGTTTTATATCGTCTTTTTTATTTTTTATATCTTTTTTTTCCAGATACTTCCCCCTCAATGCCAGTATTATAATAGGACACATTTAAAGGACCCATATTACCTTATGTTATAATGTTGTTTCCTCATCAAAAACATACCTGGAGTTGTGTTATGTTTCATTCACACATGTTAAATTGAGTTCTTCTCAAACGGAAAACACTTGTGACGTCATGTAGTAATACAGGAAGTGCTCCACTGTGTTTTTAAACTCCATACACCTTCGCTAGAATCATTTGCATGATTTCAGCTCTGGAATTTCTCTCTTCTAAACAAAAGGTAAAAGGTAGCTTGAAAAGTTAACTTGAAAACTACCAGTACATGACATCACAAAGTGGAACAGAGCATTTTGAGCTCTGGAGATGTTGACTCATAATAATACAGGATTAGTCAGACATGTGTGAATGAAACAAAACACAACTCCAGGTCTGTTTTAGATGAGGTAACAACATTCTTGAAATGACTTAAAGCTTAAAGAGTCAATTTTGTGTAATATGAGCCCTTTAAAGTTTCATTATCGCGGTTTATCCTATATTTTAAGGCCTCATATTCATTCATTTCTATTGAACAAAGGCCAAAATAAGCTGTTATATTCTTTGAGCTTCTGATCCTGGTGGTAACTGTTTTATTTCCTGTTATTTCCCCTTCAGTGCAGTAAATGACCTGTTATTCTAAGTGTTACAGTAACCACCCCACCAGTCTGGCAGCCTTTTCCTGGGGCTTGTCTGCAGCTCTTTTCACATTGGCTCATTAAACAAGTTGGCGCACCTCTTTCCAGGGACACGTCTGTTATGTTTTGAGTACTTTCTCTAAGCCTCTGGGGTCAGCGGTGAAGAGTGGCACGCGTCAACAGAACTATTATCAAAGCAAACAAGTTATCTTATGATCTCATGAAGGTTTGTTAATTCTGTGAAATGCTATTGTCTTGAACTCTTTGATAAGGAGAGCTGTTGTAAAGCTGTGTTGTCTTTTTAACTGTTTTGTCTCATACCCACAATGCTCTTTTACAACTTTGATTACACAAGAAAGAAGGCCCTTGCTATTTTCTGATCTATGTTATAATGTTGTTTCCTCATCAAAACATACCTGGCGTTGTGTTTTGTTTCATTCACACGTTTAACACACAATTCCTCCATATTTAGGCTGATTTATTCAAACACAGAAAACACGCTCTACTGCTTTTTGAGTTTTGTAGATGTAGACAGCCTTAAACATGTGTTAATGAAACAAAACGCAACTCTGGGTATGTTTTTGATGAGCTAATAACGTTCTAAAATGGCTTAAAGCTCACAAGAGTCAACGCTGCATAATATAGGACCTTTAAAATAAATGCATAGTTATCTTATATTACAATTTTTACACATAGTTTACCCTTTTTAATGACTTTGTAGTTCTGCGTTGTATTATTTTAATTTTGTGTGTGATTTTACTATACCTTCACTAATTTTTATGGCAAAACGTATTTTACCTACAATTAATACACACTTGTAAATGGTACATGGCAAGTTAAATAAATGAGTGGGTAAATTAAATATTGATAAGTACAGTTGAAGTAGCTTGTTAGCCTTCAAAATACTCATTCAGTTTAATGACTTGACTTAAGGGTGTGGGGGAGACCATGATGCATAGACTAGTCCCTGCTTAGTCCAATGCTAATTAAAAGCTTCCCTTATCTATTAGGCCCAAGAGAAGATTAGCTGTTATCCCTCAGAAGTGAGCAGTCCAGCCCCATCTGTCACTCAGACACACCACTATTCAACCTTCATTCTCTGCTCTTAGATATGCTCGAATTATGAAACGGCCCATATTACACTGTTTTCTGATCTAAGTTATAATGTTGTTTCCTCATCATAAACATATCCTGTGTTGTGTTTTGTTTCATTGACACGTTTAACACACAAACCCAACGTATTTAGGCTATGTTCTTCTCTCAAACAGAAAACAATGTTCCACTGTTCAATTGTGTTTTTAAACTCCACACACCTTCATTAGAATCATTTGGATAATTTCCAGCCCTGGAAATGCCAAACTCTACAGAACAAAAGGTGAAAAGGAGCTGTTAACTTGAAAACGACCACTACATGACTTCACAAGGATGAGCTTTGGAGATGTTGACAGACTAATAATAAAAGTCTGTCAACATCTAATTGATGACAAACTCACTTTCAAGCCACATATAGATAATCTTGTGAAGAAGCTGAGGCTAAAATTGGGATTTTATTTTCGAAATAAACTGTTTTTCTTTTAATGTAAAAAAGCGTCTTGTCAATGCAACATTTTTATCTGTGTTGGATTATGGAGATCTTTTGTACATGAATGCTGCTGCTCAATGTCTTCAAATGATTGATACTGTTTATCATGCTTCTTTGAGGTTTATTACAAACTGTAAGATGTCCACTCACCACTGTGAATTATACTCTCGAGTGGGATGGCCTGCTCTGGCCACTCGGAGGATTAGTCACTGGTACACTTTCATTTATAAGGCAATATTGGGACTACTGCCTTTGTACATTTGCACCTTAATTGCTCTGAGAAATGCTGAATCGTATTCTCTTCGTTCACAAGACTATTTGTTGCTTTCTGTTCCTTATGTGCGTACAGAATTGGGTAAAAAGGCATTTGTTTACTCTGCACCTTTTACCTGGAATATGCTACAGAAAGACTGGAAACTAACTGATTTAATTTCTTTGAGCACTTTTAAATCCAAACTGAGAGCTTTTGAGACCAATTCCACAATTTGCACTTGTTTTTCATAATGTTTTTAAACTTTTATGTTTTATTTGTATAAATATGTAACTGTTTTGTGTTTGCTGCTGCCTCTTGGCCAGGACTCCCTTGAAAAAGAGGTTTTTAATCTCAATGGGATACTTCCTGGTTAAATAAAGGTCAAATTAAAAAAAAAGGATTACTCAAACGTGTGAATGAAACAAAACACAACTCCAGTATGTTTTTAATGAGGTAACAGCATTCTAACATAAAGCTCATAAATAAAGCACAACAGTCAGTTTTGCGTAATATAGGACCTTTATGGAAAAAAATTGAGGAATCATCGCGTTAGATCATGATATAGGTTTAATTTTGTTAAAACTGCATAGCATTGAAAATAACATCAAATAGGGACGGAAGGCACTTACAAAACAAATAAAGTTATTACAGATAGTGTTATTAAAACATTAAATTACTGATTCAAAACAACATGATGAGGATAAAAGACATGAAATGGCAGCACCGTTGGCAACATATGAACAGTACATGTCCAAATAAAAATACACACAATGTCAAACTACAGTACAAGAGCAACTCATCTGTTAAGAATGTAATGCCCGAGCTATGACATAATGATCATTGCTATAAAGTTTAAACATGTTTACTAGTCTGAGGTTCCTTTTATTATATTTCTTTACACTTTAGGCTTTGTGGTTTCGGCTTTGTGCAAGTCCTGGTACCTCTCTATCAGGCGGTTAGCTTCCCTCTGACCTGACAGCAAAGCACCATGGGTAGTGGAATAGTATTTGCGGTGTGTGGCCTCTCCAGCGAAAAGGACCTGTAATGGCTATGAAGAAAAAAAAGCAGAAAAAATTAGTTTTAATGTGCTATATAATGTAAAATTGTCTACTTTTAGCCATGTTACTGTTACCTTGTCAAAAACATACCTGGAGTTGTGTTTTGTTTGAGTACTCCTTTATTATCTTTATTATTATCACATGACATCACAAGGTGGACCAGAGTGTTTTCAGTTTGAGAGAAGAACTCTAAATATGCAGGTTTGTGTGTTAAACATGAATGAAACAAAACAAAACTCCAGGGATGTTTTTGATACGGACACAGCATCATAACATAGATCAGAGAATAGTGTAATATGGGCCCTAACATGTGAAAAAACACGTTAGCGTTGTTGAATTTATTTTAAGCTTCACTTCAGTGTCATCTTGGGACACTCACAGCAAATGCGCGTAGGAAGCCAGCTGAGGGGGTCAAGCTGTTCCCTCTGCAGTCTCAAATGAGCAGGCGTAAACCCTTCCCACAGTGCATCAGGTTTCATGGTCTAGACTCTGCCAGTACTTCTGATACAGTACGTACTTTAGTGTTGTTACATTACATTTTTGATACTAAGGAATAGACTCGATACTCAATACCGATTCTGATACCACGATGATAATAAAACAAAAAAACACTCTCTCTTAAGACTATGTGATTTTCAACATTAAAGGGCCTATGTTATTATTACTATTTTCTAATCTATGTTATAATGTTATTTTCTCATCACAAACAAACCTGGAGTTGTGTTTTGTTTCATTCACACGTTTAACACACAAACCCTGTATATTAAGGCTGAGTTCTTCTTGCAAACTGAAAACACTCTGTCCCACCTTGTGATGTCACATGGTGATACAGGAAGTGTTCCACTGTGTTTTTAAACTCCATACACTTTTACTAGAATTTGGATAATTCCAGCCTTGAACTGTAACTGATGTAGACAGACTAATAACAAAGGATTACTCAAACGTTTGAGTGAAACAAAACACAACTCCAGATGTTTTTGAGGAGGAAACAACATTATAACATAGTTTAAAGCTCACAGGATTTAATTTAGCATAAAATAGGCCCTTTAAATCTATAAAAGATAAAAGCAGTTTAATGATGTAATCCAAAGATATATTTAAAAAGACCGTCACACAAAAACTAGAAGCAACCCATCTGAGATTTATGTACAAGGAAGTGCTCTGAGGTTAAAGGTTTAAGCTGCAGGTAAAAGAATAATAATGACTATTTTTACAATTTTGAACATTTGCCAGTTCCAGGTCCTGTGGTGTGTGACAGTTGTACTTTCTGAGAAAAAATACCATTGTAATTGCTACATGATATTATTAACAATGGGACACTTACATAATTATTAATCTATCACTACAGACATATTAAATAATTTATTAGAGATGTATAACATAGCAAATATGTAATAAATGTCCAGCAGGGCATGTTAAAATATTACACAAAAAAGTAATATTTGTAATATTTGTGAAAAGGCTTCTTTACAATAGTTGCTGTTACTGGTTTGTTTTAGGAAATCATTTTTGTTTTTTTACTACAGAGGCATGTCACACCACAGCACAGAAAAATACTTAGGCTTGAGTTCTTCTCTCAAACAGAAAACACCCTGTTCCACCTTGTGATGTCATGTGGTAAAACAGGAAGTGCTCCTCTGTGTTTTTAAACTCCATACACCTTCACTAGAATGACGTGGATAATGATGTGTGTTTACATGAAAATTAGCTTAATGACATCACAAGGTGGAACAGAGCATTTTGAGCTTTGGAGATGTAGACAGACCAATAAACCAGGGTTACTCAAACATATGTGAATGAAATAAAACAACTCCAGGTGTGTTTTTGAGGAGGTAACAGCGTTCTAACATGGCTTAAAGGTCACTAGAGTCATTTTCACATAATATAGGACCTTTTCATTTGAATTGGAAGGATTCATTAAGGTCGAAAAGGGTTTGAATATCAAGACTGCAAAACTGTTGTGAGTTCGTCTTCACCATTGTAATGTCAAGGTTGTGTGCCTGTCTTACCGTGGCCTTGGTGCTGTTGGCATAAGGCAGTGGCATGGCCAGTCTCTCACAGTCCCCCCCACTGGAGCCCACCCTGGTGAAGGAGTAAGAGCCCCGGATGTACGGGTTACTGCCCCACGACGAGCGTAGGATTCGGAGAGGCTTCGGAATGTCGGTGTTCCCTGTAAAACATGAAGAATAAGTGAGAAGAACTGATTTTGTTTTATTTTTTCAGTTGTGACTAGGGATGTTACAATATCAAACTTTTATGTTGTGAATATTATGAGGAGAAACATCATGATTTTACAAGAATTCAGACTAATTTATTTATTTATTTAATATAACAGTGAAATCCCTAATAGAACTCAACAGTGACCGACCACCCCCTGCTTCCAGTAACGTAAATTCCTCATTAATTTTTCTCATAGACTGTCTGAAAAAAAAAATTATATTCAAAGTTCGAAAGCTTGCTCAGGCATAATCAGCTATGTAATCACTAATGAGCACAAGACATATAATTTTATTTAAAATCGATTTCTGAAACTTTATAAACCACTAAGTTATTAAACATTTCCACGATCTTGTGTTTTAAATGTGCTTTTTGGACTTTTTGAATTCTTAATTTGATTTTTTCTAAACATCTATGGAAAAAATGAATAGAACATTCACTTCCAGAACCAGAGCAGACGGTTACTGTTGAGCTCCATTTTCTTTCATTCAAACTATCTAATACATAACTATTCCTTTAGTATCAAAGCTTTATGAAATAAAACTTTCTGAATGATAAAGTAAAGGTAATGTGACGTAAAGATAAAAAGCACTTAACATTTTTTTATATGGAGAGTAGAGGGGAGGGAGAAGGTGGAGGGTTGAGAGAGAGAGGGATGGAGAGAAGGAGGAGAGGAAAGGAGAGATGGAGGAAAAAGGGAGAGCACAAGAGAGAGGGAACATGGGTAAGAGAGGAGCAGCTCAGAGAGAGAGAGGAGGGAGCGACAGGCTGAGAGAGGGTGGAAGATTTAGAATTAAGGAGAGGGAAATTAGGATATTAGGGAGATTTATTAAAATGCCTTTTTTTTCTAAAATTCTCACAATCCCAATGCGATTACACTGTGATCTTTTTAATCACGACTATCGATCAGCTGAGTAATCTTGACAACATATGCTACTGTATTTGCTGCTACTTCTAATACTTTTAATCAGAGCCTTGTTAATCCACTGCATTGTGACCAGTTCATTTTTTACTGGAAAGCTCTGACTGACAACACGTGAGCCACTGTAAGCTGAAAGACACCAATGAGTCTACTCTATGTATATGTAATTAAGCAACAGCTGAACGGATTACAGCATGGTGACCTAGATGTCACTGAGCGTGTGTGTGTGTGTGTGTGTGTGTGTGTGTGTGTGTGTGTGTGTGTGTGTGTGTGTGTGTGTGTGTGTGTGTGTGTGTGTGTGTGTAAGAAAGCAGCAGACATTAGGAGATACACACACCTCATCATGCAACAGCAATGGTGGATCTGAACTCATTATTTGACCTATTTGTCAGCTGAAAAACATGAGCCATTTTCTAAATTCACATGGAAACAGGGGCTCCTTTAGGCAGAAATGCTAAATACTGAATATTTACGTGTTTTATCAGTCAACCTCTGCTGTGTTTAAAGGGCCCATATTATGCTATTTTCTGATCTAGTGTTGTTTACTCATTGCAAACACACCCAGAGTTGCGTTTTGTTTCATTGACACATGTTTAACACACAAACCCTGCATATTTAGGCTGAGTTCTTCTCTCAAACAGAAAACACACTGTTCCACCTTGTGATGTCATGTGGCAATACAGTGTAATACTGTGTTTTTAAGATGCATACACCTTTATTAGAATCATTTGTATAATTTCAGCCATGAAATTACCAATTTCTACTGAACTATAGGTAAATGGGAGCTGTTAACTTGATAACTACCACTACATAATGTCACAAGGTGGAACAGAGCATTTTGAAACCCTCACTGGAGTCGTTTGTGTAATATATGGTCTTTAAATGTGTTTGTGGCATAACTAAGTGGAGCAGCTAAATACACTTTGCCTTATCTTCTGCATCATTAATCCCAGAGTGTGAATGTGGTGGTGACACATGGTCCCTGGACACAAAGAGCCCTCTCCACCTGAGTCACTGCTGTATTGTATGTGAGGCAGTTTTTTCAGCTAACGTCATGAAAGCTGCTTCCATCATTGTTTTGTGCTCAGCTACAATGTGTTATGAGTCACTACGCTAACAAGGCTTTTAAGGCACTAGACAGTAAACAGACGCCATCTTTTCCCATTTTTTTTAAACAATATATTGTATTTGTAGTATATTTGTATTGTGTATCAGTATTTATTTGTTTTATGAGATATTCTTATGTAAAATATTTTTATCAGTTATGATGATTAGTGTTAGGGATGCACCAATCTGATACTGGTATCGGCGCTGATACTGAAAAATTTGCTTGGATATGGCTTCCAAATATCGGTTCAGTCAATCTCCTGACTGGACATATAAACTGACATATAAGACTTTGTGGTCATACAGTTGGCTCAAAAAGTCAGTTTGAACTTTAACAAAACGTTCTGTTGAGAGATAAATAACACATTTGGATCAGTTTATCAGATCAGTGTCTTATTTTATTTTTGTTTAAAGGAAATAAATGCAGTTTTCAGTCTCTGCGCTGGTATCGGTTGATACGATCGCTATAGGGGATCGAAAACTGTATTGGAACTGAAAAAGCTGGATCAGTGCATCGCTAATAGATGTCCAAGTAAACAACTTGTTAACTAAACTATTCCTGTAATGAAAGCTTCCCCACATGCTGCCGCTGCTTCCCTCACCTGTAAACCGCCTGAACAGCTCTGTGCAGGTCTCAGCCACAGTCTCATCATCACAGCGTTCCATGTGGAGGGCCTCCTCTCCGCAGATCCAGCCACTCAGCATGTAACCATAGCGCTCAGGAGGGTACAGCACATCAAAGCTGCAGATCTTCTTGTACCACTGCTCCTCAGGATAGACCAGCTGCTCCAGGTGGGCCTCGTCCTCCCACACAAACTGGATACTGTTGCACTCTGGGCTCCAGAAGGGCTCTGCATACTCTAAGAAGATCTTGTTGGTGGTGCTGATGCCCAGCTTCTCTATGGCCAGCACTTTATCTTCAGGCAGAGCAGGGGAGAACATGGCCTCATGGTTCTTCTTCAGAACGCCCAGAGAGGCGGTGATGATCACATGATCTGCTGGTATCCACTCCTCATCCTCACACTCCACAGAGATGGGGTGTCCCAGGATCAGAGGGTCCTGAGGCTGGTTGTTGTTGTCATTGTGATTGTTGTCCTGGTTGGCGATGACCTCATGGCGTTGGGCGGAGTAGTTCCAGTGGATACAGCGCACAGGTTTGTTTAGTGTAATACTGTTGGACGGGATGTCCTGAGCCAGGACCTCCACGATCTTCATGAAACCTCCTGGAATGACATGATGTGCTCCGGGGATGGCTGTCCATTCCCCAAACTCACTGAGAGAGACCTCATCCATAGTGGGAGAGCCACTCTCACAGCTCTCCACCTGAGACACAGGACAAAGATTAACATTAACTGCCTTTACTAGTTACACTTTGAACATATACTGTACAACTTACACAGTTACAAAATAATAACATAGTTAAACATCCATTTTGCCCTCCACCTGTTTTGTTTCAATATGGGCTGCATTCCCTGTAATGTTCCACAGTATAACATTAAACATATACATTTTGCATTTATTACCATGGAATATTTGAGGCAGTGCAATGACAACTGTATGGAGACAAGCAGGTGACGAACCCTCCACCTGAAAAGTTACATAATGCACCTTTAAATACTGTCAACTGTCAGTGCTGGTTAGTTGACTTTGTATGTTTACTCCTTTTGACAAAAACCTGCCATGGTGATCAGGATGCACCGATCCGATATCAAAATAACTGCTGGACATTAGCTTCCAAATATCGGTTCAGCCGATATCCTGATTGGGTATATGAACCGATGTAAAAAGACTATTTACTGATCGTAATTGGCCCAGAAAATCTCAAAATGTTTTAACTTTTTTTTTTTTTTTTTCAAAAATTTGGTCTTATTTTTATTATTTTGTTTAAAGGAAATAATTGCTATCTGAAATCTGTAGCAGAACTGAAAAGGCTGGATCAGTGCATCCCTAGTGGTGATGGAGCAGGGCACTGACCTTGAGGTACTGCTGCAGCATGGACAGTTTGAGTTTCTTGGTGCTCTCTGAATCATCAGGATCCATCATGATCCTTTTGCGCACCACGTCCCGAGTGAAGACGCCCACAGAGTTCTGGCTCTCGGCACACACAGGCTTCCCCCTCTGGAAGAACTCCTGCGTCAGCTCGTACACCTGCAGCACCAGCACATCACAGACAGGTTAGGTCACATACAGGTGTGGGCATGAGCTTTGTCTCATCCTGCAAGTCCCAACCCCTGAGCTTCTAAGAATGAAAGTACCGTTCACTACTGTTTCTAGGAATGCTGTTGTCATGATACTAAGGACTAAGCACAATACTCTATAATGATTTCAAAATTTAAATTTAAATTTAAATTTAAATATTTTCAACAACATAATAGTGCTTTCATTATATTACCATCAGTCTTACACATTATACGCTATCTTATATGTTAAAGCTCATAATCTTTCTGAAACTGTTGAGGAGGAATATTTAGTATTTAGTATTTATTATTAATACATGTTTGATGCTAGTTTTAGTATTGCCTGAATTGTGATTTGATAGAAACACCAGTTTCCAGGGTTTCAAATAATTTGTTTTGCTAAATGATTCCACAAGTTCTTTTTATTAAGCAAAAGGCCCCTGACCACTTTTCATCAAAACATGAATGGATTCATTGATCTCTCATCCAAGAGAACTGAAAAACTCAGAACTGAAGAAGCCGCTTGGTTGAGCAGGGAAACATCTTCACTCAAAAAAAAAAAAATTGTCCAGTGAGAAGCTGGAGACTAGACGAAGAAGGAGATGACCTGTGGACTTAGAAACTTTTGTATGTTTTTCACTGTGATCTTGGTGTTGTTAAATGATGTGCTTGCATGTGAGTGGTACTTTGAGCAGCCCCTCCTGTTTCAAAGAAATTTCTCCTATGGGAGACAAATAAATGAACTAACTAACTAACTAACTAACTAACTAACTAACAGTTCACAGAATTTTCTTTTGCTATGGATCTGACCTGTACGACTGAGGGATTACACAAACATTAATGGATTAACTAGTTACAGTTTCAATAATGTGTACAGCAACAGTCTGTGTCATACAAGTTTACAACACTTTAAAGCTTTCAAGACATATGTTTAATGGACCACTTTACTATTACTCTATTACCGTATCATCAATATATTTGTGCCTTTTGTGTTAATAAATAGTATAGGCATTGTCCTTGTACAGAAAACCCAGAAGAATATGAGGCTTTCTAAGAACCATGAACAAAAGATTAAACATTGTCACTGTGAAGCCTATGATGAAGATGTCAAAATAGCAAAAAAACACAACAAAAAACATATTGAGGGCAGTCCAAAGCCATTGAGCTCTCCCTCTAGTTTTCCAGACGTGACCTAGATAACCCGCCCTAATCCTGACAGGGGCTTCAGAGAGGACTTGACACACAAATGGCCGATGTTAACCAGCATGCTAACAACAACATTCGAAAAACAAGATCAAATTCATGTCATGTTATACTTCGCACAACAGCTAGAGGCCATCAGAATCAGATAAAAGCCGTCTTTCTGAGTATCACATGTATTTTCTGTTATGTAAAAAGCCTATTGAGCCCTTGTCTGTACAGAACACAGATCACGCTGACCTCGCTGTACAGATCGCTGAACTCCTCCACCAGGTCCTTGGGGATCCTCTTGCCCGCATTGGTCTGGTAGTGGGCCACTCCGCTCTTGGTGTACAGGCTGATTCTGCCCACGCTCCTCTCCTCATCCGTGGTGTGCTCCAGCAGCCCATTGTCCTCAGCCAGGTGGTACACTGGGTTCCCATTTGCCCCATGGATCCAGGTCGCTCCAAGCTCCAATGTCGATTTTCCTGAATGTGTGGAAAAACACCCAGCTAAGCATTGTGTTTTGTGTGTAGACTGAATTCAAAAGCGTGCCTGGTTGGAGTCAGCTGATGCTTAGATAACTTACAGAATGAGGAGAATTTAAAGGGCACACGCAATTTTCTGATCTGTGTTACAATGTGTTTCCTCATCACAAACATACCCTGAGTTGTGTTTTGTTTAATTCACATATGTTTAACACACAATTCCTGCATATTTAGGCTGAGTTTTTCTCTCAAATTGAAAACACACTGTTCCACCTTGTGAGGTCATGTGGTAATCCAGGAAGAGCTCCACTGTGGTTTTAAACTCCATACACCTTCACTTGAATCATTTGGATAATTCCGGGTCTGCAATTTCCATTCTCTAAACAAAACGTCAAAGGTAGCTGTTAACTTGAAAACTACCACTTCATGACATCACAAGGTGGAACAGAGCATTTGAGCTTTGGGGATTTAGACAGACTAATAAACCAGGATTACTCAAACATGTGTGAATGAAACAAAACACAACTCCAGGTACTGTATGTATATGAGGAGGTAACAACATTTTAACATGGCTTAAAGCTTGCAAGAGTCAATTTTGCAAAATATAGGACCTTTAATTGCTGTGGTGTAAACTCAGCCGTATTACAAGAATGCTGATTTAGTACTTTTTCAATAGAGTACATGGTTGTATTTGAGTAAAGGGCAGGAGTGGACTGTGACCTGGCTGAGTGGATCCTGGACTACCTCACAAACCGGCCCCAGTTTGTGAGAGCCCAGGACTGTGTGTCTGACCTCATGACCTGCAGTGTGGGGGCGCCCCAGGGCACGGTCCTCGCGCCCTTCCTCTTCACCCTCTACACTGCAGACTTCAGACACAACACGGACAGCTGCGTCCTGCAGAAGTTCTCAGATGACTCCGCCATCATCGGTCTCATCACGGACGATGACGACGCGGAGTACAGAGGAGTAACGCAGGACTTTGTGGACTGGTGTCACCGGAACCACCTTCTCATCAACGCGGGGAAGACCAAGGAGATGGTGGTGGACTTCCGCAGACGCCACTCTACTGCCCCCCCACCAGTGAACATCCAGGGAAGAGACATTGAGAGAGTGGACTCTTACAAGTACCTGGGTGTGCATCTGAACAATAAACTGGACTGGACTCATAACACAGATGCACTGTACAGGAAGGGCCAGAGTCGGCTCTATCTCCTGAGGAGACTGCAGTCCTTTGGAGTGAGAGGGCCACTCCTGAGGACATTCTATGACTCTGTGGTGGCATCAGCCATCCTGTACGGTGTGGTCTGCTGGAGCAGCAGCGTCACAGAGAGGGAGAAGAAGAAACTGGACAAGATCATCAAGAAGTCCAGCTCAGTCCTGGGCTGTCCTCTGGACTCGGTGCAGCAGGTGGGGGACAAGAGGGTCCTGGCTAAACTCATGTCTATGCTGGACCATGAGGGTCACCCCCTGCAGGACGCCCTGTCTGCTCTGGAGAGCAGCATCAGTGACAGACTGATTCACCCTCGCTGTGTGAAGGAGAGATTTCGCAGGTCTTTCCTTCCTGCTGCTGTCAGACTGTATAATGATCAATGCTAGTCATGTGTCATCCCCATAGCAACCATGTGTCATCTCCATAGTAATAATAACAATGTGCAATATTATTTAAAGTCACTTTACCTGCTACTTATTTATTTACCCACCACTGTCCATCACTGCACTGTACACAATCATCTCAGAATCAAAAACACTTATTGTGCAATGTTCCTGTGCCTTTTAGCTTAGCTTACAGTGTTGTGTTTTTTAGTTGATTGTAAATACTTATTATTATTTATCTTGATTTGATGCATGCTCTTATTTTCCTACTGTTTCTGTAACTTGCGTTGTGACACTGCAATTTCCCCATTGTGGGACAAATAAAGGATTATCTTATCTTATCTTATCTTACAATGTGCTGGCGTAATGCAAAAAGAAAGCCTTAAATAACCACTCTCATAAACCGTTGTTTATATAACATAGTGCATTATCAGTGAGATTAGGTTTAACAGAACAGTCTGTTTCTACACACAGCTCAGTATAATATGTGACATATGGGCCTCGCACTGGAGCCCTGTAACACAGGGAAACAGAGCGGAAACAAAGTCTGTAACTGTATGAGTAATGCTTACAGGAGAGTGTTTTTAAAGGTCCACTATGGAACTTTTCTGTTGGGGGTCTGCCACCAGCTTGTCTCCATGGAGATACTATTACTTTGTCGTTATGTTGTACAGTATGTCATTACATATCAATGTCCATGTTGTTACCTCATCAAAACATATTATTTTATTTTCATTAGTCTGTTCCACCTTGTGATGTCATGCAGCAGTAGTTTGCAAGTTATCAGCTCCCTTCCACCTTTAGTTCAGTTGAGATTGGCAATTCCAGGGTTGAAAACATCCAAATGATTCTAGTGAAAGTGTATGGAGTTTAAAAACGCAGTGGAGAACTCCTTGTATTAGCACATGACATCATCAAAAGGTAAAATTCTTTCCATTCAAGAGAAAAACTCAACCTAAATATGCAGGGTTTGTGTGTTAAATGTGTGTGAATGAAACAAAACACAACTCCAGGTATGTTTTTGATGAGGAAACAACATTATAACATAAATTAGAGAATAGCTTAATAAAGGCCCTTACAGTCCCTGACAAAAGTCTTGTCGCTTATCCATTTTGTAGAAACAAAAGCTTATAACCTGACTTTAAATTAATCGATTGGTTTTAGAAATGTCTCATATGAAAGCTAAAACCCTCCCAAATTATGCTCAATATACTAAAATAAATTTGCTTCACTGAAGAAAGATTGATCATTTAATGAACACAGAAAGGTCAGATTTTGGCAAGACAAAAGTCTTGTCGCCTACAGAAAATTGAACAAATAATTTACTTCAAATACAAAAATATGTTGCATAACGTCAGTGAATTAAGTAGTGGTGCTGTGAGATCCATATTTAATATCTTGTATGACTTCCATGAGCTTAAAGGACTGCATCCATGCGGTTCGATAATGATTCATACAATTTGTTGATGAAGTCATCAGGAATAGCAAAGAAAGCAGTCTTACATGCCTCCCAGAGTTCATCAAGATACTTTGGTTTTGCCTTCCATGCTTCCTCTTTCATTCTACCCCAGACATGCTCAATGATGTTCATGTCTGGTGACTGGGCTGGCCAGTCCTGGAGCACCTTGATCTTCTTCGCCTTGAGGAACTTTGATGTAGAGATAGAAGTATGCAATGGAGCACCATCCTGCTGCAAAATTTGACCCCTTTTATGGTTGGGAATGTAAGAGGTAGCTAATACTTCTTGATATTTTAGGCTATTGATATTGCCTTCCACCCTGCAAATGTCTCGCCCACCCCCATACTGGATGTAACCCCAGACCATGATTTTTCCGCCACCAAACTTAACTGTTTTCTGGGTGAATCTTGGATCCATGCGGGCTCCAGTAGGTCTCCTGCAATATTTGCGGCGGCTGTGATGTAATTCAACCGAGGATTCATCTGAGAAATCCACCTTCTGCCACTTTTCCAGTGTCCATCCTTTTAGCAGGCTGTGGGCCTTGGCAAATGCCACACGGTTTTTTAATTGCCTTTTGTTTAGTGCTGGTTTCTGTGCACTGATTCGACCATGGAGGCCATTTCGAGACAGAATTCTACAAACTGTTCTGGTTGACACAGGGACTTGAGGTGACCAGGCCTGGTGGAGCTCTGCTGCAGTGGAAAAGGGGCTGGCCTTGGATTTTCGAATCAACAAACGGTCCTCCCGAGCAGTTGTCTTGCGGGGTCTGCCGGACCTGGGCTTGTCAAAAACATCTCCAGTCTTTTCAGATCTTTTTCTTATTCTTTGTACTTGACGCTGAGACACATTGAAGGTGTCAGCCACCTCAGCAGTGGATCTGGTCTTCAGCCTCTTGATAATTAACGCTTTGGTCTCAGGGTGGATCTTAGGCATGTTGTCAGAGGTCAAGTTGCAGTTGATGTGAAGGTCTGGTGTGCTGGGGTTCTTTTTATACACACCCACTAATTGATTGATCAGTAACTGATCACAGGTGAGGCTGTAATCTAGGATTGGGTGCATCATATGACAAGGCGACAAGACTTTTGTCTTGCCAAAATCTGACCTTTCTGTGTTCATTAAATGATCAATCTTTCTTCAGTGAAGCAAATTTATTTTAGTATATTGAGCATAATTTGGGAGGGTTTTAGCTTTCATATGAGACATTTCTAAAACCAGTCGATTAATTTAAAGTCAGGTTATAAGCTTTTGTTTCTACAAAATGGATAAGCGACAAGACTTTTGTCAGGGACTGTAGTCTCAGGAGACCAAAGTCCATAACTAGACTGAGATCAGGCTGAAAACTCACCTCTTCTCCCTGGCATTTAATACTGTAGTTGAGGTTGTAGTTTAGTTTATTATCATGTAATCTGTTTATGTTTTTTCTGTTTTTGTTAACTTTTATGTGAAGTACTTTGGTCAGCTGATGTTGTTTTAAATGTGGTAAATAAATACACTTGAATCTATAACTCCTGCAGATTCTCACCGTTGGGGACACTCAGCACTCTGCCCCCGATGTGGTCAGTGGCCTCGAGGAGAGTCACATCTGTGAAGCCGTGCTCCAGGAGAACCTTGGTGGCAGAGAGGCCGGACAGACCCGCTCCAATCACCACTATTCGAGGCTGTCGATGGCTGCGTAGGCCACTACTAAGAGGATCATCAGTGCTGTCTGAGGAAAGGTCACAACTTTGCATTCCGTCCAAGCTCTTCTTTTATGGAGTCTGTGAACAGAGAGAGAGAGATCAGAGGTAAGAGTTTTTGCACAATGTATCTTATTCATTCCTGTTATATGCACAAGAAATGGCAGCAAATCAAAAGTTTGGACACATCAACTCATTCAATGTTGTTTTTTTTCTTTATTTTTACTGCTTTCTACATTTTAGATACATACAGGAGACATCAAATATATGGAGCAAGATTTATTAAGAACTATGTAGCGGAGAAAAAACTTAAATCACTTTAAGCCACATTATAATACTGTTACCTCATCAGAAACATACCTGGAGTTGTGTTTTGTTTCATTCACATGTTTCAGTAATCCTTTATCATCCTTTATCAAAATTATAACATAGATCAGAAAATAGCGTAACATAGACCCTTTAAGTACAATGCATTAGAACTTGAGGTCTTTTCTATTCAAAAGACAGAACACAGTGGAAACTTTAAACGCCACTTAGTCTCAGTCACACATTCGTTTGAAGCAACAATATGCTAATTTGGTCATTCTCTGACTTATTATTTTTAGCCCAATGTCATTGCATGTGGCAAAGGTCTGTACATATTAACCTTACGTAAGCTAACAGCCATTCATATCCTTGAGCCAATGGAGTGTGCACTGAACATGCTGTACAGCCTGAAAAACAGCCCAGATTATATGAAAACAAGGCCACAGTTAGGTCTGTACTACAATACATTTTGAAGTGTGTTTTAGACTTTAGACTTTGACAAACTTTATTGATCCACAAGGGAAATTATTTGGACACAGTAGCTCACAATCACGATGTATTATAATAACAAAGAGCAAAAATATAAATGGTAATAACAGATTGAATGTCAGAGTCAATAAGGCATAATTATATAAATGTATATGTACAAGTAAAAATAAAATATAGAAATACATAATAGTAATACAAATATATCTCGGCTATATACAAGAGGTTGTAAGGAAAACAGTGCAAAGATGAAATAATCTGTATCTGTCACTGTTTGAGCGGAGCTGTAGGAGCCTGTTGGAGAAAATGCTCCACTTTCCCTCTATAGTTGGGTGTATTTATTGATTTAAAAAAATATAGACAATAAACGATAATATTGATGCTACTTGATGCCACTGACACAACAACCCCAAAGCAGGATTATCTTTAAAAAAAATAATCTAAATGTGCAATGCTGTAAAAACAATAAAGATGAATGAAACATCAAAGAAGTTACTTGTTTGACCTGCTCCAATCTTATGATACTACAAAAATAAACAAAAAATTCCCACTAGCACAAAGAAAATGCACACACGATACATTCTGAGCCCCTAAACGCATTGTTCCGGCTTTCACATATTGAAAAAGTCAGTCTATATACAGGGTTAGGGTCAAAAGTTTGGACACACTTTTTCATTCATGGTTCTGAACGGACACAAGTGGAATGTAGAAAACAAAAATAGACTCAAAATAACTCCAAAATGGTTGTAGATTAAAAGAAAAAATAATAATAAATAAAACACAGCCACCCCTTGCTTTGAACCCTGGTTTCACTATTGGCATTTCTTGACAAGGCACAGCTGTGAAGTGAAAACCATTTCAGGAGACTTCATCAAAAAGCTCATTGAGAGAAGGACAAAGGTTTACACAATGCAAAGGGTGGCTACGTTTAGGATTTGAAATTAAAATATATAGTAATTAAAATATAGTAGTATCAAAAATATTTAGTAATTTCATTTTGTTTTCTTTGCTACATAATTCTGTATATCTTGCATCATGTATTCAATGTCTTCTGTATATAAAATGTAGAAAGAAAAAATACAATGAAAAAGAAGTTGTGTCCAAACTTTTAGACTTAGACAAATTTTATTGATCCACAAGGGAAATTATCTGAGCACAGCATATTATAACAGCAAAGAGAAACATATAAATGACATAATACATTCTAAATAAGTAACAGAAATAGTCACTGGTAGTGTAGTAATTATCATGGCAGGCCTCGCCACATTTCAGTCAAAACAATGATTTGATTTTTTTTCTGCTATTGCCCACAGATCTCATAAGGGTTAGATGGTTAAAAAAAAAAAAAAAAAAAAAAAAAAAAAGAACATTGCCGTTATTTCAGTTCATCAATTGATAAAAGTACTGTGCTGTTTTGTTATTTTTTCCCAGGGGTGCTCAGGGCCAAGGCTGTCTGAATGTATGGACAGCTGTGCACCAGAATTACACACAGCAGGGGCCCATTGAGAAGAATTCAGTTCAAGTGTTGTTTTGTGCTGTGTACAAATAAACTGTAATGGTCCGTTTTGTGGAGAAAAAAACAGGGGCTTTTTTAGAGCAGAATGTTCCTGCCACTCCACTTTGTAACCACGGCAACACTTAGACTGGACACGGGCCACGGAGGTACTTGAGGTAAAAGACCGACTGAACAGATGCCATCAAGTCTGTGGTGTCTGCAGTGGAGGAAGGCAACAAAGTACAAAAGTAAAAGTACAACACTTCAGTACAAATTTTGATATCTGTACTTTACTTAAGTACATTTTACACTGGATACTGTTTACTTTTACTTCACTACATTTTAGATGTGGACTGGAAAGTAAAGTAAAAAGTACTTTTCTTTACCATGTGAGAGCTGTTGAAATGGCTAAAACTTTATTTTTTTAGTACAATAAATTTGAGTTTCAGTCCCAACTTTGAGCAACACAATATCCAAAAACACAAAAATGGCTAGAAAAAATAAAAAAGTCAACCGAATCACTTAAAATCAGCTAAATTCATTATCAAAATTACTACATTTCATCCTTTAATTGTTACAAAAATCGCTACATAATACTTTCTAACTCTGCAAGTACATTTTAAACAGGTACTTTAATACTTTTACTTAAGTATATTTTCTCACGTGATACTTTTACTTTTAATTTCTTGCCCTTGTGTCTGTACTTTTACTTGAGTAACAAAGTTGAGTACTTCATCCCCCACTGCGTCTCTGTAAAATTCAGTGGAGCTGTTAAGAGCGTGCCATGAGAAACAGTGCATAGTTAGAATGATTTTAGGCTGCAATACTGCCATGATACTAAAATATCAAACTCAATTTCGATATTATGGAGTAGACTCGATACTCAATACTGATTCTGATACTGCGATGAAAATTAAAAACACTCTTAAAGCTGCATTGTGCAACTTTTCCAGTAGAGAGTCTGTCAAATGCTTTTTCTTCATGGAGATGCTATTGCTTTGTCTGGAATGTTTCACGGTGGTATTAAACATTTCAATCATCATGGAGCCCAAACCAGACCAAGTCACAGGTCAGATCTGTGGAGAGGCAACCCCGCTCACAGCCAGAATGCCTGTTTTTATAAATATTTTTGAGCTATAAAACCACCTGTAATTGAATAAATGTAAGATAGAGCTGTTTAATGTCACACTGTGGAACATTCCAAGCAGAGCAGTGACTTATCCATAGAAACGAGCAAGTGACAGACCCCCAACCCAAAAGTTAAATAGTGCACCTTTAATATAGACAACAGAATATAATTTTCAGCATTAAATAATTGTTTGCTAATTTTGCTTTTGTCAAACGGTGGCTCAAGCACAAGAAGCAAATGCAGTCGTTTTGGTTTGCCTGTGTCACTTAGCAAGACACTCCACGCATATTCAGTCAGCTGCAAAATGTTTAAGAATCAAGCAGGACAAATCCCTATAGGCCTGTCACGATAACAAAATTTGAAGCGCGATGCATTGCTTCAGATAAACAATAATATTAAAACTACTTTATGCCACTGACACAGAGCAGGATAACTCCAGTAAACTGGATTAAAAACAATAATGACAAACAGTATCATTAAAAGGCCTGAGCTACAACAGATAAATAGCAGGATAAAGTAATAATTAGCCATAAATGTTACTTATTCAACCCTCTACAGCTCAGATCTTTTCACGCAAATAATAAAAAAGAGCAACAATATAAATGGTAATAATCAATTCAAATTAAGTAGCAAAAATAGTAGGGGACTGATGTCAAATATGTATATGTACAAGAAAAATAAAAAAAAATATAGAATATAGTAAATATACCCAAGAGGTTGTAAGGAGAAACAGCTAAATTACAAAAATACCCCAAATCTCCTCATTATTGCACAATAAATACTGAGCCCAAATATACTAGTATTGTAGTATAGACCTTCTACCAAAAAAGTTACACAGTACATCTTTAAATATAGCCTTTTTAACTGTAAGTAATCATTGTGACAGGTCTACAATTTACATTAAAAAAAAAATAAAATTGAAATCCAAGGTGCTACTCCCTCTCCCTGATATTTACTGTTCAGCCTTAATCTTTCCATTTTGATCTTTGCACTTTGACTTATGAATTGAACTGTTAACAGCAAAGCAGCATTAGCTAAATGTGAAGGACTGTTAAAACTGTTTACAGGCAGATTTAAGCATTGGGTCCAGCCCCTGTGTACCTTGTAATATGTAAATGTTGTAAAATTGTAAATAGCAAAGCAGCATATAGGCTAAACGTGAAGGAGGACTTTGTTAAAGGGCCCATGACTAAAAGCTCACAAGAGTCAATTTTGTGTAATATATGTGTCTACAAAAAGCTGCATTTGAGTTAATTTGCAAAACAATTTAAAATATTTTCTACTGCTTTTACACTGCATATTTTCGCTGTTAACTCAATCTAGTGACGTTCCATGTGTATTTGCGTCGGGTCACTGAAACCACTTCATATAAATGGCCCATGCAAAGTCAGATATGAAATGCAAAAACAGTCAAATTAAAAAAACAATCGCTAACATTGCTTTACATAGATGTTACATGCTGACCTTCTTTGCACAGGCAGTCTTATTCTCCTTACAACCTCTTGTATATTGCTGAGATATATTTTGTATTAGTATATTTGTACATTTTTTATTTTTACTTGTACATATACATTTATATAATTATGCCTTATTTGACACTCTCTTGTTTGTCTTATTATTTATTTATTTATTTAAGATTATTACCATTTATATTATACATTATATTTATATTTTTTCTCTTTGTTATTATAATGTATTATGATGTGTGAGCTACTGTGTCCAAATAATTTCCCTTGTGGATCAATAAAATTTGTCTAAGTCTAACACATTGATGGTATATGTTGTTATTGTCTATAGGGACGTCATGATGTGAAATTTTAGTGTTAAGATTACTGTAAGAAGAAACATCACGATTTAATTAATATTTGCAATTGCAGACACAACTAAACAAAACTGAAATCCTTAATTTTCTTTCATTCTAATCCATGATCACACCTCTTGTATATGGCCCCTGTTATAAAATCAAACATTCTTAAAGCAAAAGTTAAGTTATAGTGATACAAACAGCCATATAAAAATACTTTTAGGTGTACATTTACGAGTCGAGATTTAATTGAAATTACTTAAATTTTGCTTTTAAATTAGCCACAATTTTTATATTTTAGCCCTTACCTAATAATTGTGATAAATAAATAACCAATAGTTTGTTTTGGTCAATCTGCTGTCTAAAAAATACACACAAATCTTTATATTAACACTTTAATACGAAGAGATAGCTGTGCAAAATATGACACAGCTCTCTTATGGGTTTGTAGTAAAAAAAAAAATTAAAAAAAAAAGCTGTGGGTGAGTTTGTTTTAAATTTAAATGACATAATTTGGAGAAAACAATCAAAATCGGCCCCACATATCAGCACAAAAATACTGGCATGGGTTGCTCTGTATTCTAAACAATCAGTATCGGCATCAGCCATAAAAAAAAAAACATATCAGTCAATCTCTAATCTTGCCATCCCTATTGTCCAACAGACTAGTGATACACAAATTACAAACACACTACAAACTGGGGATCTGTATTAAGCTTTGGCCCCATGACTCTTTTCATACACTGCAAACAAACGCAGTCACTGTGATGCTGCTGGGCCTGGACAATGGCCTGGCCTGTTCTGGTGGTCAAAGCCAATTAAAGTGTGTTGTGTTTCAGTTAACAAATGTCCATTGAGTCGGGCAGAGGAGGAATTAGAATGTGGCCGGTGTTGTTTGAGAAAATGAAGTTTCTGACAAGAACCAAAAAGTCAGTGATATGTGTAAAATTCATTGTAAGCGACTATAGTGATCGTTAAACTGTACAGTGTAGAACAGCTCAGTAAGTGTGGACGGATATAAAGGTTTTAGGCTGTAGTGTTTTCACGATACAAAAATTTTAAACTTGATTTCTATACCAAGGAATAGACTCAATACTCAATACCAATTCTGATACCACAATGAAAAAACACTAGATAGATACAATAGAATGTCATTTTCAACATTAAATCATAGTATTTTCAACGTGGTCTTATATCTGTGTGATCCCTCAGAGGTCCAGGTAGGTTTCATAATAGTCCATGGGCGTATACTAGTCTATGTGCTTTTATATTTGTTCTGATACAGCTCAAGATCATTCTAAAGAAAATCAGGAAAGGTTTATTTCTGTCCTGTGAATGTGACTTTTTTAGTATTAATACCTGCTCCAGTTTCTATACTAGTTTTGGTATCGATTATTGTCTGATTTTCGATCTCTTTGAATCAGAAAGACGTATTTGATGATGTTCAACTAAAGTGAAATAAACATACTGGAGTTATAACACAGGAAACTCAGTGTAGTAATCCTTCAAATGACTAAACACGTTCCTAAGAAGATTATTAAAAAGTATGCCCAAACCAGGGCTCAGAAATGAACTGAATTTCATTTCTAATCATAGCTTGGGTCAGTCAGTAACAAAATGTGGTTTGGAGCAGATTTCAGACTTTGGAGAAGGAAATGAGATATTCTGTGTTTTAAATGGCAAGAATTAGAAGGCTAATTTAAGTCATGTTTTGTTTTTTGTTTTTTTATTTTAAGACCAGATAACGTCAAATTGAAAATAGAGTCTAGTAAGTTAAATGTAAAAAAAAATGTAGTTGACAATAGCGAACATCTCATTGAGTCCTGTTTATTTGTCTATTTTCTTTTTACTTTTTTAATTTCATACATAAAATTAAACCTGCTATTATTACATTACAAGGTTACAATTTTTGCATTAGCTTAGTGATTGTTTGTAAAATAGTAAATACACACTAAGTACTAAGATTGTCAAAAGTATCGAACATCAGATATTAAACAAAACGAAAACGTAGCGAAACTAGATACTAATTTGAGCAAGTACCAGTACCAAAAAAGTCACATTCACAGGACAGAAATGAGCTTCTGAATGATCCTGAGCTGTATGAGAGCATAAGTATAAGACCTTATAGACTAGTATAGACCACTATGGGTGACTGAGGGATTACAGAGACGTAAGGCCAAAAGAAAGTCCTATTTAATGTTCAAAATTACATTCTATTGTCTAAAGAAAGAGTGTGTTTGATCATCTTGGTATCGGAATTAGTACTGAGTCTATTCCGTATTGTATTATTATTGTAACAGTGGGTTAGAGGAAGCCTTCAGGTCATCTTCAATCAGCCTTTTCTAGTGATTACTTCTCCTGTTAATACACTTGCCACATGTCGACTTCATCAGTACTGCACACAGATTAATGAAGGACTAAAGCCCAGTCACAGCGTGGGGTCTCTCAGTGTCCTCTGTCCAGTGGTGGAAGGTAACAAAGTACAAAAGTATGTTAGTTGTCTGTACTTTACTTAAGTATATTTTTACAGTGGAAACTTTTAACTTTTATGTATCTGTACTTTTCTTTACGGTTTGACCTGTTGAAATGGCTGAGACTTATTTTAGCACTTTTAATTTGAGCTAACATCCCTGAGCTAACCAAACACGGCTAGAAAAAATAAGAAATCAACTTAAAATCAGCTAAATTCATTGTCAAAATCACTACATTTCATCCTCAAACTGTTCTAAAAATCTCTGCAAAATACTTTCACTTTTTACTCTTAAAGTACATTTTTAAAGCTGTACTTTTTCTCATGTGATACTTTTACTTGAGTAACTTTTTGCCCTTGTATCTGTACTTTTAAGTAACAAAATGAAGTAACAAAAAAATCCACCACTGCATCTGTCCCACCACATAACAGCATTCTTTAACCCCTGTCCATCCCAGTTACATCCTCACTAAGAATGGGACAGTAAACAATAATATCAGGTATCGTGATAAAAAGGGTCGACAATAATCATTTGTCAAACATTTTATAGAATCGTGATAATCGCCAACAAAGATAATCGCCATAAATCACCAGAATATGCAGAAAAAAGCTAGTTCTCCATGATGTTTTCTTCTAGATCATTGTTGTTTTCACTTATATCAAAGTACAAAACCATAACAGTTGTTTAAATATGGAACCTACTCGTGATATTACAATTATAATTCTTCATATCCATAATTATCATGATATAATCGCTCATCTCAATTATTCTGGCCAGGATAATCGAGATACCAAATGTCAATATCGTTCCATCTATAATCCTCACTCCCTAGAGATCTTAACAAGACAACAAACATCTCCGCTAACACCAGACTGCATGTGTGGAGGGCCAGACGTTCCTCGCTCAACTTCCAGCTGGGATGACAAAGGGGTGAGGGTTGAGTGAGTAGGGGGGACCGTAATTCCCAGGATAAACACAGGTACAGAAGAGTTTAGCTTGTTAATAAACATCTCCCATTTCCAAAACACGAAAGTTCACAGGGTCTTAACATGCCACATTAAAGGGCCCATATTGTTATTGTTATTAATGTTATTTTCTCATCACAAACAGGCCTGGAGCTGTGTTTTGTTTCATTCAGACATGTTTAACACACAAACCCTGCAGATTTAAGCTGAGTTTTTCTCTCAAACAGAAAACATTCCATTCCACCTTGTGATGTTATGTGGTAATACAGGAATTGCTCCGCTGCATTTTTAAACGCCATACATTTTCACTAGAATGGATAGATTGGAAAATTTTAGCCCCGGAATTGTCAGTCTCTGCTGGTAAAAGGTAAAAGGTAGTGTTAACTTGAAAACTACCACTACATGACATCACAAGGTGGAGCAGAGCATTTTGAGCTTTGGAGATGTAGACAGAATAATAATAAAGCATTACTCAAGCATGTGTGAATGAAACAAAACACAACTTAAGGTATGTTTTTGCTTAACTCTCACAGGAGTCAACTTTACGTAATATAGGACCTTAAAAGTAAAATTTTAGATCTTTCCAATGAATAGATTACGCACCTTTTACACTGAGAAATCTACACACAATTTAAATACTGGTTTATAATATATTAATGCATTTGTAATAACTAATTGCCAATCATAAAATGTAAAAAGCAATGGCAGACTCATACTGATTTAACTAAACTGAAAATAACTCTATTATAATTATTTAAACCATAAACCAAAACCTCAACACTGGAGCAAAGAATAATAAATAAATAAAGTTTGATTAGTAATCCGCTCACAGTGACGCGATCGAGGCCAAGGCCAGAGTAGAGGAGAGCGTGACGTGACGTGAGCCTGCTGAGAAAGTCATCAAAGGCTATCGGAAAGGCTTCGTGGTCATCCTGTCTGCCACGTATGTGCAGTGATGCTAAAGCGGCCGCACTTGGAAACAAAGAGGCAACTTCACTCAGGAGTTCTTTTGGGGTGAAGACAGCAGACGCCGGGCGCAGAATCAGGACAATAAAACACGTTTAAGCCCATAGAAAACAATCTGATTTAAGACTCGCAACACTGTAAAGGCTGTCGATACGTGAAGCGATGCAGTAATAACGGTACAACTGGTACAACTATGCGTAAACCCGGCGTCTAGATGCGTACAGTTTGTTTGTTTATTTGTTTCATAAGGTGCGTAACGCGCGCTCTCCGGTTAGACTCAGTATGTAAAAATGCATTCTCGCTTACTGGCTGCTACTGTGACACTGACATAACCTAAATAGGCCATAATGCAAAAGAGTTTATCCATATGGTCTCAATCACTGTCCTCTTTTGTTGACGTTAAAACAAGCGCACTTCGTGTCACCCAACAGCGAAACTCACAGAGAAAATAGCGCGTTTTTCTTTCTGAACGCGGATGAATCAACTGGTGCCGTTACCTGACTCTTCAGTTTTTAAACCTGTCTTCCGCTGTCCTTTGTGCCGTTTTTCTCCTCACACCGGCTCCGCTTTGTATTTATGCGTGGAAACCAGAAGCAGCCAGTTTTCCCGGAGCCCCAGCCTCCTCATTAATAAATGTTGCGTCAGGGGCGTGTCGGAGACGTCGAAACTCCGCCCGCGCATGTTGGACGCGCCCCCTGGTCGTGTCTGACTCCTCTGACTGAAGAGAAAAGCACCATCAGAATGACTGCAACAAAACTGTTAACGTGTGCACAAACTAAGCATAGTCTTTTGATTTTGTCAGCAAAAAGTTATTCAATCATAAACTTGAGTGACCTTAGGCTAAGTAAAAAAAGACATTACAGATACATGTTTTAGCCAACTAGCCTCCTTAAAGGTCCCATAATACACAAAATTGATTCTTGTCAGTTTTAAGCCATGTTATAATGTTGTTACCTCATGAAAACATACGCGGAGTTATGGTTTGTTTCATATGTTTGAGTAATCATGGATTATTAGTCTGTCTACATCTCTGAAGCTCAAAATGCTCTGTTCCAACTTGTGATGTCATGTAGTAGTAGTTTTCAAATGAACAGCTCCTTTTACCTTTAGTTCAGGTGAGATTGGCAGTTCCAGGGCTGAAATCATTTAAATGATTCTAGTGAAGGTGTATGGAGTTTAAAAACACAGTGGAGCACTTCCTGTATTGCCACATGACATCACAAGGAGGAACTGAGTTTTTGCCGTTTTAGAGAAGAACACAGACTAAATATGCAGGTTGTGTGTTAAACATGTGTGAATGAAACAAAACACAACTCCAGGTATATTTTTGATGCGGAAACAACATTATAACATAGACCAAACTTTCTGGTAGATCATGGGTGGGCAATTATTTTTTTCCATGGGGCCAGCTGAGAAAAAGAAAATATTGTTGAGGGCCGGGCCAAAATGCTTAACTAAATTCTGCATAATATTAATGGTATTTCTTTATAAAAGCAGTAAATAGCATTGTTTTGACAAGCTGGTAGGACTGGTAAGAGTGTATGTTAGGACTAAGCAATGGAAAAGTGAGGTTGCCTTACAAAAATGTCATTTAAAAAAACACCTCTATAATAAGAATTATTAAATATAAGAATCCTAGATGGATATGTTTAATGTCGTACCATGAAACATTCCAGGGAAAGCGATGACATCTCCATGGAGACAAGAAGTGAGTGGACCCTGCACCAGAAAAGTTACCCAGTTCATCTTTAAAACAAGCTGATTATAAATCTGAAAACCAATCACAATCACACACTGACTCAGAGACTGTTCTTGGGAAAGATTTGGACGACTTCCAGAACTTCACATGCAGGAACTAACATTTCTGATTAATTTGATTAATTTAAGACAAAACACTTTTAATTTCCCCCACTTTCCCTTTAATGTGTGTCAGTAACAGTTATAACAAAGACATCTGGAGAGGTGTAAAAATAATTCACTTTATTGCAGCAGTCTTTTTAGTATGTCGTTTTATAGGTCCTCTATTACACAAAACTGACTCTAGTGAGCTTTTAGTCATGTTAGAATGTTGTTACCTCATCAAAAACATATCCGGAGTTGTGTTTTGTTTCATTCACACGTGCCTGAGTAATAAATAATGGAATATGGGCCCTTTAAAAATTATTCAGCATTTGACTTTTTAACGGCCAACTTTCTCAAATGAGCAGCACAGCAGGATTAAACAGAAAGAAACTCAATGTGATCAAATGAAACCAAATCAGAACAAGCTAATATCAGGACTAAATGGGCCTAAACCAGGACCAAACCAGGATCCTGTGTCCTCAACTGAACCAGGACTAAGCAGGTCCTGATTTGAGACTACACTGGAACTAATTTTGGGTTTATAACCGAGAACTAAACCACATCCACAATCAAAGCGGGACCAAGTCTGCAACAAAACTGTCTATTTTTACTGTTTATTTTTGGTGCTTTGGCCAGATTTTTTTTTTATATTATGGTATTAAATGTATCTATCGTACATGTAAAAGAAAAAAGATAATAAAGGAATATAGACCAGAGCTACAAAGAGATAAAGTAAATTGGAAAGAAAATATTGGACTTTTGAATACCGGCGAATTAAAGACATTATGAAGGAGAATATGAGGTTTACGGGTTTGAGAAAAGAGGATGCAGATGATGAAAAAGGGAACAGCCAAAAGAAGAAGAAGAAGACGCACTCTGACCCCAGTTTTGGTAAGCAGCATGTTCAAAGTGTGAGGTGTGAATTTGGTGATCAGTAGAAGACAGGTCATGAGCCTTTACCCTAGATGTTTGCGGATAAATAAGATACAAATTTATATTTATAGACCTGACCTGGCAGTAAAATGTGTCAAATATATGTTAAATATGACACACCAACAGCCTCATAACCCAGTGTGGAGGTGTAAACAGGCTGAATACTGGTTATGAAATTAAATAAAGGATGCGTCTTAAAACATTTTTGAGTATAAGTTGTTGCTGTAATTCAAAACAAATATCAGCTGGTTCAATCTACCAACAAAAACTCTTTTTTCAACACTGCAAAAACCAACATCTAGCTAAAATAAAATTACTTAAATTAAGAACATTTTACTTTATTTGAGCGGATTCAACTTGACAAGTAAATGATCTACCAATGGAATAAGTGTGTTTTTTGTTTTTAATTCAAGCAACATTACATTTTGTTTCTTATTTGAAGTGCAAAGAGTTGTTGTTTTTCTTATTGTAACAAGATGTATTTTCATATTTTACATACAAAGAGTCTTTTACTTGCCAAGTGAAATTACCTCAAATCATGATACAACTTTCTTAATTCAAGTAATTGACGGCTAGATTTTAGTTTTTGCAGTGAAAGGAGCAAATGAACACATGTCCTCACAAAAACGTCAGATGCCCTGGCGTCACTCCTCCCTCTCCCCTCAGTGTTTTAGGTGCAGAGCTGAATGAGCAGGAAGTCGTGTGCATGAATCAGTGGGGTTGGTCTCTGATGTCATCAGTGTGGATGTATTACTCAATAATCACAGCTAAAGTTAATCTCGCAGGTCATCTCCTTTCCTGGTTTGCTTTGTTAAGGCAGGAAGAGTTGTGGAGTTATTTTGAGTTATTTAACTGGCATTTTGGAGAAGGTCTTTGACAGTATCTCTTATGGCATGCTTCAGGAGGTAGTCCGGAAGAATGGATCCTGGGTTCTCTATGGTTCTACTGTCCAGTCCCTGTATGATCAGGAGGAGAACAGTCAGTCAGACAAGTTCACAAATGCTGTGCCGGCCCAAACCTTCATGGGGCCATTGCTTTTTCATTGGCAGTTAGGCTTAACTATAAATAAATTATATCCACTAACTTTGTGTCTATTACTCTCATCAAATAGAAACATTAAGGAAGATAAAAATAAATTATAGGAGCCATATACCAGAATAGGAGGGTCTCTCTCTTTTTTGTTATATATAATGTTACCCAGCTGTTGCACTGCAAAATGTTTCATCATTTGCAATAAAATTTTAGGCACTCTTGGGGCTCCTCTCGTAGTTTTGGGCTCTAAGTAGCTTCTTAGTCTTATCTATTTATTGGATCCCCATTAGTCTTTACAAAGATAAAGACTACTCTTGGGGTTTTATTGCGTAGGGTGGGCCTTGCACAAATGTAATGTTGTAAGCAGGCTACTATTTATTATTTTGATGCACTGAGGGTGCAGCCAGGGGCTAGAGGAGGCCCAGTTTGAGGTCCTCGGAGTCCCTTCCTGGAGATTAGAAGCATCTGGGATGAAAATTAGCATCTCCAACTCTGAGGCCATGCTTCCAGTTTGTTCTAATGGTTATGATCTTTTTGGCCTAAAAGACAAGATAGTCTATCACTCACACTCACTTAGAGTAGAGCTGCTGCTCCACCACATAAAAGCAGCATCTTGCCCCCTACCTGGGAGGATGGGAGTATTGTTAAAACAGCCATGTGGTTACAATATAAAACTAAAGGTATTCTGTCACAGCTCGCCCACATAGACCTACAACACTACAAAGCATAACCACTGCACATCAGACTTCCTTCCCAGAATGCAACAGGTTCTAGTGAGTGACCTTTGAACCATATTGCATAAATGCACTTATGACCAGAGGCTGCGTTGGCGTAGCTATTTTAAACTCTTGTTAAATTAAGAGACGTCATCAGGGGAGATGTCCACACATATCACTTAATAAGTAATGAAATACAGCAGGGGCATTCAGACTAAGCTTTTCATTATTGTTATTATGTTATCATTATTATTATCAAGTGCATAATCGACCAATAGTGTTCATTTTAAGTATAAATTACACTAGCACAGCTATGTTTTCAAATGACAGGGAATATTCTGAAAGAATGAGGTATCTACTAATAAAATCTCCATATGCCATATAGTTTTCTTGAACTTAACTGTTCTATTTATTCACTTTGTGTTGTTTTTCACTTCACATGCACCACATTCACACTTTAGCGTGGAGAGTATAAATAAGTGATTCTTGTGTATTACACAATCATCAACAGCTGGGTTCCTGGTTTTATTGGTCATCAGTGTCCACATGTTCTTTTGCTATTGTAATTAGTTGTTGCCGATAATGATGTGAGATGATTGGCACATGGGTACACATGTGTGTGTCTGAATGGAGAACAGGGCAGTACTGGTGATGTGGGGCTGGTGAAGCAGTTGGCTAGAGGCAAAGGGCCCCTCTGTTTGCCCGTCTATAGCAGCACACAGAGACAGCACATTGTGAGTCTGTCCAGCGTTGGGTTACTGTATTATCCGAGCTTTGAGCGCCGCCCTGTTGCTCACTTGCACAGCCACACAACCAGAGAGAGGGAAGAAAGTGTCCTTTTCATTGGACCATTGCACAGGAACATTGACTGAGTTCAGAGTCAGCGAGCTCTGAGCTCTTCTACCATCCCCTGGCAACAACAGGCACAAGGCAAAGTCCTGAGAAACATGCAAACAACAAATCACGAGCCACAGAAGAACAACTGATACTTTGCATTTGATGTCATCAACATTTCCCCTGAGGGTGTGATGCTAACTGTAGGCTCTGCTCTGTCTGAGGCTTTATTAGACTTTAATCTGAGCTTGAGACAATCTGACCCTCTCAAATAACATTACCGTCACAAGCTAGCTAACATTAGCCAACAGTTTTCCAGTTAGTCACTTTCACATTTTTGTTCAAAATCAAACTCCTTAACTGTCACAACTCAACAAGGTGAGGACCCAAAAGCAGACAAAGTCCAGGGAAGGTTTAGCAATGATTTATTTACAGGAAGTGATCAATATTGCAGGGAGGGGAGGCAGGTCCAGGAGCAGCAGGTGAGTGTGGAAGGCAGGGTTGAAATGGCTGGAGGTGGAGCAGGACCAAGCAGGCTGGTTGAGGAGCTGGAGCAGAGAACAAACAGGTAAGTAAACCACGTAGGTTAACTGACAATCTGGCAGAGATGGTGTGGAGAGCACAGGCTTTTATACTGGTGAAGGTGAGAGATGAGACATAGGTGTGCAGGCCAGCCCAGGAGCAGGAGGAAGAGCCACGGTCACGCCCAACAGCTCCAGACAAGGCAGGTAAGTATTGAGGTAAGTGTGGGAGAGGGACAGGGCAGAAACAGAAAATCTGGGGTGTACTATGACATTAACAAGATCATGAACACTCATAGTGATCACAGGTGTTCCACAGTATGCCATTTATAAGACTTTTCTCCATGGAGACAATTCACCATTCAAAGTTACAGGCCAAATCTGTGAGGAGGTGAGTCTGTGGGGAGGTGAGGCCACTTACAGTAACAATGCATGTTTTTCAGGGTATTTTTTACACAAAACACCTCTGGACAATTCATCTTCATGGAGACAAGCAGGTGCCAGAAAAGTTACATATTGTATCTTTAATTTCAGAATTAATGAAAGCCTATATGTTTCCATTTAGGAATTACAAAAAAATTTTGATCTCTGCAATCACATTTTTAAAACTGCAAATGTGTATTACAGATTTGTCTTAGTCATTTTTCTGACTTTCTTTTTTTTTCTTTGTTTTGGTCAACACAATCACACCACCAGTTGCACATCATCTTGGCCTGTGGTCTGAATTTTTTATTGTTGTTAATTCACTGCCCAGTGAATTAACAACTGGGCAGTTAATTAACATTTCTCCCACACCTCTGCTCTGCTCCAAGTGTCCATGTGTCCCTCTGCCTCACAAAAGTGAATTGTCTTTGTCACAAAGAGTGGCAACTTGGTAAGGCAAATGTAAAAAAAAATTATATTAATAAAGTGAAACATTGAATTCTCTCTCATGTGCCAAATAAAGCTGACTGAATCAATATTGGCCCATGATTATCTTTACTGCCTTTGTAAAATAGATGTGTGGGCAGTTCATAATTTCAGCACAGCTACAGTCTACACTTAAATGCCAGACTCAACTCCACCACTGCTTGATAATGATGAAAACAGATTTTTGAATGGGCCATTTTGTTGTGCTACTCTGTTTTACCTGATATTGGCCATTTTAATTCATATTCACAAAAATATTTTGCAATTAGGTATTTGCTTTTTTTTTTTCTTTTAAATAACCTTGGTGCCAAAGAACAGGAAATATGGTGGGCGTGTTAAGATTCAATGTGGAAAGGTTCCAGACAGTGGCCTCGTAAGTTACCAGAAATATTACACCTTACCTCACCAGTCAATTCCACAGGCTTTTACAATACTACAATACTACAATACTACAATCAGTGGTGGAAGGTAACAAAAGTAAAAGTACAATACTATTTTACAGTGGATACTTTTTACTTTTACTTCACTACATTTGAGAGCAGGTATCTGTACTTTCTACTTCACTACATTGGACTGAAAAGTAAAAAGTACTTTTCTTTACTGTGTGAGACCTGCTGAAATGACTGAGACTTATTTTTACCGTCCCAACTTTGAGCAAACCAAATATACAAAAATAGCTAGAAAAGTTTTGATCAGCTAAATTCTGATCAAAATCACTGTATTTGATGCTTTAATTGTTCAAAGAAATCACTGCCAAATACGTTTACTTTTTGCTTTTAAAGTACATTTTTAAACAGCTTCTTCAATAGTTTTACTTAAGTAGATTTTTTTCACGTGATACTTTTACTTTTACTTGAGTAATATTTTGCCCGTGTATCTGTACTTTTACATAAGTAACAAAATTGAGCAGTTCATCCACCACAGACTACAACACTATCAAAGACAGAAACAAAAGAAGGAACTATCTCACCATCAGGAATAGTGAACCCCCTGACACTATCATTAATTACAATATACAATAAATTTAAGTGCAACCCTATTGTTAAAGGTTAACTCATTTAGTGAACTTTTTGGCTTTTTCAGTGACACCTTCAGGAAATATTACAAATGGGGAAAGACACTGGTTGATGTGGATTCAGGAAGGAAGGGCGTTGTATTGCGAGATATGGCGCTAAAGAAAGAAACTGAACTTATTTAACACTTAAACTTTAAAGGTCCTATATTACTTAAAATCGACTCTTGTGAGCTTTAACCCATGTTATAATACTGTTATCTTAAAAATATAACCAGAGTTGTGTTTTATTTCATTTATACATGTTTGAGTAATGCTTTATTATTAGTCTGTCTACATCCCCAAAGCTTAAAATGTTCTGTTCTGCCTTGTGATGTCATGCAGTGGTAGCTTTCAAGTTAACAGCTACCTTTTACCTTTTGTTCAGTAGAGAGTGGCAATTGTAGGGTTGAAATGAGTGATTCTAGTGAAGGTGCATCATGGAGTTTAAAAAAAAAAAAAGCGTAATATAAGCCCTTTAAGTCCCTAATCCAACAAATGTATGGTCAGTGGCCTATATTTTACATTATGAAGTATCTATAACACAGCCTGCTACTTCTGTTACTCAGGTTGGCCTAAACTATACACTATACGCTCTGTTCCAGATTTTGTGAGTCCAGGTTACTCCTCTATCTCCTCTATGAATGCAAGGATTTTAGTTTTGTAAAATATAACACTTCTGAATATACCACTCTATTCAGTCATGTGTCTGTGGTGCCAAATCCTAGAAGGGTAAATTACAGTGTAAGTTACTGTTACGCCCTGTGTTTCTGTGTCAGTGATGCAGGTCAAATGTAAATAATTAAGTCATAACCTTTGTCATTGTTACACTATTTGTATGTTGTCATTTTTTGAGCATTTTCATACACTACCAGCAAAAGTCTGGACACACTCTATCTTTTTTATCTGACTACTTTCAACATTTTATACACATACACAAGATATCAAATATATTAAGCAATATATAGGGAATTATGTAGTAAAAACAAAAATAAAATAACCATACAATTAAAAAAATATATATATATATTTTATATTCAAATCGTCATCAAAACATTGAATGTGTGTTCTAACTTTTGACTACAAGTGCATTTTTAAACAACACCAGTCAAAGGTTTGGACACACACTTCTCATTCAATGTTTTTTTTTTTTTTTTTTCACTCCTTTCTACATTTAAGATTAATATGGAAGACATCAAATCTATGAAGCATGATATAGTGAATTGTGTAGTATATAAATAATAACAAAATAATTAATAAATAATTTTTGTTAAAGGTGCATTGTGTAACTTTTTGGTTATGGGTTCATCACCTTCTTGTTTTGACATTAAACAGCAGCTCTATCTTACTTATTCAATTACAGCTGGTTTCATAGCTAAAAAATACCTAGAAAAATAGCCATTCTCACTGAGCTGTGTCGTCTCTCCACTGATCTGACCCGTGATTGCTCTGGTTTGGTCTCCATACGGTGAAACATTCCAGACAAAGCAATAACATCTCCACGGAGAAAAACATTTGACAGAGCAAGTTACACAATGCACCTTTAAAGCAAAGGGAGGGTATACTTTGAGGATTTGAAATATATAGAAATTGCTATATAATTACTTCATATATTTGATGTCTTCTGTATATCAAATGTTATGTCAATGTTATGTTAAATATATTGCACTGGTACATTTTCCTTGTTTTCATTGACGAGATTCAGCCCGGTAACAAAAACAATAAACTCTCAGTAAACATAGACATCCTTTCGTAACCCTAATCACGACAGACATCACCAAACTGTGCGTGTGTGGCTGAGGTCCCTCTATCCGGTGCTTTTACTCTTATGAATGGGACATAGGCCGAACTTCCTGTCCCCCTCCACAAGGTACTTGACCTATGTTCACAGCTGCACCATATATTTGGGACAACCAGGAAAGGGATGAGAGGCCCACACCCAACCCACGTCATCTCACCCTACATGGGACAATCCCTACCTGTTCCTTTCCATATGCTCCACAGATCAGACGCTATAAATATGAGAGTTGTTTTCTCTTTTTTATAAACACTGTTAGCATGTCTTATTCCATCACACACAACACAACAAGTGGAGTTTTACAGGTCTTATATTACGCAAAATTGAGATTTTAGTCTTGTTATGCTGTTATCTCATCAAATACATGTGTTTTGTTTCATTCACACACATATATGAGTAATCCTGGTTCATTAGTCTGTGTACATCTCTAAAGCTCAAAATGCTCTGTTCCACTTTGTGATGTCATGTAGTGGTAGTTAAGTTAACAGCTACCTTTAACCTTTGGGTCAGTAGAGACTGGCGATTCCAGGGCTAAAATTATTCAAATGATTCTACTGAAGGTGTATGGAGTTTAAAAACACAGTGGAGCACTTCCATTACCGCATAACATCACAAGTGGTTTCAGTTTGACAGAGCTCAGCCTAAATATGCAAGGTTTGTGAGTTAAACATGTGTAAATGAAACAAAACACAACTCTAGGCATGTTTGTGATGAGGAAACAACATTATAACAGAGATAAGAAAATAGGCTAATATGGGCCTTTTAAGGTTAAAGTGCAATATTTGACTAAAATGTAGCTATTGTTATATATTGATTTACAAAAATATTATTAGTTTTCCCTAGTTTGTTTATCATTTTACTTCCTGGTTGAACATGGGCAGCAGATGTGATATATGCAGAAAATTACAAAACATGCAATTATACATGGGTAAAATCTTCCTTGATAATAATATTTTCTTATGCGCCATGTAACTTTTCTGGTGAAGGATACCCCACTGTTTGTTTCCATGGAGATGCTATTGCTTTGCCATGAATGTTCTACAGTATTGCATTGAACTTTTCTATACAACAATTTTGGAAAATATACCTAGAAAAACATGCATTCTTATTGTGCGTGAGTTACCACTGACCTACTTGTCGCTAACTTGGCCTGGATGACATTAGCTGCTTGTCTCTTCATGGAAATAGTTAAGATTAAAGCAATACTGTGGAAAATTCCAGACAAAGCAACAACATTTTTCATAAACTTCCTCCTGACTGATGTAAAACTATGATAAATATTTACCCCAGCAAAGCAATAATTCAAAACACACGAAAACCTGTCAAATGTTCTTTATTTTGAAGCTCAACACCAACCAGAGACCAGTATTCATTAACATTGCAGGCAAAGAGAGTGATGTGTCTTGCTAAAGGACACAACAGCAGTAGTACAAAGTGGAGTGAACAGAGCCCTGCAATGCTTTTCTGACCAACAACCGCAAAATGAACCCTGCAATAAGTCAATGTTAGACAAAAAGCCAAAAACCTGGGTCAGTTTAGTCAGAGTTTTGTTTAGTAGAGATTGGAAATTCCAGGGCTGAAATTATCCAAATGATTCTAGTGAAGGTGTGTGGACTTTAAAAACACAGTAAAGCACTTCCTCTATTACCACATGACATCACAAGGTGGAACATAGTGTTTTCTGTTTGAGAGAAGAACTAAGCTTAAATATACAGGATTTGTTTGTTAAAGTTGTGAATGAAACAAAACAAAACTCCGGATATGTTTTTCACAAGGAAACAGCATTGTAATGTAGATCAGAAAATAATAATAGCGTCATATGGGTCCTTTAAAGGTTATTGTTGAAAACATTTATGCTATTTTGTAATTGTGTTTTTGTATAGGATTATGCATTATAGTTTGGCCAGCTTCTGTGTAGACCAGTTTTTTGAAACTACGGAAATTCAAACAGCTGCACAATCTTTATACCTTGGCAGGATAAGTGATTACTAATGACTGAGAAAATGGCAACAACAAAAAAAAAAGTAAAACTCTATAAACTTCCTGTATACATGCACAGTTCAACAGTTCAGAAGTGAAGTCCCTACACATGGGGTCAGCAGAAACACTTGCATTTCCATCTGCCCAATGTTTGTCACATGATCTGGTCTGAGGACTCTGCAGCTATGTGGCTACATGAATTCAGTTACAAAACATACAGTACCCAAGTCTACCCTGCAGAATGTAACAGTATCTCACAAATAAACCATAATAAAGGCTAAAACATTATAAGAAATGCATCCAACTTTACAAACTGAAGGCTAGTACACTCTTTAAGATAAAATTATGATACGCTTACATCTCTTCTTATTTCTGTTCATTTGTATTGGTTCGGTATTGCTCAACTGACTAAATTAAAGTTCTAAATATATAACAAATAAAGGTACTGTAAATTGTACATCACGATTGCCTTTGAACACAGTAATAGGCAAAATAGTACCACTGCGCCCTCTAGAGGCAAATATTGGTCAAAAGCAAAATGCAGTTATTTATGAGGGCAGTAAAAGTGTTTTCTCTCAGTGTTTTTTCCACAGGTTTATGCTGAGGCTATGGTGGCACAGGAATCCTTATGTGAATAAAAATTAATTAAATATTAGATGAAAAGTGAATTCTATGTATTCATTATAATACAACAAACAAAAGCATAATTTTAAATGTGCACTTTGTAACTTGTCTGCTGGGGGGTCTGTCACCTGCTTGTGTCCATGGAGATGTGCCTAGAATGTTCCACAGTATAAAGAATCTCCATGGAGACCAGATTTGTGGAGAGGCGACCCCACTCACAAGGATTGATGTTTTTAACGTATTTTTGAGCAATAAATAACACCTGTAGTTGAATAAAGGACAGATTAGTTGAATGTCATACTGTGGACAAGTTAAACCAAAGCATTAACATCTCCATGGAGACAAACAGGTTGCAGACCCCTCCAGAAAGGTTACACAGTGCATCTTTAACACCAATTTATTTCTAAGATGTGTAGACTATAGGGAGCCATAATAGCCTCCTTATTTCTGGGAGAAACACAGCAAACTAGTTTCAGCGCGCTGTTATTTAAACACCTATTAAAATGTAATTGAAAATATTCTCTTTTTTTTTTTTTTCAAATAGAACTTATCCTATACTACTGTGTTGTTTTGGAGCAGGATATTGTACAGTTCATTTACATTACACAGAAAATACATCAGGCAGAGTGAATACAGGCTTATTTTGAAGCTATAGTAAAAAACAGGATGACCCTTATATTCCATGTCAGTTGTGCATGGGGTAAACATGTACTTACCCCAACCCGTTTGCTTACTACTTTTCACCACTAGAGGTCAGCAAATAGTGTACAACCATTTATACAGTCTGTGTGTACAACCCCAGTCTCCCTCCCTCTTGAAATGCATTATTATTATTGAATATTGTGTCATGTTAAAAGATGTTTCTACACATAGTACTGGCAATGGACATCTGAAAGAAATTAAAAGACATAGTTTAGCTGGATAATTTTTATGGCTTGATAAATTTTCAACAAAAAGATATTGAATTAGAATGAATAACTTAAATATGAAATGTTATATTTTAGAAGCAACAATGTGGATGGTTCATGTAATTGTATGTTGTAGATGTAAGGTATAAACCTTTTATTTTGTCTCAATAAAGCGTGGTTGTCCTTACTAATGAGACGTGATTCATTTCTTTACCATATATCTCTCACTTTAATTAAACTATCTTTTCCCCAAGCACCAATTCTTCTCAGTTTAATTAAACAGGAAGACCATTATGCATGAGTATAAGACAGTCATGAATAGACTAAGGAAGTATAACATTGTGATAATAAAACTCCTTGCTCCAATTCTTCACAATAATCCCTACATTGAGTCAGTACCATGCAGCAGTCTCCTCTTGCTGTCCTGGAAGGGAAGGAAGACCAGTGCCAGTCTTGTACCTCGTCTGCAGCCCTTCAATGGCCCATTGTGGACACTGCCATCCTGCCCCCTGCCCACCCCCGGCAGCCCATTCAGAACCGTCACATGGCACTCCCGCTCGGTGCCCATCTCACAATGCAGCCCTGTCATTTGCACCTCATTGACATGCTCTCATAGTGCATCAGGGCATGGCTGTGCTCCTCCACTGCTTTCAAAGGAAATGAAGTCCCTGCAGGCTGGGTGGCCAAAGTGTGGCTTCCTGGGTACGGTATTCATATTTGGGAGGAGGAAGTGCACTCCTCTTTAAACGTGGGAGATGGTGTGTGAGAAAACTGGACAATTTACAAAAAATGTGTCACCGGAAGCTCTCACAGTACCTCATAGGATCTCTGTAATATGTGTCCTGGTGCAGTATAGGGATGACAATGAGACCTATAAACTATGGGCTGATCTGCATGGGTCATGTATCTATCAACACCATATCTCAACTGGTGATAAATGTCCCCCTGTTGTGTAAAATATATTCCTTAAAGGTGCACTGTGTAACATTTCTAGTGGAAATGAATTTCTAGTCCATCACCTTCTTGTCTCCATGGAAATGTTATTGCTTTGTCTAGAATGTTCCATAGTATATATTAAACCTATTTATTGCAGGTTAGAACAGCAGATTACAGCACTACGCTCCATTACAAGTCAGATCTGTGGAGAGTCGCCCCTATTCACAGAAGGAATGATTGTATTTTTGAGCAACAGAAACATCCGTAATGAATAAATGCTACATCGATATGTTTAAAGTCATACCATGGAACATTCCAGGGAAAGCAACAACATCTCCATGGAGACAAGCAGATGGCAGACCCTCCACCAAAAAAGTTGCGCAGTGCAGCTTTAAAACTGCATTTCCACAGGTTAACAAGTGCACTTAGACTAAGGAGGCAGTGTTTTTGAACAGTATAGTTACTTTGACAATACAAGGAACAACAAAGTGAAATTTTGTTATGCCAGTGATTAGTTCATATTATTTTTAGACTATGGGGGAGAATTTTAGACTATGAGGGGCACCATCTCTTCTATTAATGGGAAGCACTGCTACAGAGTTATATTTTTAACACAAAAACCTCACACTAGTCGTACATGACTCATAGAGGTGTGAACTGAAATTACATGTTACATAAACGCACAGAGTAATTAGGCTACTTTAAAATGCAAGACAATAATTAGTTGGCTAAAATATATTCAATTTTTTTCTTTTTTTTTTTTTTTCATGTTTCATGATGACAGAATGGTTTGCAGTATTTGTACCTTCCACTGGAGATCCCAAAACAACACAACACTCTGTCTCCTATTGAAGCCCATTTTGGATTACAACATTTCCTCTGAGATTATATCCTACTTCTCTATAGGTATTCAAAACTCTAGATTACAATATCAAAACATTGTAATCTAGAGTTTTGAATACCTACAGAGAAGAAGGATATAATCTCACAGGAAATGTTGTAATCCTGTTGTTTAGCTACTCAGACTTTAGCCCCTGGTTTCTTTGTATAAATTTGCTTTGCATTGCCTATAATACACTTATGGTTAAAGGTCACTTGTGCATTTTTGGAAAAGCAAACAGGAGTAATATTGATTGTTCATAGAGGTGGCCTACCCAAACTCTAAATGATTTGAAGTAATATTTTTTCACATGTTTGTAAAAGGAATTTTCCAGAAGAATGATCATGTCATACTCCCAGTCATAACAACTTCCTCTATCACAACCCACATTTGTATATTAAGAATAGAAGGCTCTTTTTAACGGACTCCAATCTAAATTAAGGTACTAGGCTGTTTTTGTGATCTGGGGACAATATTTCAAAACTCTGAGTCTAGACCAAAATGATCTGGATTTCCAGATTTTGCTGTAAAGTTTTGAAATAAACAAAAGGCCAAAAAAAAACCAAAACAAAAAAACACATAAATAAAATACAATAAAAAAAAAATGCAGGACTTTATTTTATTATTATTATTTTATTTTATTTTTTTTCTCCCTTCCTCCTCAAACCGCCACCTTAACGTGGTGGAGGGGTTTGAGTGCCCGAATGATCCCGGGATGAAGCTCCCGACAACGCGGGAGCTTCATCCCGGGATCATTCGCTCCTGGTAGGGTCTCCCAAGGCAAACAGGTCCTGGGGGACGGGTCAGACTAAGAGTGGTTCAGAAGCCCTTTATGGGGCCCCACCCTGGAGCCAGGCCTGGGGTGGGTGCTTGATGGCAAATGTCTGGTGTTGTCGGCTGTGTCCATCCTCCTGTGGACCCACCACCCGCAGGAGGAGCCATAAGGGGCCGGTGTAGGGCAGCAGTCGAAGGCAGGGGCCTCAACGACCGGATCTCCAGACATGGAGACTAGCTCTGGGGACATGGAATGTCACCTCGCTGGGGGGGAAGGAGCCCGAGCTCGTGCGGGAGGTTGAGTGTTATTGACTAGATATAGTCAACCTCACCTCCATGCACAGCTTGGGCTCTGGAATCCAACTCCTTGAGGGGGGCTGGACTCCCATTTCTATGGTGTTGCCCGTGGGGAGAGGTGGCGGGCAGGTGTGGGCCTGCTCATTGCCCCACAGCTCAGCCGCCGTGTGTTGGAGTTCACCCAAGGCTCCGGGGGTGGATGAGATCCATCCTGAGTATCTTAAGTCTCTGGATGTTGTGGGGCTGTCTTGGCTGACACGCCTCTGCAACATCGCGTGGCGGTCGGGGACAGTACCTCTGGACTGGCAGACCGTGGTGGTGGTCCCTCTGTTTAAGAGGGGGGCCCGGAGTGTGAAGCAGCTGGGATGAGGATCAGCTCCTCCAAAGGTCATGGTTCTTGACCAGAAAAAGGTGGCTTGCCCTCTCCGGGTGGGTGGGGAGTCCTTGCCTCAAGTGGAGGAGTTCAAGTATCTCAGGGTCTTGTTCATGAGTGAGGGGAGGATGGATCGTCAGATTGACAGGCGGATTGGTGCAGCGTCGGCAGTGATGTGGTCGCTGTATCGGACCGTTGTGGTGAAGAAGGAGCTGAGCCCAAACGCAAAGCTCTTGATTTACTGCTCAATCTATGTTCTTACCCTCACCTATGGTCATGAGCTTTGGGTAATAACCGAAAGGACGAAATCGCGGATACAAGCAGCCGTAATTTTCTCTGCAGAGTGGCTGGGCGCTCTCTTAGAGATAGGATGAGGAGCTCAGTCACACGGGAGGAGCTCGGAGTAGAGCCGCTGCTCCTCCATGTCGAGAGGAGCCAGCTGAGGTGGCTCAGGCATCTGTTCTGGATGCCCCCTGGACGCCTCCCTCGGGAGGTGTTCCGGGCATGTCCCACTGGAAGGAGGGACACAAGAGAAGACCCAGGACATACTGGAGGGACTATGTCTCTCGGGCTGGGCCTGGGAACGCCTTGGGGTCCCCCCAGAGGAGCTGGAGAAAGTGTCCGGGTGAAGGAAGTCTGGGAGTCCCTATTTAGACTGCTGCCCCAGCGACATAGCCCCGGATAAGCGGAAGAAAATGGATGGATGGAAAACACAGGACTGAATTTTCAAATCTGGATTTGAATCTTGTTTATTAAATCCGAATCGATGTCATCTGAATCCCAGCCATGGGACGTGGGTCGAATGGTCAAGACCTTGTCAAAATCTGGTGAACACAGTAGTGGCCTTAATAATTAATGCTCGGATAGTATTGATCCCAATTTCTTTTGCCTCTGGGCTTTTTCTCTACAAAGACTGAGTTAGCGAAAACAGGGAGCTTTCCCTTTAAGCAGTAGCTGTCCTCCAGGCTCGTTTACATTCTGCTACGTGACCATGTGCGGCCAGCCCCTCCCTTCGTGTCCTACGAGCATCTCTCCCGTGGACACGCTGTCCCCCTTCCTCCAGCTCCATTCACCACCGCACGAAGAGTACGGCAGAAGAAGGAGGTGGGGTCTGTCTCACACTGCTGGTCCTGCTAACCCCGCAGACTGGTACGTGCGCGCCGTGCAGAGCCAGAGCCACATCCGCCAGTCCTCCGTCTCTCCGTCTCTCCGTGTCCCGCGGCTGTTTTTCGGCTAACTAACGCGCGACCTGAAAGCCTTTATATCGGATCTCCTCCGGCTGGTAGAACATCACCATTCCCAATCACGTTTCCTCCTCTTCAGTCCCGTCCGTTCCCCGGTTGGAGTCAGCGAATTGCCTCTGTCTTGTGCCCGTCCAGACCCGCGCTCGTCGGCCGTGTGAGATGAAGTTCCCCCCCGCCTCGCGGCTCTAGGGAAGGCAAGGCATTTTTACAGTGTCCGTTTTCATTTGGGATCGCACCGTCACCCACAGCAGCTACTCTCTGGGGAACCAAGAGTTAAGACACGTCAAAACGCATTAGAAGTGGAGCAGAGGTTGTTGGTGAGTTTATTTTTAATATTTTAACCCTAAACGCGCCGCTGATGTAATGGGTGGATGTCACTGATGGATGTGGTGGATGCTGTTACAACAAACAATATTACATTAATTTGACTCAATCTCTCTACGTGGGCTGAACACACTTATATGACTATTTGTGATTGCCTTTTACATACGAAATGACAATAATACATGTGCATTAAGTCCTGGATGACATTACATTTGGGGCTAGCGTACAATAAGTTAGCGGAGAAATGCTAACGCTAACTGGTTAGCAGCTGCCCACGCCCAACGGTCCCCAGCCCAAAACGAGCCGGAGCGGGTCTGGAGAGATGTCCCTCTGTCCTCCAGCACAGTCCCCCCCCTTTTGGAGTGTGGAATGACCAAAAGAAGTGGTGAGATGTGAATGACACCCACTGATACAAGCATCTAAACTTGTAGATACATCACTGCATGATGCTAAATGTACAGTGGTATATTAAAATTTAAATAACAACAACAACAACAACAACAACAACAACAATAATAATAATAATAATAATAATAATAATTATTATTATTATTTATATTAAAACAGTCTGAGAATATTGTAGATAAGATGATAACAAATGCAGTGTATTCTTTCAAATAAGGTTATAAATGTCATCATTGGGATGATCCTCACTATCACTGAGTGGAAGATATCAGTTCATTTTGTCAATATCGCCCACCACTACTGGGGGGGTACTGTGTTCGTCATCTCAGGATTCAAGATTTTTTTGTTATTGTCATAGAAAACAACAAAATTCAGACACTGCATACTCTAACATCATACATGAAGTGCACATCGAGTGTATAAAGAGTTTATATACAGTCTATGGTGAGCTCTGACAGGCCAGTTCCAGCAGGTGCCTGAGTGAGAATGGGCTGATCAGAGCTTAGAGGCTAAGCAGATAAAATGCTTAGGCAGATTCAAGTCTGATTGTTGCTCAATCACTTGGGATTGTTTATTGTTAATGGCAAACCGCAGAGTCAGTCACATGATTTGATGTTCAGAATGGAGGAAAAGGAAATTGATCATTAGTGTAAATGAGTGAACAAGTAAGCCCAAGAACATTGTGTCGACATTGACCAACTCATGTTTGTACTGCATATTTGTGATGCATAGCTTAATAATAATAATCAAAGTTGAAACCAATGATCTCCCATTGTTGAGTTCCTTGAATATTTAAAATCATGTGTGTCATGGTGATATATGGTGATCTATGACACACATAGATTATCATTTTATTTTAAGTTCATTTTAGATTGCAATATTGATATAAGACGATAAGAAGACAGATTGATATGTGTAGCACTCTTGAGTTTCTCATTCAGAAATGCACAAAGCGCCTGCACTATTTTCACAAACAAACATAGGGGGTAGGTGTAAACGGGAATTTTCAAAGCAATGGTGCCTCGAATGGAGGACAATAAAGACTAAACACACATAAATAAACAAAGAGTGAGGAGATGAAGAGGGGAAACAACTAGAACATGTTTAAAAGCTCTTAAAGTTTTACATATGTCTTCTTTAAATAGTAACAGTAATGTATCTGATCAGAAGCAGCATTAGACTGTATTTCATTGTAGCAAGTTAATACCAGTTGTGTAATAGTTCACTTAAGAGGATATGAATGTGTAAGGACCATTCACCAAGTGTTAGGCTTTAGCTGGGAGCACCAGGCTCTCACGCTGAGGCCAGAGGTTAAATTATGATCTTTATATATTTACACGTAGCTCACGTAGGGATGTAGATAGTTTGTTTAATGTTTTTTTTTTTTTTTTTTCTTCAGTATATTTCTAATATGAGGCGTGGTTTAAACTCCTGAAGTGATAATCCCAAGGTTTCTATGTTTTATCACTGCAGGTACTTTTGTGGAAGCTAACTCCACAACTTAGAAAAATATTAAACCAGTCCCAAAAATCAGGTGCTTCAGAACTTATGAAGATGAAATGTGTTAATTCTTTCATAAAACTTTGTCTGGCATATGTAGACCTATGTATCACGAAAACATTCAGACTGGTCCCATGATTGGTTGCTTCCCCTTTTTCAATTTACACAAACAAACAATACAGGAAGCAATGTTTTGAACACGAAAAAATAGCAGAAATCACTTAATGCCAACATTTTTTAACTACTAATTTTTGACCAGTGTAGTCTTTTTTATAAGTTTATGATAATACAATAAGCAACAAAGTCTAATTTTGTTATGCCAATGTTTAGTCCAGTTTATTTTATACTAAGGAAGGGCCATAGTCCAAACTGAAACACACAGAATATTGCATTCATTGTCATTATGTATGTGCCCTAACCCCATTTTAGTTTTACAAAAGCTGACAGATATTCAACATATGGTTCCTATGTTGACAAGGGACTTATTGATTAAATTTACAGATTAGATCAGATACTCTTGTACAATAAATTATAGTAGTCTGAGAGCTGAAGAGAGAGTATGACACCAGAGAAGTTTATTTAACATCAGTACACGACCCAACACCCAGAGACATCGTGATAGTGTTGTATTCAGGTCTAGTCTACTACAGTTTTTTCTACTACAAATACATTCATTCTTACACCTGTTTAACACTTAAATTAGTCCAAGAATACAAGAAGTTGAAGTCATCCAAGAAGTTCAAATGGACTGTGAAATTGTATTGTGTTCAGTTTGACACCCTCCACTCACTGGTTTGGGTGTTTGTGTGTGTGTGTTTGCTTGTGTGTTTATGTGTGTGTTTGTGTGTGTGTGTGTGTGTGTGTAAGAGTGAGAGGAGGAGACTGTTTACTTCCTGCAAGTCACTGGCAGATAACCCCAAAAGCCAATATGACTGTTTTGGTTTTCACGTTTCAGTTCCCCCTCACACGACTGCCTTTATTTATAGCGACTGTGACCCTGCACTTGACAGCTATGAGACTCATATTTCTTCAGGATTTTTTTTTAAAACATGCTCTAAAGAATATCGCTCATTTACATTATCCCTTGGGCTGGCAAATTTGATGTATAACAAGACAACTGTGTCAAGGAACAGCTGTATTGGCATGTTCACCTTGTTTGCTATGGGGCTGTGCTGTCTTCTGAGTGATGGTTGGCACTTTCTACCGATTGATTAGTTGATTAAAAAGAGGGTGCGGCAAAAGCTCTCAAAACTATTACTCATCTCTGTGTATCTGACTTCTACTGCAATCACAAGAATACAACTTTGTTTGACATAAACTTTGTTGATCCATAAGGGAAATTATTTGGACACAGTAGCTCACACATCACAATATATTATAATAACAAAGAGCAAAAGAATAAATGGTTATAGTAAATTCAAAATAAGAGCAAAAATAACTTAAAACAACTCTTTATGCAGGAAAAAGTACCAGGAAACAAGCAGTAAAATTGACTCTTGTGAGCTTTTATCCATGTTACAGTGCTGTTACCTTGTCAAAAAAAAAAAACCTGGAGTTATGTTTTGTTTCATTCATACATGTTTGAGTAATCCTCTATTATTAGTGTCTAAATCTCTAAAGATCAAAATGCTCTGTTCCACTTTGTGATGTCATGTAGTGATAGTTTTCAAGTTAAGAGCTACATTTTACCTTTGGTTCAGTAGAGTTTGGCAATTCCAGGTCTGAAATCATCCAAATGACTCTAGTGAAGGTGTATGGAGTTTAAAAACACAATGGAGCACTTCCTGTATTACCACATGACATCACAAGGTGGAACAGAGTGTTTTCAGTTTGAGAGAAGAATGTGGCTTAAATATGCAGGGTTTGTGTCTTAAACATGTGCGAATGAAACATAACACAGCTCCAGATATGTTTGTGATGAGGAAACAACATTATAACATAGATCAGAAATTAGCGTAATTTGGGCCCTTTAATGAAGATTGTAAAACATTTTAAGACAAAACAACATAGATTTGGCTGCTAAATAGCGCTGCTGCTGCTGCTACTAATAATCTTTTTTCGGTTGTAAAGGAGTGGATTGACTGCATTGATAAAATTCCACTTGACCCCAAATTACTGCACAAGAATGCCACAAAAACACACTTTGGAAAACACTGTTGAAATGTGAGACGGCCCCATCTGTTTGTAAATCACTGGGTTAGCAGCTGTTGTAGTTTGAGTGTGTGGAATTGGTCACATGTGCCCCCCCGGTCCACAACTGGGGTTACAGTGACCTACATTATAAAGTACCCAAGGTTGTCTTTTTATATTGGGTATTACATTATCTTTCCTTCCTGGGCTTTTATGGGAACTCTTAAAAGGCCCGTATTACTCTATTTTTGTTATAATGTTGTTTCCTCATTGCAAACATACGTGCAGTCGTGTTTTGTTTCATTCACACATGTTTAACACGCAACCCCTGTATATTTAGGCTGAGCTCTTTTCTTAAACAGAAAACACCTTGTGATGTCATGTGGTAATAATAACATCACATCCACCGTGTTTTTAAACTCTATACACTTTTATTAGAATCATTTTGATCATTTCAGCTCTGGAATTGCTAATCTCTACTGAATAAAAGGTAAAAAGTAACTTGAAAACTACCACTACATGACATCACAAGGTGGAACAGACCATTTTGAGATTTGGAGATGCAGACAGACTAAAATAAACGATTACTCAAACATCAACAACAAAGCTCAGAAGTGTCAGTTTCCCGTAATATTGGACCTTTACTTCTGTCATTTGTAAATATGTGAGTGTGGTTTTTTTTAGCTTTACTTTCGTGCCATAAAAACTATAAGAACTCATAATGTCATAATTTTGTAGAACTTTTCAAGACAAAATTGTAATACACGCTGAAATGAATTTGTGCTTATTACCCAGAGCAGTTACCTCTTCTGCTGAGGAGGCCCCAGTATTTGTTGCTGCCCTTTGGCATATTAAGTTTCAGATGTGCAAATCTCCGACCCAGGCCAGAGCTGGTGGAAATTTCCACTTCTCATTTGGACAACTCCCTCTGAATGTGATATTGAAAGTGTTACAAACTAAAATAAACCTTTACAGCTATTGAGCATGTATTAGATGGAAATGTTAGTAAAAGTGTAGTAAAAGGTGGAACAGAGTGTACTTAAAGGGCCCATATTATACTGTTTTCTGATCTTTGTAATAATGTTGTTTCCTCATCACAAACATACCCGGAGTTGTGTTTTGTTGCATTCACACATCTTTAACACACAAACATTGCATATTTAGACTATTTAGAGTTCTTCTCATAGACAGAGTTCTTCTCATAGACAGAAAACACTCTATTCCACCTTGTGATGTCATGTGCTAATACAGGACGTGCTCCACTGTATTTTTAAACTGCATACACCTTCACTAGAATCATTTGGATAATGCCAGCCCTGGAATTTCCAATCTCAACTGAACTAAAGGTAAAAGGAGCTGTTAACTTGAAAACTACCACTTCATGACATCACAAAGTGGAACAGAGCATTTTGAGATTTGGAGATGTAGACAGACTAATAATGCACTATTACTCAAACACGTGTGAATGAAACAAAACACAACTCCAGGTCTAACATGACTTAAAGCTCACAAGAGTCAATTTTGTGTAATATAGGACCTTTAAAAATCAGTAGTGACTCTTGCTTGTGTTTTTTTGTGTAATAATCACGCACATAATGACAATGGCAAATCAACACATTCTGTTTTTCAAGTGGTCGATTGCCTGTCATCACTTTTGTCAGCTAACATGTGTTGTGGATTTCAAGACTGGTTCACTGGCTTTAGCTCTGAGACTGAGATACATTGTTTTGAGTTCACAAATGTCGGACTTGCAATATGACCGATGTCACAACAAGAGACTTGCTCAGCTACTGTATAATGAATGTGGTTTTGTTTAACAATAAATACATGAGTAATACATGAGTAAATAAGTTTAACAGTAACATTGTGGTCCTGCGTATGTCCGTTGAATGCAGTGTACGGGAAGATGTTATGTAAGCGGGTGAGGCAATGTACGTATGACTGAGTGAGAGAAGCAGATGGTGGGAGACGGAGAAGGAGGAGGAGGAGAGCAGGGACAAGCCAACATCTGTCCAGACGCATAGCTCCCATTTCTGGATTGTTTTTTGTTGAGGATGTTTGGTATTTGACAGTAGTTTATCTTGTCTTTTATATCATGTGGGCGGTAGTCTAAGTTAAAGGGCCCATATTATGCTATTTTCTGATTTGTGTTATTGTGGTGTTTCCCCATCACAAACATACCTGGAGTTGTGTTTTGTTTCATTCACACATGTATCAATGCAAAATACTGTTCCACCTTGTGATGTCATGTGGTAATACAGGAAGTGCTCCACTGTGGTTTTAAACTCCATACAGCTTCACTAGAATCTTTAGGATGATTTCAGGCCTAGAATTGCCCATCTTTACTAAACAAAAGGTAAAAGGTAGCTGTTAACTTGAAAACCACCACTTCAATGCATCACAAAGTGGAGCATTTTGAGCTTTGGAGATGTAGACAGACTAATAATAAAGGGTGCGTGAATGAAAAGAAAACAACCTCAGGTATGTTTTGATGAGGTGCCAAAAATCTCAAGATCTTGACTTTAGAAAATGGCTGGGGGTGGGGATTGTTTTTGGCATACAATATTTGGCATATTTACTATTTATTGTTTTTTATGCTGCTGATAACCTGGACCTGAGTAGTGTTTCATTTCTGTATATTTTTTGTACTGAAATGACAAATAAATTCTACAGCCAAACATGTTGCAGTAAGAGCGCATAGGGCTGATGAAGATTTATGCGCTCTTGTTTAGGAAAAAGCAGCCTCAGCCACAGTGCGTCCCTTTGTTTCTCACGTGTTTCCAAGTTCTGACTTAAATCTAGTCTACACAATTTGACTAAATTCTCTCTCTCTCTGCCTCTGTGTGCGTGGTGCCGTCTGTCCGCTCCCCCTCCCTCTCTGATCCAGCTGCAGCTCCTCACCTTTTCTCCTTTTTCTCTCCTCTTGCGCTTCTGATCATAATAATCCAAGTTACGGAAAGTAAACGACTGTTTTCTCACCGTTTATGAGTGAAACTTAATACCTCATGTAGCACATGTTGATAGTGCTAGAGCACGCACATTTTTGCAGCTAACTGTAACGCATGTATGCATTTAGGCCAGGGACACACTGTGCGCATATTTCGCCCTACGCAAGCATAAAAACTGCCTGTTTTGGACACATATTTTTTAGAATGCATTAAAAATGAATGAGAAGGGCCACACTGCCTGCACTAGGCGCGCATATGGAGCAGCACATCCTGTATGCTTAGATTCCAAAAAATAGAATCAAACCTATTTTTGACGCTCTTTGCATATAGGCACGTATCCAACTCAGAATATATAGAGATCATGACGATAAATACATATCTAAATACAAGCCTATTGAGTCAGTTGTTTTCACTGTAGACCTGTGACAAGTGGCTAAACGCGCCCAGTCAAGTTTGATTGGCTTGAGAAACACAGAGGCAGTGGCACAGGCATATGTTCTGCTGGAGCAGCCGGTGTAGCCGTCCTCGCGTTGACGTACGGCTGAGGTTTCGTGAGGTTACGTGCGTAAATGCTGACGTACGCAGTGTGTTTAGGGCCTTAAGGCTTAAAATATTGTACAAACCATTCCAAACTTTAAATGTAAATATCTCCGAAAATATTGGTCCTATCAACACGAAATAAAAACTGTAGTGATCCTGACACCCTGCCTTTATGTTTTTAATAAGATGGAACAAAATCAAATAGAAAATCGAGATCGATCAATATGGGGGGAGGGAAAATGATTCTTTCTTGTCCCATATCGCCCAGCCCTGGGTAACAACATGTAACATGGCTTATAACTCATACGTGTCATAAACGTGTGTTGCTTAATGTAGGACCTTAAAGCTATTTGAGTTCGAATGTAACTGTCATTAGGTTTATATACACATCAGGAAAACCGAAACCAAAACACTAGTTAGTTTCAGTGTGATTGTTTTTGCTGCAGAAAGAAAATTACTTGTGAGCACAGCATTTTCTAGCATGTCTAAAAATAAAATGCTCAAAGTAAATCTGATGTTGCTTATGTGTTTGCAAGTGTGGATCTGTGTATGTTAGCAGACCTTTATGTAAGTTACTGGACGCCCCTGAATGTCGTTTGTAGCTTTTGCCTGCATGTAGACTGACATTCGTGGTCTGAGCTGTTCTGTGGAGAAACGGCATGTAAAAGTTGTGACAGATCTGGGTGTTTATATGAAGCAATGCAAAAACTGTAAACTTCTAAAACAATTCCAGATATTTAGTTGGTTCTTAAAGGTGCACTGCTCAACATTTCTGATGGAAGGTCCGCTACCTACTTGCCTCCATAGAGATGTTAATGCTTTGCCTTTTATGTTCCATGGTATGTTATTAAACATATCCATCTTGCATTTATTTATTTCAGGTGTTTCTACTAGTATTGCTCAAAAATACATTAATTCCTTGAGAATAGTGGAGACTCTCCACAGATCCGAATTGTAATGTAGCTTATTGCTGTAACCTGCTTGTCTCCCTCATGATAGATAGGTTTAAACAATACTGTGGAACATTCTAGACAAAGCAATAACATTTCCATGGAGATAAGCAGGTGACCCTCCACTAGAAATGTTATGCAGTGCACCGTTAAGCCTCAAATACCAATACTTGAGTTGCATTCTTTCATTGTAAATAACACCTTGGGGTAAGATTTCTTCATATAGTCATGGCAGATCTATGAGCTAAGTGAATCTTGATACTAACTGTCATCACTTCTTACCTTAAGGGTGTCAGTGTCAGAACATGGTGCATACATTTTATTACAGGGGAATGGCCTTGAAATCTGAAGTGGGTCAAAGTTCATATCTGATTTCTCCCGCCATAATGCATGAATTAGAATCAGCATCCTAGACTTTTAGGTAGTTGAACTGAATAGAGAGTAGTCACTGACTGAATTACTATATCAACTTATCGTTCAACAAATGAGAGATGAGACAATATAGTTTGAGGTTCCATATTCATTGTGGATACAGTTTCTTTGCAAAAGTAGAGAGATTTTAGTTATTTTTGTTGCAATATGAAAATATTTGAGCTGTAGAGGATAGAAAAAGTGAGTTCTGTGACTTAGTATTGCTTCATTCTGCTGATTATTTGTTGCAGCTCAGACCTTTTATAGATACTGTCTTTAAAAAAATAAAAAATAAAAATTACCCTGCTTTATTTTAATTGTATCAGTGGCACAAATTAGTTTCAGTATTATCGAGTATTGCAGGTGTAATTTTTATTAAATAATAGAGATAGCCCTATTGTCAGTGGATGCTTACTGTTGCTTATTTGGGTCAAAGTTTATATCTGATTTCTCCCACAATAATGCATGAATTTTAATGAGCATCGTAGACTTTAAAGGTGCACTGCGTAACATTTCTAGTGGAGGGTCTGCCATCTGCTTGTCTCCATGGAAATATTATTGCTTTGTCTAGAATGTTCCACAGTAGATTAAACATAACTATCACCGAGGTTCCAGCACTACGCTACATTACAATTCAGATCTGTGGAGAATCACCCCTGTTCACAGAAGGAATTAATGTATTTTTAAGCAACAGAGACACCCCTTAATGAATAAATGCTAGATGTTTAATGTCACACCATTGAACATTCCAGGCAAAGCATTAACATCTCCATGGAGACAAGTAGATTAGTTTTACCACCACCGAGTGTGGATTGAATGAATAATGATCTGTGAAGCGTCTTTGAGTGTCCAGAAAAACGCAATATAAAACTGATGCATTATTATTATTATTATTATTATTATTATTATTATTATTATTATTTGTATTATTATTATTATTATTATTATTATTATTATTATTATTATTATTATTATTATTATTATTATTATTATTATTATTATTATTATTATTATTATTATTAGATAGCAAACCCTCCACAAAAAAGTTGTGCAGTGCACCTTTAAGTTAGAGCTGAACTGAGCAGGGAGTAGTCACTGTTTTTCACTGGGTAACCTTGATAACTATTTTGCCCTATTGTCAGTGGATAGTTTCACATACTTTAGGTTAACGTGTCCTGGAAGGGTCCGTTTCTGTGTTACATAGTTAAAATGGTCTCCGTTTGAACTAGACTGCTGCTGTAAAAGTTCAGTGATGTGGAGCTGAGGAGAAGTAGCCGACAGCTGAGACAACCCCGATTTGTTTTCTTGAGCTAATCTCTGCACCATGAAGTCTCCAGAAGGGTGAGTCTCTTTACTTAGAAGTCACTGGATTTGCATGGGGAGAAAAACAGAGGAAAAGTAGGTATAATATTGAGCTATTGGCTCCTAAGTGCTAAGAGATGGTGTGTTGTATTGTTGTATTGACAGCGATCGTACACAGTGTTGAGGGGCAGGTTTGTACAAGCTTGCTAGACCTTGTTTATTACTGGGAACATATTTGAATGTATACATTGGATTAATATAAGCACTACTTGTTACATTTGAGATAATATTTGTCTTAGTGTTTTTGGAAACGTTAACCTACATAATAGAAAACAGTTGCTGTGTCAAATATCATAAATGTCATGTGCTCAAAATGAATTGCTTTTGCTGTGAGCACATATGGTTCATGTTAGTGACCCCAAAACCACTGCGTGTGTGAACTGGGTCAAGGTTATGACGTTATAGCTGGGAAGAATACGTTGAAAATGTATAGTTACAGAATACTGAAATAATACTTTGCAGCAATTTACATATGGGTGTGATGCTAACTGTAGGCATGCTCCGCCTGAGGTTTGTTAGACTTTAATCTGAGCTTTCTTTTAATACAATTTGACCAGAAAGAGCTGGTTTAGTTGGAACTACAACAGGTGAGATGATTTGTGCTGTTAAAAAATCGCTCACACATAAAATTACAGTCACAAGCTTGACCATGAGCTTTTGAATTAATCACAGGCTCCTGAAAATGTGTCGTTGAAATCCATTTTGTATTTTCTCTTGAGTTTTCAGACAACCTCTAAAAATGTTTTTGACAGTGCTTTCCAATGTCCAATGCATAGTCTCACCATGGTAACTGCTGAACATTCCACCATAGAGATTCATGTAGAACAACACCCCCAGCATGATGTCGCTATAAAGTATCAATACTTGCATTCAGATGTTTTTGTGTCGTATTCTGTTACATGGTCCCATCAGAATACTGTATTCTGAATAATATAATATTATAATGTAAAACACAGCGTTATAACAGCTTTATATTTGATCTTTTGTTGTTTGTTATGCTTTTATTTATCACTATTTTTAAGGAAGAATGTAGAAGCACATGCACTCACCACAAGAATTTTCGGTATATGTATTTAGTTACTTCACCCACACTAAACCACGGATGTCCAAACACAGCTCTCTGGAGACATTTAGCTGTAAACTCAATAGCTTAAATTTGTGGTCCTTCATAACTCATTGGTGACAAAGAATATGTTTGAATAATGTTAAAAAAAGTGTAAAAAATATGAAAGTGTTAATTTTTGGTTTTTGAAACGTGTCTCTAGAGCAGGGGTCAGTTTTGTTATCATGCCTCAGGACTCCAGTGGGATGTCTCTGGGAGGGGCAAACCCACAAAACTTTCCATTGAAAATAAAGCCATTAGTGTTTGTGAAGGGGAGGGGCGTAGGACTTTTCCAAAAGGAGCCAGAGCTATTCCTGTCCTCCTCCCCTCTTTTTGGCTTATCCAAGGCATGTCTGGTCATGTCCCCCCATACCTATTGAGTAAGTTCCCTGACCAAGATGTTTCTTATACCATGCATTTCTCAAGAATAAATGTCTTTCAAGGTGTAGAGCTCGTTTACCACCATTATCCTGCTTTGTGTCAGTGGCTTAAAATAGTTTCAATTTTATCATTTATCTCATTATTTCTCTGCAGCGATATATCTTGTTTAAAAAATGTGTTATTGTGACAGGCCAAGGGAGCACTAAATTAGCAGATTTTGTACCTTTTGCTTTATTTTGTTTTTGACTGTGGTGGAAAATAACAAAGTAAAAGTTGTAAAGTACTGTACTGTAAAAGTACTGTACTGTAAAAAAAAAAAAATAGGTGTCCATATTTTTCCAAAAAGTAGGTGCTATTTTATGTTTTGTATTTCTTTTTTTGTCATTTTGAAAGTAAAATTCTCTGTCTCATTCTGAAAGTGAAAGAACCACATCTCATTCCACATCATCATGCTGCGTTTCAGTTGAATGATGTGATTCGTCAGTTATTTTTATAGATAGACATTGCCCTTTCTTGTTAATTGATACCTTGCAGCTAAGGTCATCAACATTCCCTGGGGGTGTGACGCTAACTGAAAGTACTACTCCGTCTGAAGCTCTGTTACTGAAGTTAGACGTTAATCTGAGCTTTATTTTACCACAGTCTGACCAGAAAGAGCTGATTTGGTTGGAACTACAACAGCTGAGATGATCTGTGCACTTAAACAGGACCATGGACGCTCGTAGTAATCACAGACTCCTGAAAATGCGTTGTTTAAATCCATTTTGTATTTTTTCTTGGGTTTTCAGAAAATCTTAAAACGTATTTGGCTGTGTTTGCTAATGTGTACATTGTGTCTCCCTGGGAATTGGTGAACTTTCAGCCAATACACCTACATGTGGAACACCCCTCACTTGATTTACTGATTTATTTTTGGTCATAATGAAAGCAAAATTCCCCACCTCTTTCTACATCAGGCTGTGCTTTAATGCTGTTTGTGTTTCAATAGAATTACGTAATTAGTCAACCTGATTTTCTTTCGTGTGTCTTTTTCAGATTATCCATGAGCTCCGACTTTCCGCACTACAGTTTCAGGATGCCAAATATAGGGTTCCAGAACCTTCCTCTTAATATCTACATCGTGGTGTTTGGGACGGCCATCTTTGTGTTCATCCTCAGCCTCCTCTTCTGCTGCTACTTGATCAGGTCAGATCTGCAAATCCACGTCACACTTTTATTCCTCTGAGTGGTGTTTGGTGAGTGTCGTACAGACAGTGGTTCAGTCTGTAACATTTCAGACTAAACCATTTATAACTGTAATAAAGCACATTTTAACCCTCATCACCAATACCATTTAAATACATACATATATCTAGTAATTATGATTCTTATATTATATTTTGGATATATATAGTTTCCATAATCTGATATATTACATAAAGTAATACAAAATAATGCAGTTTGAGTTTGAATAAATCACAAGAGTATATGTTTCATAAGATAATATTAGACGGTCAGGGTTGTAAAACTGTAGCCTATGCTAATGCTATTTCTGTTTTGTTCTTAAATGTTCTGATTCTCTGACAGCATCATTGCACTGTATGACACTCATCACGTATATGCATTATTATTTTAACATTGATTTGGTAAACCTCTTACCTGACGGTAAAAGGGTTCAACAGCACAGTTTGGAGACACTGCTAACGATTTGTGACTTGCATGTCTAAATTATTACCATGGCATTAAAAATGAGTCGTAACCTATTTTTCCGGAAGCAGTTTCATCTTTTAATGTAAGACTTAAGAAGCTTCCCTCAAAATTCACCCTGACGTGGTAAGTACAGGCTATTTTTGCTTTGTCCCTGCGGAAAGAAAACACAAGATTTGGATGTGGCACCTTGACTCAGTGAAAGAACATTGCCATGTTGATTTACCAAAGAAATAGGGGTCAGATTTGCCCCTCAATGCTCCTAAAGATGCAGCCTCCCAAAGGGCCCATCACATCTGCCCTACTAGGGCTGTTGGTCACCAGGGCTGTTAGTCACTGCCTAGTGCAGTGGTTCTGCCCTTTTGCACTTAGGTTGACTCATTTTAAAATAAAGGTAGTAGCTGTCTGTTAATGAAGTCCCATGTCCAGATTCATGGTGCCAAAGATCAGATTCAGGGCATGAAACCAAAAACACCAAAAAGGACTACCTAGATACATTATAATTAAGTCATCCATTAATGTAAGAACATGAGACGGCGGGGGTCCACATTGTGTCCGCACATAACACTGTAGTGTTACGGTGTATAAGTTAAACAGCAAAGGTTATCTTTTGTTATCTTCGCTCTTGTTTTTGCACTCACAATTAGCTCTGGGCCCCTTGACCCTAGTTTTAAACTTTGGGAGTGTCTGCAGCTTTACCTGCTGGTCTCTTTGAGAATCATGTCAGTTTCTCTCCTAGACTGTGCTGCTTGTTTTACAGATCCCTCTCACTCTGCTGCGAGGGGTTAAGGTTACTTTTAATGGAGGTAAATCTTACAACCTACATGTCTCATATATTTCCTTCCTTCTTTTGCAAAAATGTCTTTCAAAATTAGGCTTTTCTTGTCACCCATCTTTCTGTCTTTCGTCCTCATTCAGTTCTTTTGCACTCGGTGTTATTTTGGTCCATCTGCAGCATTGCATTTAGTTGATATTTTACCAGTGCTCTTCTATGCCCACGGGTCTATCCAATGGGGCTATGGTCTCTTAGGCCTGATGATAGAAGTTATTCTAGTTAATGTGTAACTTGACTTACTATTGCGTTACATAGTAAGTTAAATATGAATACACCACTGCTAACTAACAGAGCGTAAAATCTGTTTTGTTTGTTTACAATCTGGCCTAAAACAAAATTTAAATGCCAAAATTAAACCTTTTTTTTGCGTTATTTTTCTCTTGCAGGATTTAGGGATAGTTACTTGACCTGTAGGTTTGATTCTCATTTCTAATCAAGCCCTTGTTTTTTGTTTTGTTTTCACAGACTAAGGCACCAGGCACACAAAGAACTTTATGCCTACAAACAAGTAAGTACAGAAACCAACCATGTCATAATGCTTCCTGTAATTTATTTTTACATAACTCTTGTTTTAATAATAGGAGTAGTCTGGGTTCAACTGGACGAGGCAGAATTACACTTTCATTTTCATGTTCTCCACAATATTCTAGAAGCATTGCGTTGCACCTTTCCTATCCTAAACGCATGGTCAGTTTGTGTCAAAACAAACATGGCATTTTGAAAATGAAAAATGAAAGAAATTGATACTTTGCAGTGACATTACACTGAGGGTGTTCTACATGTATATCTTTGGCGGAATGTTCAGCAGTTACCATGGAGACTCAATGCACACTTTAGCAAACACAGACAGAAAAGTTGTAAGATGGTCTTAAAAACTCAAAATGGTTTTAAACAGCACATTTTCATGGTTCTGTTTAGGTGATTTTACATGAAAAAGGTGAGAGTGACTAACTGAAAAACTTGTAACTGTAATCTTATTTGAGAGATACTTGTACAAATCATCTCACCTGTTTCCTAGTTTCAACTAAGTCAGTTCTTTCTGGTCAGATTATGTTATAACAGAGCTTCAGACAGAGCAGAGCCTCAGTTAGCATCCCACCCCCAAAGAATGTTGATGGCATCAGCTGCAAAGTATCAATAAGTTAAATACGTTATATATATTTATTCTGACTAATACAAGGATATTCCAGTGGAGATCTGGAGTGCTAACTACAAGCACGTGAACCCCCATAGCCCCTTGTTCACACGTTCACACCGGTTTGGTTGTTTGACCTGTCTGTAGACTGGGATACGAGTGGTCTGACTTGTTTGGGGGTAAACATGATGTGAATTTGAGTCCTCTGTTCATGTTAACGTTGTGTGTGAAGGTACTTGGAGGTAAAACAGGCATGTCCATAGACTTATGTAACACCAGCAGAGGACAAACCCTGCGTCAACACAGCACATTTCTATTTATTTTTCATAGTCTATAACGTATAGAACGCCACAGAGCTTATGTGAACAGAAATGTAAACTGCATTTTCCCATAAGGACCCTTTGTTTCACATTTGTACTCCATATCACATCTACTGATTATATTATTTTTTTCCCCAATCCTTTTTAGGTCATCCAAAAGGAAAAAGTCAAAGAGTTAAATTTACATGAGGTAAGTCATATGTTCTTTCAAGTTATATCTTTAAAACAGTGTGTCTTCATATCACAGTTTATATGTTTCTAAATACGGAGGGATAAGATTAGCTGCTGCAGTCAGTCCACACTGTGAATGGGATGATAGTTATATTTTGGGCCTCAAATTTCATACCGGAGAACCATTTCCTGACATGACATCTCTGATATTGGGCCAAGTAGTTTTTGTTTAACAAGTGGGTAAATAAGAGAAGGGCTGGGCAATTAAATGAAACATCGATATGGTTAAGAGTTTCTAAATGGAGAGCAGCCAGTCATCTGTCAGTAAAACCCAGTGGTTTGGAGCAGACTGGAGAGTAGAGATCGACTGATATGGCCAATGCTGATACTAGATTGTTGTTGTTTTTTTGTATTTATTATTTATTAAAGACAGTAGACTATAACATTAAACAATACAATAACAGACATGAAAACAAGACACTAAAACATAAAACAATACATAAAACAACAAAGCTCCCCACCCTTTCCCCCAGAAACACACACACAAAAATACAATCCAGTACCAACGATGTCTGACAAGCTCTGCCAGTATTTTTGGTTTGATTTTAATTATTTTCCTCATATTATGTATTGTAAATTTACTACAAACTCACCCACAGCCCCTTTTTTATCACTAACCCGTAAGAGATCTGTGTAGTCACATTTTGTGCAGTTTTCTGCATCAAAATAAAATAAAACTTTGTATGTATTTTTTTTGGCAGCAGATCAACCCAAACAAAATACTGGCCTGTGCTAGAGATTTAAGGCAGACAGACAATACACTAAAAAGTCCAAATATGGGTCTAATATATGAGGTTTTTTTTTGTTGTTTTTTTGTTTTTTTGTGTGTGTGTGTGTGTGTGTGTGTGTGTGTGTGTGTGTGTGTGTGTGTGTGTGTGTGTGTGTGTGTGTGTGTGTGTGTTAAATGGTACAGATGAAAAAAGCCTGTACTTTTTATGTCATGAAACACTAAAAACACTTGGAGTTTGTTTTGGGAAAGACTAAATAAAATAAAATAAAATAAAATAAAAAAACGATTGATCAATATGAGGAAAACAAATTATGACTAATGTTTTTCCCATAATACCAGCTCTATTTCAAAGTGTATTTCATCCAGTTCATGTTTCAGTCTTCTCCTGGAGTTGTTTATGATGCAAGTTCTAAACAAAACCCTTCTTTTGAAACAATTCTAACCGCAATCAAAACATTTACCCAAAAAATTTGAACTGGACCATTTTCCTAAATTGTGCAATGAGCTTTTGGTTTTGGAAAGAAATGGAGTGTGCCAACATGTATGTGAAGTCTAGGGTTGTCAAAAGTATTGAAAATCAGATACTAATCGATACTAAAAACTAATATCGAAACTAGATACTCATTTGAGCAGGTATCAGTACTAAAAATTAAATGTGCATTGTGTAACTTTTTGGTTGGGGGTCTGTCACCTGCTTGTCTGTGTAAATGTCGCTGCTCTCCCAGTATGACATTAAACAGCTCTACTTTACATTCATTCAATTATAGGTAGTTTTATAGCTCAAAAATGCCTAGAAAAACAGGCATTCTGACTGTGAGTGGGGTCGCTTCTCCACAGAACTGACTGGTATCTTGGTCTGGTTGGGTCTCCGTGAAGATATAAAGCAATAACACCTCCATGGAGCATCTGACAGACCCTCCACCAGAAAAGTGGTGTGTGCGATGTGTGAGCTACTGTGTCCAAATAATTTCCCTTGTGGATCATTGAAGTCTGTCTAAGTCTAATTTTACAGGACAGAAATGGACCTTTCCTGAATAGCTTTAGAATGATTTTGAGCTTGTGTCGTTGGTCTTTTCTATGTGCCATGGTTGATCAGCTCTCCAGGTTAGAAAGTAACAGGAGCAGTTGATAACGTATAATGCAGACACACTGTTATCTCAATAGAAAACTGCAGGGGGACTATCTGTTTGACACTCATATGCAAATGAAAGTGACAAAAGCAGGTACTTGTATGCGACTGTGACTGAGAGCACTGGAATTTCCCACTGGCCCTTGAAGCCGTGCTGTGTGCTGTGTCAGACCCATCCTAAAGCACAATGGGTGTGCTGTATTTGTTTAAGGGCAGTCAATCATTGCAGACACACAAACACTGGGGGAATGACCCACATTACAGGACTACCACGTCAAAGCATCTGTTTGGAGACATCACTAAAACAAAGTTAAGACAAATGTAACCTAACCAGGACTTTTTGAAAGGTCTTTAAGCTGTTTTTGCCAATGTTAAAATACATTGGTTTAACAGATTTCAACAGTCAACCCTCAAAGGGCTCATATAACACCATTTTCTGATCTATGTTATAATGTTGTTTGCTCATCACAAACAGACCTGGAGTTGTGTTTTGTTTCATTCACACATGTTTATCACACAAACCTGCATATTTAGGCTGAGTTCTTCTCTCAAACAGAAAACACTCACAGAATCATTTGGATAATTTCAGCCCAGGAACTGCCAATCTCTACTAAATTAAAGGTACAAGGTAGCAGTTAACTTTCTGTTAAACTACCACAACTATCACTATCACAGAGCATTTTGAGCTTTGTAGATGTAGACAGACTAGTAATAAAGGATTACTCAAACGTGTGGATAAAACAAAACACAACTCCGGATATGTTTTTGAGGAGGTAACAACATTATAACATGGCTTAAACCTCACAAGATTTGTGTAATTTTGTGTAATATAAGACCTTTAAACATAGTTCAGACGAACCCAATATAACCAAGACTTTCTGAAAGGCATTTTAAGATAGATGTTTTTGTGCCAGTGTTAAATAGATCGGTTTAACAGATTTCATCAGTCAACGCTCCACTGTATGTGACACATATAAGGACACACTCTCACCCTGCATTCATTAGACAGTGTTTTTTGTTTATTCAGACGAGTGAAGGGCCCTAAAACTCCCCTGCTGCTGTATTCACACTCGCTTGTCCATCTACTCTTTCTTTAAAAGGTGAGAAACTTTGTGGATGAAGGAGAGTCTCAGCAAGACAGGAAAAACAGAGGCTGCCAAAATGACAAACTGCCCTATTGAAAGTAGTGGTAACTGTCAGACTCTGGGCACTCACTGGATCCATTTTATCTTTTGTTTTGTGCTGAGTTGTCTTTTCAAAACTGTCTCAGATCAGTTACAGGGAGATCAGATCAATAGTGACATACAAAATGATTTGCTAACAGTGAAGTTATAATTTTTTCCACAGAATTGATTTTCTTTTGTGTGATTTTCAGATCTGTGCTGTGTGCCTGGAGGAGTTCAAACAGAAGGATGAGCTGGGGATTTGTCCGTGCAAACACGCTTTTCATCGAAAGTAAGTGTGCTTTCTGATTTACCATGTTATGAATTTTAGGTTCTTTAGACTTAGACTTAGACAAACTTTATTGATCCACAAGGGAAATTACTTGGACACAGTAGCTCACACATGAGTAAAACATGTAAATGGTAATAATAAATTCTAAAGTAGCAAAAAAAAAAGAAGTAAATGTACAAGTAAAAATAAAATAAAAAATAAGTAATAAAAATATCTCAGCTATATATAAGATGTCGTAAGGAAAACAGTACAATGATGATGATTGACAGGACATAGGGTTATCTGTAAGGGTGAGTTGTTGTACAGTTGTATGAGTGAGTATGGTATGAATGCAATCCTGTATCGCCCACTGTATATTGTGATTTTAATGCCACTAGATGAAAAAAAAACCTTGTCTGTAATCAAATACCATGTCATTTTTATGAACCATTCCTAACAAAGATCGAGCAGTTTGCATAGTTTGAGCTCAGCCCGGGCCTCCCTTGCCCCACAAACACTTCATTTGACTTGTTTGTAGCAGCAGGACACCCCCCCGGCCTACTTTCTATCCACTGGCAGCAAGAGGAGTTTGACCATGTCTAAACTTTACATAAACATCAACCCTTTAAGCATAGCCACACACAGTCTTACACAATCAGCTGCAGGTCACACACCACATCATGAATTATATATTTGTAATAGCACTAAACAAATGTTACTTGACCTAATTTGTTACTTTACACGCATATATATTTATATAGCTATGGCATTTTTTTTGTTTTGTTATACTGGCAGAAAAAGATGCATCGTGTCTCACAAGTCACAACACAACTTCTTCTCTACAGCTGGAGGGTGATTCTGCCCCCTGCTGGCTTCGTCTGGACTGGTCCCAAACTCCTCCCCTTGTTATTGTCACTTCACACAAGGGACCCAGCAAAAAGTGGCCATTAATCTGAGTGAATACAATTTAGTTTCATTAAGATGTCCACACAACTCGCTCGTATAAGATAAGATTGCTTTTTATCATTATTAAACACATATTTGTGACAGCAGCGAAAGTGTACACTGTGTAGTGGATGTGAGTAGTAGGGCTTCACAAAGTATCACAGTGGAATTTGCAATTTGAGTTGGAACAATTATCAAATCGCAAAGGCTGCAGTTATTTAGACAATAGACTGTCCTCTGCAAAGAACAAAATACCCTGTTTTTAGAAAAATATTGTTGTCCCTGTAGTTTAGATCTCTATGAACATGGGATTCTCAGTTAATCAGTTCATGTTTCAGTCTTCTCAAACGATAATGCTCCAGTTGTTTATTATAAGTGTTCTGAACAAAATCCTACTTTTTAAACATATATATTGCAAACCTAATTGCAATCACATTCGCCAGAAAAAAAAATCTGCTTGATTATTTTCCTCACTTATGCAAAGAGCATTTGGTTTAGGAAAGGAACAAATTGTGCCAACAATGTGTGTGAAGTGTAGGGTTCTCAGGATCGAAAATCAGATACTAATGTATACTAACACTAGTATCGAAATATCGATAGTCACATTCACAGGACAGAAATGAACGTTTTCTGAATAGCTTTAGAATGACCTTGAGCTGTATCAGAACAAGTATAGGAGCACATAGACTAGTATACACCCATGAACCACTATGGAACCTACAGTATCTGGCCCACTGAGGGATTAAGGCCGCATGATAATATAAAAGAAAGTACTTCAATTTAATGTTGAAAATCACATTCTATCTAAATAAATAGTGTTTTTCATTATCATTGTAGCATCAGAATCGGTGTTGCGCATTGAGTCTGTTCCTTACTACTGAAACTGAGCTAGAAATTTTAGTATCTTTCTATGCCACAGGTGCCTCATCAAGTGGCTGGAGGTGAGGAAGGTGTGCCCACTGTGCAACATGCCAGTGCTGCAGCTGGCGCAGCAGGCGGGCACCACGGAGCCCACACAACAGCCCCTGCCTGGCATCGAGAACCTGGTGTAGCGATGCATGATGCCCCTACACATCTACACTGGTCTGACTGAGTGAGAGCCCTGACTGAAGATTCACAGTGCTCGACCCATCACAGTGCTTTAGTTCATAAAGGATTTCCAACAGCATCAAGTTTTTATTTTTGTTTTTTTATTCTTTTTTTTTTTACATGGACGATGAAGTTGTTCAAAAGAAGTCTTCATTTTTGGCCAATGTGGTCAATAGTGTTTCACAACCAAAGCACTTTTCTGGGGACACCAGCTAAAGACCAGGAGGAAAGAACACAAAAGCCAAGAACTATGACACATTTTAATTAGCACTTTAAGCAAAGTCGAACCTTAAAATTGCTTGTGAAAGTAGTAACCAAGGTATGTTTTTATTTCTTTTAATAGTACAGAACCACATTGGTTAAACTATTACTTTCAAGAAAATTGTCAAAGGGACAGAAAAGTTCAGTTCTTTGTGAGCGGCACAAAGCTGAGAAAATGTGATAAGATTGAATGTGAGACAGCGCAGGCTTTCAGCACTACACTCTTTTAAAGGTTACACATCCTGTTTCTTTACATTGTGATATCTAAAATGTGACTGTTGTTTTTCATCTGTGTTTTAGATCACACGCTGAACAAAATCTATTTTAGTGAGAGAGTCTGTCCTCGGGAGTGCAAAAAGAATGTCATTAAAGGCAATGTAGAGGAGTAATAACAAGTACAAGTATTTATACTTTGCAGTGACATCACGCTGGGGGTGTTCTACATGGATGTCTATGGAGGAATGTTATTATGGTGACCCATTGCACACATTAGCAAACACTGTCAAAAAGATGGTCTGAAAAATAAAAAAAAAATACTAAATGGGTTTAAACAGCACATTTTCAGGAGCCTGTGATCAATACGAGCGTTCATGGTCCTGTTGAGGTGTTCAGTTTTCAACAAAAAGTTGAGAGTGACTAACTGAATAACTGTTGGCTAATGCTAACTAACTTGTGACTAGCAATTTTATGTTTGAGACTTTTTAACAGCAAAAATCAGCTCACCTGTTGTAGTTCTAGCTAAGTCAACTCTCTCTGGTCAGATTGTCTTAAAACAAAACTCAGATTAAGTCTGTTTTGAGAAACAAAGCATTAGACAGACCAGAGCCTACAGTTAGCATCACACCCTCAGGAAATGTTGATTGACATCAGCTGCAAAGTATGAATACAATGATTGTAGTGGACAGGTATCAAAGTTTATTTGCCTTATTCTTTATCTACACATTGATTTACAAAACAACCACCCACCAGTATGAAGAAACAGGTCTGTGCCATAGACTGTATAAAGAAGTGGACTAAGGGAGTGTGACGTCACCCATAGCGTTCAGCTCCAGTCAAACGAAGCTCATCGATGCTAGCAGTTATAAGACAAATTTGGAGCCAGTTCCATATTAGAAACAGGAATTGACAACATTGCAAAATAAAAACGGCAGGATCATGTAGAGTGGGTTGATACAAACATTTGAAGACCAAAATGAGTCGCCTGACAGCAGCAGTTACACAGAGAGGGGCGACGTTTTTTCAATACAAAGTGAACTGAAGCCAGAGTCGATGGAACTGGAAGCGCCCGCATGCTCACTTCCTATTTGGAACGCAGCGGCTAGCGGGTTAGCTATGTCCATTTATATATACAGTCTATGGTCTGTACCCAAAGTGTTTAAATCCATACATGAAAATATATCTATAACTAAATCTGACCTGAATGAAGTCGATCAGTTGCACTTTTTTGTTTTCTCCTTGTATTTATTTTGTATTTATTTTGAATTTTGTGGTACATGCCTACGCCACACACCTACACCAGAATTACTGCCTGCATATCACTGCACTGGTCAGCATATTTATATATTTTGGCCATGTAAGAAACCAGACCCTGCCCTGTCCATTCTACCAGTGCCATCAGCAGGTTGATAAAGCCCATTTGGTTTGCACAGTTGTGGTGCTGTCTTCTCTTTGGTGCACAGTGGCTTCGTTCTACCACATACGACTCTCTGACTCCTGTCTTCTTTATAGCAGGTTTGACACGGTAAAAGTTTTATGGGTGATAGAAGCCAAAATACAAAGTGATCTGATGATAATAAAGGCACAGTCTCCAGTCAGATTTTCCGAAAAAGTGAAAAAAATCTGGTAAAAACTCGGCTAGTATTTAAAGTATTTTTTTTTCTTAATTACAATAGACCTGTCACGATAATACCTTTTGAAGATATATTGCTGAAGAAAATATAGACGATAAACGATAATATTTAAACTAATTTATGTAGAAAAAAATAACAAAAAAGAACCCCACAGAGAACAAGTACAAAGAAAAAGTACCATGATAAATACTGACCCTCAAAAATGATTGGAACATATGCTGAACGATAACTCAATATAGTAATTATCGTGACAGGCCTAAAATACAACCAAAAATGTATTTAAAATTTGAATTGACCACTAGACAATTAAAAATATCAACCCTTAAAACAGCATATAATGTTATCTTCAAATATGTGTGCCTTTTAGCTATTACATGGTCAGAGATGGGGTCGTGCTTTATCATTTACACATCTTTATTTTGAATCATAGTGATTAGGACAAAGTAAAAGCCCATTTGAACATATCTTGTATTGAATATTCCTTAATGTCCACCTATGTGCAGTCCATTTTGAGCTACAACTTGAAGTAACTGTTGCTATTTTCACTTTAGAGATACTTGTTCTTGAAAATAGCCTTATCTGAACAAATAGTACAGAGTTGTGCTGAACTCTGTCACCGTATTCACATAAAAGTACAACAGAAATTGATATCATTCACTTTCAAGGCTTCTAAGTAAGTAGGAACAAAATGGGACAGATAATGGGCCTTCATCATGTACTCCAGTAATCTGATTTTATTTTTGTCACTGTATTGACTTCTTTTTGTTTCTGAACAGTGTGTTATAACATGTAATTTAAAGGTATATGCTACGAAACAGACCTACTACTTTCATAACCATTGACCAATGTAAAGTAGACAGCTGCGTCAGTCGTAGTGTTTAAGGTGCACACAAAAACCTAAGTAACACTTGGCCTGGCACGATAACAAATTTTGAAGTGTGATATATTGCTGAAGATAATATAGACGATAAACAATAATATTGAAACTCATTTATGCCATTGACTAGAGACCGACCAGTGTGCATTTTTTCATGGTCGATACTTGGGCCATAAAAAAATGCCGATATTGGGCCGATAATGTAGAGCTGATTTAGGTATTTTTTCCCAAATTCTCAAAATATAGTACAGACTAATCTGCAACTTTCTTTAACTGCAAACTGTGCAGAGCAGTACCCTCTTTGGACTAAAGTGTTCAAATAAAGCTTTTTGATATGTTTTTATGCATATTTAGGCGGCTGGTTTGGTCAAACTAAATATTGGCCTCTACTGGAGATTTAAGGCCAATAGCCAATATGCTAAAAAGTGCAAATATCGGCCCAATATATCGGTCAATGGATACATCGGTCTATCTCTACCACTGACATAAACCCATGGGCAGATTTAAACCTCAAAAACTATGAAACACTTTAGTACTTGTTTGCATCTGTAATGAGTCATAGAAGTTATTAACCCTCTACAGCTCAAATCTCACCGTATGGCCAAAAAAAAAAAAAAAATTCCAGTAGTGCAAAGACAAAGTACAAACGATAAAGATTGAGCCCCAAAATATAGTGTTCCACCCTTCATATATTGAACAATAAGATGATACTGTAATTATCGTGACAGGCCTAGGTAACACTCATCAACAGTGCATTTCCCCCTGTTCTGTTTCTTCCTCTTTGTTTTCCGTCCAGCACTTCGTTAAAAGTGCCAATCTAAAAACTATAAACAACTGTTAGGAATCAATGAATCAATGCTCCTGCCATTTCGGAAACATCCTGGTATCACAGCTGCGTCTGCCAGATACAGAGGCAAATAGCGCAGAAGAATGAGCGCGAGGCAGTCATGACTCGTAATGTCCCCACTTACTGATAAATGCCGATTGACGTCAGCACCGCTCCTGAGTTAACTCTTTTATAAATAGACCAGACACATCCAGAGAAAAAGCAACCGTCAAATCCATATCAAACATTGACTCAGAGCTGTTACAATAACATCACTCTGAGTCCCACTGCCTCTATCCTCCTTTTCTCTGTCTGTACTGATATTTATTCCTGTGTATTCCTGTAACATCTCTCTCCTAATCTCCTCTGTACCAAGACCTCATTTGTAAACACTGATTCTGTTTGTGAGCTTTCACAGACATTGTTTATAAAACTAAGAATTCTGCAGCAGAATATTTTTGGAAATTTCTGTACAGTATTTGTAAGCTCTATTTTTGTATATTGGAATTTTGGAGAAAATAATATTCATTATTTTTTTCTTTTTTTTTTGCTAATTTCATGTCTATTCATTTTGAGAAAATGTTGCATGTGACTGACTTGAACTGTAAATAAAGTTTCCATGATTTGGAAAAGGACAAAGTACGAGTGACTCTTGCCTTATTGTGTACTGCATTATTCAGAGACAGATTCACTATTTTGGGACATTTGAGCAACTGTGATTTCAAATGTGTTCAACAGCACCACCTAGTGTACACAAAATGGCAAGAGTTAAAGCCATAACTTAATATTTTTCATTTCCAAAAGTGTGTGCCAAAAAAAGTGCCAACCACCATAGTTGAATCAGAATCAGTTTTATTGCCATTGCCAGTGCTTCAGCGTTATGGTGCAACATAAAACAGAATAATAACGTAATAATAATATAAACTATGATCAAATAAAAAATAAGGGAATGCATTAAAATAAGGTTAAAAAAAAAAAAAAATTTGAAAAAAGACTTTGATATTGTATTCTTAAATGGCTAGAAAAGTTAGTTTGTGGCTAAACAAATGCAGTGTGTTTTGCCATAACCATGAAAATTTAGATTTGAGGATGAACATAAGTTAATTTATAATGTTTTTTCTAGGAATATTTATAGGAATAAATCTGCAATACAATTATTTTCAGTAAACACTATATTTGATTTCAACATGTTTACTCGTATCTGAGGATACACTGGTCACGTTAATGAAATTTAAAACCAAAGTCCTGCGTACAATTGCTTTAAATTGCAACTGTATATGCGACCAGTCAAGCAGACAACTTAATCCAGACTGGAGGTAAGATGAAAAATGACTTGGTCATGTCACAAACAGTTGGAAACATTTCCACATTGACATAATGGTAAATATGCTCTGTCTCAAAGTGTCATTTTGACCCATGGCTGAGTAATGAAGGCATTTGTAAGAACATAAATCAAACTCACCACAAAACAACAGCTGAGTCATGTTAACAGAATATTTGATTGACCTGTTTAAAAAGGCAGTACAAATGGAAATGTTTGATAATGACATTTTAATTATAATACAACATAGATTTAACTCAGTGTATCATTCAAATTATACAAATCTGTCAACACTTGAGTAAGTGTAAGCATTTTACAAATATCCAGAGGAAGCATTGGAAGAAGTAATCCTCCTGTCACACATTTCATTTAGTTAAATTGGCTCAAGTAATAGGCCTACAGTTCATTATGAGAATCAAGTCATCTGCCGTCTACTTCTACAGGGTTGTACATAAATAAGTTTAGGTCATATTTTACACGGAGTCCCTCACAGAGATCACAGTATCAGGGTCTTTAGGAGCAGAGCAGTGAAGAGGCCCACCGCCAGACTGTGGGGGTACAGGGGTCCAACCGGAGCGGGGGCTGCGCTCGTGCTGTTGGTGCCCGTCCCGTTTGTGACCAGGGCAGCGGTTGTGACAGCTCCTGTTGCCGCTCCCGTTGCCGCTCCCGTTGCCGCTCCTGTTGCTGCACCTGTAGCCGCACCTGTAGCCGCACCTGTAGCCGCACCTGTAGCCGCACCTGTAGCCGCGCCCGTTGCCGCTGCAGTGGCCGCGGGAGTGGCTGCAGCCGTGGCGTTTGGGGCAGTGCCGTTTCTGACTTCGATCTGGGCCTCAGAAGATGCTTTAATAAGAAAGACAGAATTATTGAACAGGACCTTAAACACCACTGAGAGGATTTCTTTGGAACTTTTGAGTTTAGACATGTTTTAGGGAAACATAGTTTTAGTTTGAGAATACTTCTACCCACGTCCTTGAAGTTGAAATGGACCATGGTGTTGGCTATTTTATTATGGTAATTTATGCACATTTTTTAAAATGATTCATGCATGTTTGAGAACTGCTGCACGTTTAAACTGCTTCAAAAATGTGTTTTCACGTACCCCCTATCCCTGACCACTGCTCTGTGCTGAATTCAAGCTCTGGTAAAAAAGGTGACAGCCATTTTTCATAAATAAAAAATCTCCTGTTTTTTTTCTCCAGTGAAATGCCTCTATAAAGAGAAGGGCCTCTCGGTTTTGCAGTTTTGAACAGGAAGTAAATGGACCTCATTTAAATTGTGAAGTCATTTTAGATCAGTATTGTGATTTACAGTAAATAGATCATTATTACTTATGTTATAGCAGAAAATGCATATATCTTCTTAAACACAAGTTTGAGTCCCAGGTCAAACTATTTGCTTATGTTTTCCTTAGACTTAGACAAACTTTATTGATCCACAAGGGAAAATCCACACTCTTTCAAAGAACTGTCCGGTCATATAGAAAAATACCTTAAAAATATTATCTATAGATTGAAGATGAATGAATAAGAGACTTACTCACCAAAAATCAGCAAGGAAATAAAAACGATCGACAGCATTGTGGAACTTTTAACACCTGAAAGGAAAGATAAGATTTTCCACATTATTACATTAGTGCTAACCCTCAGACACTGAAAGTTGTTTTACATTTTGAGCATCATTCACTCTCCAAACTGGACTGAAGGTAGAAAACTTACCAAATGTTCAGTGACTTTTAAAATCTGCGAAAGCTCACTCCACAAAGTCCACCTGTGCCTATGTACCAGAACACGCCAGGCCCGTTTTATATGGTTCTGTTACACGCATATGACTAATGATGTAAACACCCAACCTTGAATTTCCATAAGACTCTCATTCCACTCACAGTGATCACAGCAGGGTGGTTTTGCCTGTTTTTTGACACTTTGAAATGTCTAAGTTATAGGGAATTCACAAAGCAAACAGGCTGTGATGCTCGTAAGGATTGGCTGGGCTCTGTATGACAATAAGAGCACTGTTGTACATTGTGGTGACATTATTTACCAGTGAACAATGCATGTCACAAATAAAAATGAGAGGTCTAAAAGAAGAAGAGAAGACAGCATGGTGCTTTTGTATTCTGCAGGTATCATGGGTTCACACTGACTCAAACCAGGTCTTATGACGGTGACGCTAAGCTAATAACTTTTGACATATTGAAGTCGAACTAAAAATACAGTCCACTCTTTGGTCCGGAAATATGCTCTTTCATGCACTTAAGTGACCTCCAAGTCATGTGAGAATAGTGGCTTAAAGTGCACTGTGTAACTTTTCTGGAAGAGGGTTCGTCCTGTTTGTCTTCATGGAGAATGCTTTGTCTTGAATATTCCACTGTATGGCATTAAACACATCTAATTTGCATTTATTAAATTACAGGTGTTACTATTGCTCAAAAGTACCACAAAAAACATGCATTTTCACTATATGAGCAGGATCGCCATTCCACAAACCTGACCTGTAACTTGGCCTGACAATGTTACTTATTTGTTTCCGTGAAAATATAAATGTTTAATGCCTTACTGTGGAATATTCCAGGCAAAGCAATTACATCTTTATAGGAACAAGCAGGTGATGGGCACTTTTAAAATATTTCTGCGCCATGAAAACTTAAAGATGCACTGTGTAACTTTTCTGGTAGACCATCTGTCATCTGCTCCATGGAGATAGTGCCTAGGATGCTCTACAGTATTGCTCTTATTCATCTCCATGGAGACAGAACAGGACACCGCAGGATCAAGTTGCATGTCAGATCTGTGGAGAGGCAAGCCCACTCATAGTAAGAATGCAAGTTTTTATGTAAGATGGATACGTTTGATGCCATACCCGAACATTTCAGACAAAACAGTAGCATTTCCATGGAGACAAGCAGGCGGCAGACCCAACACCAGCAAAGTTACACAGTGCACCTTTAACTTAATACTTAAAATGTATTTACCAGTATCAATGTGATGAGCATAAAGGTTGGAATACAAAAAAGTGAAAGATAATGTTGTCATATAGAGGTTTAATTTACAGTATAGAAGCATCCATACATCCATGTCCCAGCAAAGGGGCAAATGTCTCTATGATTCTTAAAGGTCTTATATTACACAAAACTGATTCTTGTGAGTTTTTAGCCATGTTAAAATGCTGTTACGGCATCAAAAACATACCTGGAGCTGTTGAGTAAACCTTTATTATCAGTCTGTCTACATCTCTAAAGCTCAAAATACTCTGTTCCGCCTTGTGATGTCATGAAGCGGCAGTTTTAAAGTTAACAGCTACAATTCCAGGGCTGAAATTATCCAAATGATTCTAGTGAAGGTGTATCGAGTTTAAAAACACAACACCTCATGTTTGAGAGAAGAACGCAGCCTAAATATGGAGGATTTGTCTGTTAAACGTGTGAAATGAAACTAAACACAACTCCAGGTGTGTTTGTGATGAGGAAACATTACAACAGATCAGAAAATAGTGTAATATGGGCCCTTTAAAAGACAATGAAAAGGGCTCAGCTTGGTTCAAAAAGCCACAATGGCCATTAACCCATAAACAAGCACAGTACTGGTCAGAATCTTCTAAACTTCATCCTTTAGGTCAAAGCTGAACCAGGGGGACCTTCTTTGACACTTTTGGGGGTCTTGGATTTGGTTTTCTGATTACTGTCCTTGGATTTTTGCAGCAGGGCCAAGGTGTCTCTCTTCTCAATCCTTCTCAGCTGTTTCTTCTTCATTCTCTTAATTTTGGTTGTATTTCGGATCTGAAGAAGAAAAGAGATATTTTTAAATTTTACACAAATGCATGGTTAACTAGTGGTGGAAAAAATACGCTTTTGATGTACATACCACTTGAACAATCTCAGCTTTGCGTTCATTCTCCGCACGTCTTTTCAAGTTTTCTTCTCTCCTCTTCCTCTTATCCTTTTGCCAACAAACAGAAGAGGGTCACCAAATAGAAAAGGTACAACACTTTTAAAAGCAACACACTTTTATTTGCGATAGGGTTGTCAAAAGTACTGAAAATCAGATACTAATCGCTACTAAAACTAGTCTTGAAACAAGATTAGTCTTTTGACCAAGTATAGATACTAAAAAGTCACATTCACAGGACAGGGTTTTTTTTTTACAGTTTTTATTATCATCGTGGTATCTGAATCCGTCTGGAGTATTGAGTCTATACCATAGTATTTGAAATGGAGCTTGAAGTTTTAATGTCGACAACACCAATTTGAGACATTTTACCTCTTTCTGTCGTGCTTTCTCATCCTTCAGCCGCTGAGAATACTGTTTGACGAGATCCTTCTCTCGTTTGGCCTGCATCTTCTTCTCCCAGGAGCTACACAGAGGTTTATCCCTGACCACCGCGGAGAACCTGGGCAGACACAAAGCTTACTTTTCAGCTCAAGATTCAAACAGATTTGCAAAGTTAAAGGTAGCTGTCAAAATCCAGATTTATGGCATATTTTAAGTACAGTGTGTTCTCTTTAATTTGTGCGATATTACAATAAAGCAGTAATGTATAGGCCTACTGTTTTCTTCCAACTAATTGCTACAGTGTGTTCATTATTCATTCATTTATTCTTTATTTGCAAGCTTCTTCTGTCCTCTCACCTTCAGGTTGGGGGAAGCTCTAACCACTCTGCCATCATACTAAACAAAGTCTACACACTTTTGCAGGATCAATAGCCAACCCGGACATTCATTAGATCTTTATATTACTAAACATCTGGCTGACTTGAGCGTGCACATGGGCGTTGTACCTTTGCTTGTTGCGATCTTTCCAAACTCTTCCAGATTTGGGTTTTCCCAGTGGGATTGTCGGGGCCTGTTTGACATTAGGGACCAATCGGGGTTTCTTATTTGGGGCTGTGCATTCATCTGCGTTTGAAGGAGGCATTTCTTTAGCCTTACATGTGCTCTCCTCTTCGTATTTTACGTTGTCATTTTGAGTACCGTCAGTTTGTGTTTCGGGCTTCACTTGTGTGGCAGGTTCAGCTTCACAAACTCGGGCATTTTCCTCCTCGACAGGGATTTCTGGTTTCTGCTCCTTCTCCTCCTTCTGCTCTTCTTTAGTATTTTCATCCACTGCGGGTAGTTCCTGGAGCACTGACCGTCTTGTCCTGCGGCTGGGTGTTTTTACCGGGGGCACAGAGTCCTGAAGAGCGGCAGGAGGGCGCACTCTGCGGCCACTACGAGTCCGCCTGGTGTCCCCCTCCTCCGGAGCCTCCTGCTGGGACATTTTTGGTTCACCTACGGGATCAGGCGTTGGTGCTTCTTTTATCGCAGCTTTATACCTCCTCGATGTATTCAATAATGGCAATATAACGCAATTAATTTACTCTTCAGCAGCAAAACTCTAGCCCCACGTGTGTAACCAGTGTTGTCAGCGTGTACCAGTTCACTTCCGCTTACAAACCGTAAACAATAAAATGCGCGAGTGCTGCCCCCTGTTGGTCCGGAGGTGGATTTGTCTTATCCACCTAGAACAAACTGTGCTATTTTGATATACTGTTATTTTCTCTTTTTTAATGTATGTATTTATTTTCACTTTAACTTAATATTTATATAAGGTGCTCTTTTTATCCGTATTTGGAAATGTGCTATTTAAAAATGTGTTATGTATATATATATTGTATAAGAAAAAATGCCTAGGGACTATATATGCACTATATAAAATAATAAAATAACCCTGGCTTAATAACCTTGAATAAATAAATAAATAAATAAATAAATAAATAAATAAATAAATAAATAACCCTTTTATGTCATTCATACCCTTTCCAACCAAGCTCTTGTACAGCTGGGAGACAAAACGTTCAGTACTAGGCACTTTTACTAGGCACTATAAATCTAACAGGCTGTATGTCCAATAGCCTAGCCATTGTAAAATAACTAAACAAAGTCATACTATATATACTATAATAGTTCCACGCGTGTGATTTGGGAACAAAATTTGACAAAATACTGCCACAAAATTTGACAAAATACTGCCACAAAATTTGACAAAATACTGCCACAAAATTTGACAAAATACTGCCATCTTATGGTCTTTTCTCCAAGTGAAATGTATGTCACGTGACTCCACATCCGGGCCACATGACTCGCTCTCATTTAAAATAACCCCAGTACAAGGAAGTAGGAGTTTTTACTTTGTTTGCCATGTACAAGTAGATTATTATTATTATTGTTGTCCAGGGCGGCTTCATGAGTGGAGTCAGCATGTCCATGTTAACAGGAAACCTGCTTCTTCTGCTGATGTTGTGTGGAGCTTCAGTAAGTAGCTGCATTTTACCTTCTTATTAACTTCAGTACAATGTGATTCTTTCCTTGAATCCATTTGCTACTTGAAAAAATCTGGTTCTATAATTACAATCATACAGTAAATAAACATACAGAATCACATTAAAGGTGCACTCCGTAGAGATGTTATAGCTTTGTCTGGAATATTTCACAGTATGTCATTACACCTATCTATGGCAAAGGTGTTTTAGTGAGAAGCAAACAAACAAACTTGAGAAACATGCATTCTTACAGTGAGAGAGCGAAGTTGAGATTTGACCTGTAACTTGGCCTGATCCATGGTGTCACCTGCTCCATGGGGTTACAGTGGACATTTAAAGGTCCTATATTACACTAAATGAAGCTTTTACCCATGTTAAAATGTTACCTCATCAAAACATACCCAGAGTTGTGTTTTGTTTCCTTCACACATGTTTGCCTGTCTACATCTCCAAAGCTCAAAACCTTATTTTTTGTTCAGTAGAGATTTCTGGGCTGAAATTATTTACATGATTCTAATGAAGGTGTATGGAGTTTAAAAACTCAGTGGAGAATTTCCTGTATGACACAGGTCACAAGGTGGAACAGGATGTGTGTGTTAAACATGTGTGAATGAAAGAAAACGCAACTCTAGGTATGTTTGTGATGAGGAAACATGATAACACATATCAGAATATGAGATTATAGATGATATAGGCTCTTTAATAATAACACTTAATTCAGGCTAGTCTGAAACCAGTTTGAAACCATCCATCCATCCATCCATCCATTTTCTTCCGCTTATCCGGGGCCGGGTCGCGGGGGCAACAGTCTAAGCAGGGACTCCCAGACTTCCTTCACCCCAGACATTTCCTCCAGCTCCTCCGGTGGGACCCCAAGGCGTTCCCAGGCCAGCTGAGAGACATAGTCCCTCCAGTGTGTCCTGGGTCTTCCCCGGGGCCTCCTCCCAGTGGGACATGCCTGGAACACCTCCTGAGGGAGGCGTCCAGGAGGCATCCGGAACAGATGCCCGAGCCACCTCAGCTGGCTCCTCTCGACATGGAGGAGCAGCAGCACTACTCCGAGCCCCTCCCGTGTGACTGAGCTCCTCACCTTATCTCTAAGGGAGCGCCCAGCCACCCTACGGAGGAAACTCATTTCAGCCGCTTGTATCCGTGATCTTGTCCTTTCGGTCATTACCCAAAGCTCATGACCATAGGTGAGCGTAGGGACGTAGATTGACCGGTAAATTGAGAGCTTTGCTTTTTGGCTCAGCTCCCTGGTTTGAAACCAGTTTGACAAAATTCAAATCATGAGATCATCAGTTTGAACTATACAAAGTGAATCACAGACACTTGACACAGTGTGATTATAATGACACAGAATCACCTGATGTCAGCTGTGTGCCATAAAGACAAAGCTGAGAAACGTACTGTATCAGCTATTCTACTGTCTATAAGTTATATAATGTATCTGTATCCATGACGATGCTTTACATTTGCTGTGTCCCTGCAGATTGGAGCCGCCAGGACGTTCTCTGTGGATTACCAAAAGAACTGTTTTCGGAAAGATGGGCAGCATTTTCGATACATCTCAGGAAGTATTCATTACAACAGAATTCCCAGAGTTTACTGGAAGGATCGGCTGCTCAAGATGTACATGGCCGGTCTGAACGCAATCCAGACGTAGGTTGACCCTCTCGTTCTCATGAGATTTAGGATTTTGAACTATTTAGGATTTAGGAACAAGTAACAGCACCTCAGTTTTGCACTAGACTTTTCTGAACGTGTCTCCTGTTTTATGATATATTTTAAAGCTGTATTTCAAAATGAGCCATATAAAATACACATTAAACAATACAATAAATAATAATAAAATTTTAAGCCCTTAAAACAGCAATGCAACACAGCAATAGGCCCTAGATGTTTTGTATGTGGAACTGAGGGAACAAGCTGTTAAGGAATGATGTAATAAGTTTTTACCATTATAATTTTTGCCAAACAAAACAAAATTGCTTAAGTAATGCATTTTATTGGAGAATACTGATATTCACACCTAACAGGTCCTATTTTACACCTAATATTACACAATTTTTTGTCTTGTGTTATAAAGTGAGCCATGTTAGAATGCTGTTACCTCATTAAAAACATATCCAGAGTTTTGTTTCATTCACACGGGTTTGAGTGACCTTTTATTATTAGTCTGTCTACATCTCCAAAGCTCAAAATCCTCTGTTCCACCTCGTGATGTCATGTAGTAGTTTTGTTTTTAACTATATGTATATTTCAGTAGAGATACAGTAGGTCATTCCAGGGCTGAAATCATCCAAATGATTTTAGTGAAGGCGTAGGGAGTTCAAAAACAAAATGGAGCACTTCCTGAATTACCTCATGACATCACAATGTGCATGTGTTTTCCGTCTGAGAGAAGAACTCAGCCTAAATATGGAGGGTTTCTGTGTTAAACATGTGAACGAAGCAAAATACAACTTCAGATATGTTTTTATGAATAAACTTCACAACAAAAATCAGAAAATAGTGTAATATTGGCCCTTTAAGTTATGAAAGTAATGGTCAACAAAGAGAAGTGAAATTTTCCTCATGTTTTGTATAACCTTTGTATAAATAATCTGATTTCTTCACTATAAAGGTATGTTCCCTGGAACTACCATGAGGAGACTCCCGGGCAGTATAACTTCAGTGGAGACAGAGACCTACTGTCCTTCCTACAGCTGGCGCAGGAGATTGGCTTATTGGTGATTCTTCGACCAGGACCCTACATCTGTGCAGAGTGGGAAATGGTGAGGAAAACTTTTAACTGCAGTAGCCTGTGCTTCTTAAAGGGCCTATATTACATTATTTTCTGATCTGTTATATTATTGTTTCCTCATCAAAAACATACCCTGAGTTGTGTTTTGTTTCATTCACACATGTTTAACACACAAATCTTGCATATTTAGGCTTATTTCTTCTCTCAAACAGAAAGTAAAAGGCAGCTGTTAACTTGAAAACTACCACTTCATGACATCACAAGGTGGAACAGAGCATTCTGAGCTTTGGAGATGTAGACAGATTAATAATAAAGGGTTACTCAAATGTGTGAATGAAACAAAACACAACTCCAGCTATATTTTTAGTGAGGTAACAACAATATAACATGATTTAAAGCTCACAAGAGTCAGTTTTGTATATATAGGACCTTTAATGTTTTTATAACCTGGATCAATTGTAATTTCTAAAAATTACATTTTCAGGGTGGGTTACCTGCCTGGCTTCTTCGCAAAAAGGATATTGTTTTGCGTTCAACAGATAAAGGTGAGAAACGGCTACAACTACAACAAATTCAGACTTTATTTTATATAATTTTACATTATTGTGTTTTTATCCACCTTAGATTACTTATCAGCGGTTCATTCATGGATGGGGAAATTGTTGCCCATGATAAAACCCTTTCTCTATCAAAATGGAGGTCCTATCATTACTGTCCAGGTGAGTTTCATTGAGTCAACAGTATTAGTATTGATACTTTGGGGGGGGTTCTTCATGTTGCTATATGGCAGAATGTTCAGCAGTGACCGGAGACACAATGCACACATTAATAAACGCTGCCCAAAAAGTTTTAAGATAGTCTGAAAACTCAAAAAAACAAAAAACAAAATTGATTTAAACAGCACATGTTCAGAAGCCTGTGATCAATGCGAGTGTTCATGGTCCTGTTTAGGTGTTTAGATTTTCAATTAAAAGCACAAATCATCTCAGCTGTTGTAGTTCCAATTCCAACTAAGTCAGCAACTTGAGTAACAGACTTTCAGACAGAGCAGTGCCTACAGTTAGCCTCACACCCCCAGGGAATGTTGATGACATCAGCTGCAACATATCAACACATATTTTCTTTTCGTATCTTTTATCATGTGACTCTTCTCAAAGGTGGAAAACGAATACGGCAGTTACTTCGCCTGTGACTATAACTACCTGAGGAACCTGACGCATTTGTTCCGGAAACACCTGGGGGAGGAGGTGGTGCTTTTTACCACAGACGGAGGCGGTGCCGTTTACCTCAAGTGTGGCTCCATTCAAGGACTCTACGCTACTGTGGACTTCGGACCGGGCAAGTTTCTGGTATTTCTTGTAATATCAGCGTTTGTGTGTTTTTGTTTGGTGGGCGCCAGTCGCAAAAAATCTGTTCTTCACTTCAATCTGCACTTCACCCACATTGCCAAGTATGAAAGTGGAGTGTGTGTGAGTGTTGGTGGTTGGAGGGGCCGATGGCGCAGATTGGCAGCCTCACTTCCGTCAGTCTGCCCCAAAGCAGCTGTGGCTACAATAGTAATATACTGTGGTCCAAAACAAGAAAAATGATCTGACGAAGGCTTTTTGCCGAAATATAAAAAGCTTTTGGACATTGGCCTATGCATTTTTTTCACTTTTAAATTGGTGTTCCTTGCATTTGCACCTCTGCAAGAACTTTTGGTGTGTATTTTCTGATTCATTTGATACAATAGTAGTTTACCACCACCGAGTGTCGAGTGAATGAATAATGCTCTGTAAAGCATCTTTGAGTCTTCAGAAAAGCACTATATTAAACTGATGCATTATTATTATTATTATTATTATTATTATCATTATTATTATTATTATGAGACCTGTTTAAGAGCACAAAGCAACTCGCCTGTTGTATTTCCAACTAAACCAGCTCTTTCCGGTCAGATTGTGTTAAAATAAAGATCAGATTAAAGTCCAACAAGCCTCAGACAGAGCAGTGCTTACAGTTAGCTTCACACTGCCAGGAAATATTGATTATATCAGCTGCAGAGTATCAATAGATGAAATGGTTCTGTTGCTTTTGTTTCAACTTTTTATTCTGATTCTATAGGAGCAAATATAACGGCTGCTTTTGAGGCACAGCGCCGTGTTGAGCCTAATGGACCCCTGGTAAATGACGTTCTTCTTCTCCTTTTTTATTCAAGATGCTTTATTTTAACTCAGAAATATAGACAATATTGTTTCTACCCATAATGACAATGGGTGCTGTTACAAGCTCACCAAAATCTGATTAATATCTGATTTCTAGATATTTAAAAATACTGTGATTAATGAAAAATGACATGCAAACTGCACTGGCTCTGAGCCCTGATGATTTATATGATACCATACAAAAATACAGATGCGCTTATTAATTGCCTTTTTTCTCTTTTCAAGGTTAACTCTGAGTTCTACGCTGGCTGGCTCGATCACTGGGGCTCTCATCACTCTATTGTGTCAACTGACGCAGTGACCAAAAGTCTGACTGAGATGCTTGAAAAAGGAGCAAATGTCAACCTGTAAGTTAACAAAGAAATCATTTTTCTTTACACAAACAATCATCTTTACTTTGTTTAAAGGTCCTACATTACACAAAACTGACTTGTGAGCCGAATGTGTGAAGTTTGAGAGAAGAACTATGCAGGATTTGTGTGTTAAACGTGTGCAAATTAAACAAAACACAACTCCAGGTTGTTTCTCCATATGCCCTGGAGAAATAACATTATATCATAGATCAGAAAATAGTGTAATATGGGCCCTTTTCAATGTTTATAGTTTTGAGTTTGTATGAAATCACTTTCTGTAATCGGCAGGTACATGTTCATTGGAGGAACAAATTTTGGATACTGGAATGGTATATATTATCTACAACAATGACATAATTTTAAGACCCTAAAAATATCTTATAACTTTTATTTAATTTGCCAGGTGCCAATGAACCATACAACCCTCAGCCCACGAGCTATGACTATGATGCTCCACTGACTGAAGCTGGAGACTTCACTAAGAAGTACTTTGCTATCAGAAATGTAATCCAAAAGGTAGTAAGGAGTAAAAACTAGTTTACAGTTAGTCTCCCTGTCTGACTTATTGAAGATTTTATTTTTGTTCTTCTACAACAGTTTCACAAAATACCAGAGGGCCCTATTCCACCATCAACTCCAAAGTTTGCCTATGGGACCATAACATTACACAAGGTACAGTCCAATAGTGCGATTTTACGTGATTAAAGGTGCTTTTCTTGGGGAGAGTACACTATATGCTAGTCTTCATGTAGATGCACTTCACTGTTCAGCCTGGAATGTTTCACAGTGTGGCATTAAACTTCTGTCTCCATGGAGGCAAGCAGGCCAAGGTACAGATCGGTTTGGTGTAGAGGCGAGCCCGTTCACACTAGAAACCATGTTCTTAAAGGTATTTCTGAACAATAAAATTACCTCTAATGAAAGATTGAATAGAGTTTTAATGCCATACTGCGGAACATACCAAGCAAAGCAATAACATCTGCCTAAAGACAGAAAAGTTACACAGTGCACCTTTTAAATAAACAAAATCTTCGTAATTCAGTTGGAGACAGTGTCAGATGCCCTGGAGAAACTGTCTTATTCTGGTCCTGTCAGAAGCTTGTATCCCCTGACCTTCACTGAGCTTAACCAGGTAACATTTTAGTACTTTTATTTATGTTATTTGTAAGTATTATGTAGGCCTAGCTTTCATATTTTTTCTCCATTTTGCAGGCTCTTGGTTTTGTGCTGTACCGAACCATACTTCCTTTTAACTGCACTAGTCCAACTCCACTGTCCTCTCCTCTCAACGGGGTCCATGACAGGGCCTATGTGTCTGTGGATGGGGTGAGTCTGAATTTTTTTCCTAACCTACTATTCATGGGGAAGATGTTTGCCTATATTATGCAAAATTGACTCTCTTTGAGCCATGTTATTATGTTGTTATCTTCTCACCTGGAGTTGTTTTGCTTCATTCACACATGTTTGAGTAACCCTTTAGTATTAGCCTGTCTCAAAATGCTCTGTTCCACCTTGCAATGTCATATCAAGGGCAGTTTTCAAGTTAACAACTACCTTTTACCTTTTGAATAGTAGAAATTGCCAGTTCCACGGCTGAAATTATCCAAATGATTCTAGTGAAGGTGTATGGAGTTTGAAAACACAGTGGAGCACTTCCTGTTTTACCACATTGCATCACAAGCTGGATGCTTTAGTCTTTTCTGCCTAAGAGAAGAACTAAAGCCTAAATATGCAGGTTTTGTGTGTTAAACATATGTGAATGAAACAAAACAAAACTCCGGGTATGTTTTTATGAGGAAACAACATAACAGATCAGAAAATAGCGTAATATGAGCCCTTTAAATGTTGAATTGTAATACTGTAATTTCCCAATTGTTGGACAAATAAAGGTCTATCTTATCTCTGACACTGTACATTTTTAGGCTGTTCAACTATGTCCTCTTTCAGGTGGCTGCAGGAATTCTCGAGAGATCCAAAACTATAACCATGAATATTACTGGAAAAGCTAGAAGTTGGTTGGACATATTGGTCGAAAACATGGGCCGAATCAATTATGGAAAAGGAATCAATGACTTCAAGGTTATTTCTACTCACATGTGCGGTGTCTGGTCACTTATAGTTTTCAGGGAAACCAACATGACTGACTTGACTTTCTTTTCAGGGTTTAGTGTCTAATATGACCCTGGGAGCAGATGTGCTGACTGACTGGACCATGTACAGTCTCAATATCGATCAGGCGGTTAGTAAGGGAGTCCTGAAGAAGTCCATGTCCTCAGACCCTCCTCAGACTCCCACTCTGTCTCTTCCAACCTTCTACGGAGGAAGCTTTGTTATTCCTGGCGGCATCCCAGATCTCCCCCAAGATTCTTACATTAAACTACCCAACTGGACAAAGGCAAGTCACTCAGTACTATTAGAAGGCCCATGTTATACTGTTTTCTGATCTGTTACAATGTTGTTTCCTCATTACAAACATACCCGGATTTGTTTTGTGTTTCATTCACACATTTATCACGCAAACCCTGCATATTTAGGCTGAGTTCTTCTCTCAAATGGAAAACACTCTGTTCCACCTTGTGATGTCATGTGGTAATACAGGAAGTGCTCCGCTGTGTTTTAAACTCCATACACCTTCACTAGAATCATTTGGATCATTTCAGCTCTGTAACTGCCAATCTCTACTTAACAAAAGGTAAAAGGTAGCAGTTAACTTGAAAACTACCGCTTCATGACATCACATGGTGGAACATCTGCGCTTTGGGGATGCATACAGACTAATAATAAAGCGTTACCTAAACATGTGTGGATGCAACAAAAACAAAACTCTGGTTATGTTTCTGATACAACACCTCTAGTTTAAAATGCCATATGTATAATGATTATGTGAAAATAATTTGCTTTTTGTATTTTCAGGGTCAAATTTGGATTAATGGATTCAACTTAGGTCGTTACTGGCCGGCCCGTGGACCTCAGGTGACTCTTTTTGTGCCCAGCAGCATCTTGAGCACCACTGCCCCAAACAACATCACTGTCCTGGAGCTGGAGGCTGCTCCCTGCACCAACGGGACCTGCACTGTGGAGTTTACTGATACTCCCATTATAGGCACCACTCTCCAACCAATGGCTTGGTCTACCAAACCAATCAGCAGACTCTTTTCTAAGGAGAATTTATTATAATGAGGAAATTAAACCATGGATAGAAAAATGATTGTTAAATGTGCATTGTGTTACTTTTCTGGTGGAGGGTCCTTCAAATGTTTTTCACCATGGGGATGTTATTGCTTAGGCTGGAATGTTTCACAGTATGGCATTAAACTATTCTATCTTCATGGAGACCAAACCAGATCAACTTAAAGGTCAGATCTATGGAGAGGCAACCCCGCTCACAGTGTGAATGCCTGTTTTTTTTTTTTAGGTATTTTTGAGCTATAAAATCACCTGTAATTTAATAAAACGTAAGGTAGAGCTGTTTAATGTCATACTGTGGAACATTCCAGGCAGAGCAATAACATATCCATAGAAACAAACAGGTGGCAAACCCTCTACCGGAAAAGTTACATAATGCATCTTTAAAGGCTGTGAAACACTTTTATTTGATCAATGAACCTTTTTTGCCTTTTTAGTAATTTACTCATTACAGTGGTGGAACATAACAAAGTAGAAGTAATAAACAAAGAACTACTTTTACTTTTAGTTTGCTACATTTGAGATCAAGTATCTGTACTTTCTACTTTTGAACGGGACAGAAAAATAAAAGTATTTTTATTAGGCCTATTGTTTGAGACCTGATGAATTGGGTATTTTTTGTCAAATTCATAATTTGAGCAAACAATCAATTCTATTGTTTCTGTTGAACAAAATACAGTACAAATCTTTACCAAATCACCATAAATATATCTGAAGTGTTTGTAGATCTCAAAATCAGCATGAAATACTTTTACTTTTTACTCTTTACGTACATTTTTTAAAAAGTGCTTTAATACTCTTACAATGGTAGATTTTTTCATATGAAACTTTCATTTTTACTTGAATATTTTATTGCTCCAGTATCTGTATCTGTTTACTCAAGTACAAAAATCGAGTACTTCTTCCACCACTGATTAATTATACACTTTTTTCTACCTCACTGAATCACACAAAATTATAGTGTTTTATATTTTACAAGGGATGACACTATTGTTTATTCTACTTTTTTAAATCATCAGGTATTCTAAAGTAAAACAAGATGTACTGTAAAAAGTAAGTGCGTTTGTAAACATGTAAAAAATGTGAGAATAAATGATTGTGCATTGACTTTTGATCAATTCCTCCAAAACACGAGGTGGCGCTGTTGTCCCCGCGTAGCACAAACGGGCGGAACGGGCCCGTGCAGCACAACAGCGAAACCTACTGCTCTTTTTTCATGTTTTATCACTGAAAAGAGCTAATTATACATTTCTGATCTGTTTGGAAAAAACAAAGGTAAGTTAGAAGAATCGACCCACTGTACACGAGCTACTGAGCTAAACTAGTTCTTTAATACGAGTGTTGCTTTAATTTGCTCCAAGGTTAACGTAGCGTAAGATCATTTTTCTTTATTTTATCAAAAACTCTTACTTACACTTACTTTACGGCAGTGTTTGTTTACTTAAAGAAAAGTGCATCTGTGCATTTGTTAAACTACACACGAACCAAACACGCCCTATGCAAATAATGAAACAGCAGCTAACATCTGTGTTTTGTTTCTGCTTTATAGGGGGTGGTGGACTCTTCAAGATGACATTTTTACGGAAAATAAATACCGGGACATCGTGAGACACAGTGATGCTGAACCACACTCCTCAAACTGACATATAGTGAAAAGTTATAAAGTAATTCCCAACAACTGGAGAGAGCATGGTGGATAATCGCTACGCCACTGCTCTTGTGATCGGGTCCGTGCTGAGTCTTCTGGCCACGGTGTACCTGTCTGTGGCTGTGGGGACTCAGCACTGGTACCAGTTCAACAGCCCGTCCATCAAACACGAGGCCAGTAACGTGTCCGAGCTCAAGAAAGAGTTCATCAGTGATGAAGAGTTTGACGAGAAGAGCTACAGTGAGACAATGTTCCGCCTGAACGGGACCCTCGGGCTATGGTGGAGGTGCATCCAGGTGCCCAGTAAGTCTTACTGGTTCAAAGAGCCAGGTAATAAGATAAGATAAGATGAGATAAGATATGATGAGATAAGATAAGATAATCCTTTATTTGTCCCACAATGGGGAAATTGCAGTGTCACAGCGCAAGTTTCAGAAACCGTAGGAAAATAAGAGCATGCATCAAAATCAAGATAAATAATAATAAGTATTTACAATCAACTAAAAAACACAACACTGTAAAGCTAAAAGGCACAGGAACATTGCACAATAAGTGTCTTTGATTCTGAGCAGTGACCAAGCTGCAGTTAAAGTGACTCCAGTATAGTAATATATAATATTACTACAATAAAGTGACTCAGATGATTGTGTACAGTGCAGTGATGGACAGTGGTGGTTAAATAAATAAGTAGCAGGTAAAGTGACTTTAAATAATATTGCACATTGTTATTATTATTATAGAGATGACACATGGTTGCTATGGAGATGACACATGACTAGCATTGATCATTGTACAGTCTGACAGCAGCAGGAAGGAAAGACCTGTGAAACCTCTCCTTCCCACAGCGAGGGTGAATCAGTCTGTCACTGAAGCTGCTCTCCAGAGCAGACAGGGCGCCCTGCAGGGGGTGACACTCATGGTCCAGCATAGACATGAGTTTAGCCAGGACCCTCTTGTCCCCCACCTGCTGCACCGAGTCCAGAGGACAGCCCAGGACTGAGCTGGACTTCTTGATGATCTTGTCCAGTTTCTTCTTCTCCCTCTCTGTGATGCTGCTGCTCCAGCAGACCACACCGTACAGGATGGCTGATGCCACCACAGAGTCATAGAAGATCCTCAGGAGTGGCCCCCTCACTCCAAAGGACTGCAGTCTCCACAGGAGATAGAGCCGACTCTGGCCCTTCCTGTACAGTGCATCTGTGTTATGAGTCCAGTCCAGGAGTTAGTTAAAGGTGAACTGTGCAACATTTCTGCTTGTCTCCTTTGGAGATGTTTTGCTTGCTTTGCTTGGTATGTTCCATGGTATTGTTGGGGGAAAATTAGGCTCTCGTGTCAGTACTAACCAAACACAGAATAGGTTGTGCAGTGTGATTTCAGTATAGTAGAACAGAAAGCAAACCAAGAATAAGAGTGGCTCCAAAATGATCCAGCAGTATGACTTTAAACATATCCATCTTGCATTTATTCATTACGGGTGTTTCTGATCGGTGCAGCGTCTGCAGTGATGTGGTCGCTGTACCAGACCGTTATGGTGAAGAAGGACCTGAGCCAAAAGGCAAAGCTCTTGATTTACCGCTCAATCTACGTTCCTACCCTCACCTATGGTCATGAGCTTTGGGTAATGACCGAAAGATCAAGATTGTGGATATAAGCGACCAAAATCAGTTTCCTCCGCAGAGTGGCTGGGCACTCCCTTAGAGATCAGGTGAGGAGCTCAGTCACACGGGAGGAACTCGGAGTAGATGCTCCGTTGCTCCTCTACGTCGAGAGGAGCCAGCTGAGGTGGCCTGAGCATCTGGGGCGTCCCTCAGGAGGTGTTCCGGGCATGTCCCACCGGGACACGCTGGAGGGAGTATGTCTCTCAGCTGGCCTGGGAACACCTTGGGATCCCACTGGAAGAGCTGGAGGAAGTGTGCGGGGAAAGTCTGGGCCTCCCTGCTCAGACTACTGCCCCCAGCCCTGGATAAAGTGGAAGAAAATGGATGGATTGGTGTTTCTGTTGCTCAAAAATACAATAAATCCTTCTGTGAATAGGAGTGACTCTCCACAGATCTGAATTGTAATGTAGCGCAGTGCTGTAACCTGCTTGTCTCCTTCATGATAGATAGGTTTAATCTATACTGTGGAACATTCTAGACATACCTATAACATTTCCATGGAGACAAGCAGGTGGCAGACCCAAACTGGAAATGTTCCACAGTGCACCTTCAACAGCCTGTAAAATGTAATTAATCTGATTGCTATTATCACATACCTATAAGTCTGTTTCCTTATCTGACTAAAAGATTGTTGTATTGAAAAGGTAATATTCATGCGCAACACAGATATCTCACTAGTAAAGCCACACCAATAGTATACAGTAAAGATATTTATTGATAATATGGATAGACGTGGTGGCTGGGAAGAGACTTAAATGATGGCTCTGTCTCAGGCAGTCAGCCCAGCCCATTCAGGACCCCCGTCTGTAGAAGGTGAGGTCTTCAAGCTGAAAGATAAAAAGAGACACAGCAGAGACTGATTGTTTTAGGGATAGACTTGTATAAATAGGGCCTCTGGGTTGAGGAGTGGCCCTGCTCCTAAATCTCACTTAATATTTACTCAGTATAAAGGGCCCATATAATTCTATTTTCTGATCTATGTTATAATGTTGTTTCCTCATCAAAAACATACCTGAAGTTGTGTTTTGTTTCGTCCACACATTTAACACACATCCTACATATTTAGGCTGAGTTCTTCTCTCAAACGCAAAAAACTGTTCCAGTATAATAATAAAGAATTACTCAAATGTGTGAATTCTAACATGGCTAAAAACTCACAAGAATCCATTTTGCGTAATACACGACGTTTAAAGTGTAGATGGGTGATTTAATTTTCTGGTTAAATAAGTCTGTACATGCTATGTTTAGATCTGCATTTGTAGTTGTTATATAAAATAAATATTAATACTTGCCTCACTGTCTCCTGATCTCAATTGCAGATCCCAAACTGGAAACTCTGTGCCTCAGCTTCACTCTTCAGCAGCAGTTTTCCCCAAAATATAAACATCCGGGGAACCATAACGGTGAAGAGGATCTCCTAAGAACATGTGAGACACTTGAATGCATAATTATTTATACTTTGCAGTGATGCTGGGGGTGTTCTACATGCATATCGATTGGCATAATATTCAGCAGTTACCATGGTGGCACAATGTACACATTAGCAAATACACACAAAAATGTTTTAAGATAGCCTCAAGGATTGAAAAGGTGAGAGTCACTAAAGCTGTTGGCTAAGACTAACTATCTTGTGACTGTAATTCTATGTATGAGGGACTTGTTTAAGAGCAAAAATCATCTCACCTGTTGTAGTTCCAACCAAGTCATCTTTTTCTGGTCAGATTGTGTTAAAACAAAGCCCAGATTAATGTTTAACTTGAGTAATGGCTAGTGGTTTCAGTTAGTAGCACATCTCCAGAGAATATTGACAACATCACCTACAAAGTATCAGTTGGGGCTTGTGTTAAATCATTAAATCATGAACACATTTACCGTGTGGAGTGTAATCTGACTTCTCCTCCTCAGACCTGTGGAGGTGCCAGTTCCTCCTGCCCCTGGTGTCCCTGGCGTTGGTGTTTCTCAGTGGGTTGGTGGGAGTGTGCGCTTGCCTCTGCCGCAGTTTCACCCCCACTTTGGGGGTCGGAGTCCTCCACCTTCTGGCAGGTAGAAGAAGTTTTAACCTCAAATTTTAATATGTCACATGCTCATGCTAACAACAACTAATATTTACATGGCTTAGCAGTTGAGGTGTCATTTGGATTAATTGAAAAATCTATATAACGCAAAGGTGCATGATTTTATACTAGTTAAACCGCAGGAAATGAAACTATGCTGCAACAACTGTTAATTCTAAAATCACAACATGCATCTTTCTTATTCCCACTTTGTTGCTAATATAATTTATATAATTTTGGTACATTAGCTGTGGTTACATGCGCACTTTTGGATTTATAGGTATAGATTATTTAAATGACATGTAAAAAGCAAAATCATCTCATTTCCTTCTGGTTACGGTCCCTTTGATTACTCACATCAGAGTTTGCAGTTTACATGTCATTTCAGTAATCTTAAAGGTGCAGAAATCAGATTACTTTATTAACAAAGCCACTGATACCTAAATTATGTCTTCAATATAGTTAAAATCTATGACACATGTGGATCATTGTTTTAGACTTTGCACATTTCTAATCGCAATATTAATCTAAAACAACTTGATAAAAGAAACAAGTCCACTGATTGGACTGGTGCCTAATGGGAGATATCGTCGCCATAAACGTCACAACAAAGAGCCGGGAAGTTGTCTGCACCTGGATGCTGCAGATCGAATTGCAGTTTTTTTTTTCCATTTCTACCAAAATTACTACACAACGCTGCCAGATCCTACTTGTATCACCAATTAAGAAAATAAAACTTGAGAACGAAGTAAGTACAGAGCAGTGGGTGTATGCTGGTGGCGGTGAAGACGGGAGTTGATTAAAGATTCCTCAAACATGCACAAATCACTCCAAATATCACTTTGGGTGAGTAAATGGTGAGGGAAAACAAGTCAGTTTTGCAGAATAGACCAGCTTTTAATATTGTACCATTTGTGTTATTTATTAGTTATTATCTGCAGCAAAGCAATTTACATTTATATCTTAAAAACCCTCTGTTGTGTGATGTTACAGTAATGCCTTCCTCTCCACCAGGTCTGTGCTCCCTGGGCTCAGTGTGCTGCTTCCTGGCCGGTGTAGACCTCCTGCGTCAGTTCATCACGCCACCAGAGGGTGTAGACGGGTCCCTGGGGTGGTCCCTGTACCTCGCTCTCATCTCCTTCCCTCTCCAGATGATGGCTGCTGCTCTGTTTCTGTGGGCAGCCAGGAGTCATCGCAAAAACTACACTCGTATGACAGCTTACAGAGTGGCCTAATACTTTATACAAGCTCCACTGACTTCCATGTTAATAGTGAACTGAGAATTCCAAGTTATTGCATTGTTTTTTTCATACATGGAACAAAACATATCAAGAAAAGTTTGTAGCCAGAAAGAGATCTCTCATTTTGATATATTCATCTTTTGTTTATATTTTTTTAACCAAAGTTTCCTCTAAATTGGAGATTCTTATTTGTGTGTTTGTGGATGCCTTTGTTGTATTTCTAAGCTGCTCACCACATTGTCCTTATTGTGCTGCACTGTGCTAGCTTTCCATTTTTAACTTGGGGTAAATTATTTGTCTTTATTTGCAATATTTATCCTGTTTTGTTTGCTGTGCATGCCTTTAACTGCATTTTATGCCAACTGTGGTACTTCGTTTTCTGTGGTAATATACTTTAAATATTGACACGTCTTGAATAGACAGGCACCCATTTCAGTTTTGGTACAGTAATATTAATACCACTTTAAGGCACTGTTAGCGTTCTAGATTACTGCTACATGTGTTAATTTAGAGTAGAGTACGATGAAATATTTCCTGGCTATGGCGCTCGACAGTGACTGCACGCTCTGGTTCAGGAAGTACATTTTCCATTCATTTTTCCCATAGACATTTCAATAAATTCAAATATTGTGAGTTCAAAGGCATTGCAGAGGTTAACTAGCTACGTGCTAACTAATATCCACAAAACAGCTAATTTAAAACGCAAGAAGCTTTAATAACTTAGCAGTTTATAAAGTTCCAGATAATTATCTTAAATAAAATTATAGGTCTTGTGGCCATTAGTTACGACATAGCTGATTAGCCTTGAGCTTTCAAACTTTTAATATACATTTTTTCTCAGAAAGTCTGAGAAATGTATTTCAGGAACTTGGGGGTGAGTGGTCAGTGTTGAGCTCCATACACTGCAAGTCAAAGCTAGTTTAAGTTTTATAAAATTCAACCAATAATTGCACATTAAAAACATGAGAGATAAGCAGTCGCCAAAAAAAGCAATGCCTGAGCTGGATTACACTTTATATTGTTGCTTGATTAACTTTGCAAATGTTTTCTGTGTATAATTTAATGGTTAAAAACTGATAGACTCATTATGTTGTTCTACATTATAAACTAAGGTGACCACATTTCAAATAAAAAACTGGGACACGCCCTGGTTGCGATGTTTGGTAATAATAAAATTGTGAAAAGAACACATAACATTGCCCATTCGCGACTCACTGGTCAGTCATAGTCATAATCTTTATCCTTATGGTCATTTTCAAGCATGTTTTTCTGTATTTTAGCTAAACAAATAATATGTTCCCCCTTTACTCTCAGCTGGTATTAAATTGGTCAAAATAGGACATTTCTTGTTTAAAACTGGGACAAATCAATGGGGTTTTTTTGATAAATTTACTGGCATGTGGGACACGGCTCAAAATTGGGACTGTCCAAGGTAAATATAGGGAAATCTGGTCACCCTTAGAAATCTGGGCTGTCCTATGTAGGAACCAAAGCCCATTTCAGTTCTATAATAATAAATCAGAATCAAAAATTATCCAGTGATTTATTCAAATATGTATTTTACATGTCATGTTACAACAAAATCGTAGTTGTACCGCGAGTATGATATAAAAATACTGTAGTGGTTCAATAAAATCTTGTGCGTTTTTAAAGGTGCACTGTGCAAACTTTTCTGCTACCAGATTGTCTCCATGGAGATTATGGTTATTGGTTTTCCTGGTATGACATTAAACATATCCATCTAGCATTTCCATTGATCAAAAATACAATAATTTCTTCTGTGAATAGGGGCGACTCTCCACAGATCTGAACTGTAATGTAGTATAGTGCTGTAACCTGCTTGTCTCCCTTGTGATAAATAGGTTTAATCAATACTATAGGCTTAATCAATACTGTGGAACATTCTAGACAAAGCAATAACATTTCTCCCTCAAATATTACGCAGTGCACCTTTAACTAAGTGCAGTTTGCATAGTTTTAATTATTGCATAGAGATAGCTGCGTCATTCAAATTAGTTCAGTCTGTCTTGACACTTATCGGTGGTAAGGTGATTGTTTTCTTTTTGGTCAAATGAAACGCAGCCTTCTTCTCATAATAGGCACACTCGTTGATAAAAATGGGGTAAAGGTCCTCTCCCTCGTAGTTCAGCGTCTCGCCAGTGAAGGTTTTAAAAATGGGGTCACCAGATTGCAGGAGTTTAAAGTCATTATCCTGGAGAAACAAAGCAATTGTTAATGTCACTCAAACTCTCCAGGGTATGTGCCATTTAAGCTTTTCATGTTTTAAATTCAAAATAGTTTTCCAGGAAGCACTGAAACACAAAGAGAAGGGGCAACAACAACAAAAATTCTGCCCCCAAGGAAGTAAACTTTTTTAATTATTAAATTATAAATATGAGGTAAGGCACTCAAGGGTTCATAGACATCCTCAGTCTTTACAATTGCAATAAATGGCAAGGAATATGTTCATGTATTTAACTGTAGGAGACATATAGTGCAAAATTGACTTTAAAGGTCCTATATTATGCAAAATGGACTTTTAGCCATTTATAATGTTGAGTTTTGTGTTAAACGTGTGAATGAAACAAAACACAACTCTAGGTTTGTTTTTGACAAGGAAACAGCATTATAACATAGATAGGTAGAAAATAGCCTAATATGTGCCTTTAACTGAGCATTTAGTATCTTACCTGTAGCTGGGGGTGAACGATAGCTGTGAGTTCACTGGTTTCGGGGTCTCGAGGATAGTCTATGGTCCTCTCAAGTACAAAAGTCTCCACTTCGCCTCCTTCAAATGTTGTTCCTTCAAACAAAATTCAACAGGATATGACTGACAGTACCAGTCAAAAGTTTGGAGACACCTTATTTTTTCTTTACATTTACCACTTTTTACATTTTATATACACACAGAAGACAGAAAATCAAATATGTGTTGCAGGATATATGAAATTATGTAGCAAAGAGAAAAAAGTTACTCAACTAAATATTTTGTATATTTTAATTTCAAATCAGGATCCACCCTTTGCTTTGTTGACAGCTCTGCAAACCTTTGGCCTAAGCTGCAAAGAATAAAACTGGAAAGTTGTCTTGAATCAAAGAGTCTAATTACAGTCTTTTCTCAATAATCTACTTGATGAAGTCTCCTGAAATGGTTTTCACTTCACAGCTGTGCCTAGTCTGGGTCAAGGAATGCAACAAGTGCAAATAAGGGTTCAAAGCAAAGGGTGGCTATATTATTTTTGTAGTTATTTTATTCTATTTTTGTTTACTACATTCACATTTGTCATAGTTCATAGTTTTGATGACTTCTGTGAGAATTTACAATGGAAATAAAGAAGAACCATAAATTAAAAAGTGTGTCATAACTTTTGACTGGTAGTGTTTATTAAAATGTACTATGACAAAGGTTCTTACCGGCATTAAACTTGTTGAGCCAGTCTAAAGTGTGGTCCATGGCCCCTTTCATCATGTTATAAATGTCTGCCCTGAGTACACCATTGGGCTGTGGGCCGACCTCAATGGCTGAAGTCAAATATGAAGAGTTAGCAGCATAAAAGTGAATCTCTATATATTAACAAAACTGTAGTTTAACTTCAGCTACTTACCAAATCCATGTTTGCCAACAGAAGATACATCAAAAGTCTCAGGTTTGGAAGGAGGGCAGGAGTGAACGATTCTTGTTTGAGCAAAGGGCATCTGGGTCTTAAAAGAAAATGTTAAAATGTTAAAAATATAAAGCTTTTTCTGTGGAACATTATTGTAATGATTGTTCATATTGAGATTGTGCACTGATATCATGCTGGGGATGTTCTATATGTATCTCTATGGCAGAATGTTCAGAAGTTAGCGTGGAGACCATAAACTGTATATATAAATGGACATAGCTAACATGCTGGCCGCTACGTTCCAATTCACATGTGGCTCTTCTGGCTCCTACTGACCCTGGCTCCCATTAACTTACATTGGAATATTGGGGCCCCTCTCTCTGTAACTGCTGCAGTGAACTTCGTCATTTTGGTCTTAAAATGTTCGTATTAACCCGCTCTACATGATCCTGGTGGTTTTTGGGTTTTTTTTTTTGCTGTTTTGTCAAAAAATCATATTCATAATATAGAGCCTGGCTCCAAATTCGCTCCTATAACAGTTAGAATCGTGAGCTTCATTTGAGTGGAGCTGAACGCTGTGGATTATGTCACACTCGTTTAGTCCATTTTTTTATACAGTCTATGGTGGAGAGACAATGGACAGATTAGCAAACATTGTCAAACAAGTTTTAAAATTAATTGTCTGAAAACTCAAGAAAAAAACAAAAACAAAATGGATTTAACCACATTTTCAGGACAGTGTGATCAGTATGAGCGTTCCTGTTTAGGTGTTTAATTTTCAATTAAAATGCGAGAGTGACTAGCTGAAAACCTGCTGGCTAATATGCTAGCTAGTGTGTGACTGTAATTTTATGTGTGAGTGACGTGTTTAACAGCACAAATTACTGCAGCTAATCAGCTCTTTCTGGGCAGATTGCATTCCAAGAACATAGAGAAAAAATTCCACAATTTGCAAGTAAGATGGTGTGCGGGGTTTTTCCGGTACTACCCACTAGTCCGAGGGTCCACTAGTCCGAGGGTCCACTAGTCCGAGCTTTTGGCTGTATATTTCGAGAGTAATAGATGTTATGAAACGTACCAAGAGTTGTTTTGACGTCTTGGTCTTATTTGAACAGGGATTTATTGGCCTCAGTATACTCCTGTCACATTACATGGCTTCCATGGGACCTGCGGTCTTCGAGTGCCCTTCTAGTTATTCTTGGCATTGACTCCGTGGCCATGAATCTGTGTTTATGAATCCACAATCTGAATTTAGTCCACCAGGGTATCAATCTGTTTTTAGTGTCTACTTACCTTCATCTATCCCCTTTAAACACCTTTAAAACTCGGACTAGTGGACCCTCGGACTAGTGGACCCTACCCGGTTTTTCTGTGTGTTCTTGGGCTGCTCCCTGTCCTCCAATGCACCTGTTCCAAGAAACTGATGTGCAAAGTTCTCATTCATTTATATGGTCATATTGCATTAAATTATAACTCAGATTAAAGTCTAACAGGCCTCAGACAGAGCAGAGCCTCTATTTAGCATCACACCCCCTGTTGCAGCTGCAATTAATAATGTAATTTTGCTCTCATGTACGTAGTGTTGAGAAGAATACTTGTATTGTACATTGTAATCTATTTTGTAATGTGTTTTGTACATAGAATAAGAGTTGAATTATATAATAAAACATGACTTTATTATATTATGTTCGTCTGAACTTCTGTGTGTACGACAGAGGTGTAGTGTAGCAACAACCTCTGGGCTCGAGGTACAAATCATCTTGGTGGGCCCACACTACATGTTGTCTAATGAAAAACGCATATTAGAAGACTTTGTGAGGGGCCCCTCCTTTCACCGGGCCCTAGGTAAACAGTACCCTTTACTCCCCAGTCCGACCTGATGTACGAGGTCCCTGCCAGTTAACCAATAGTATACTTTTATGGTACCTGTATGTATTTGGCAATGTGGAAGGGAATCCAATCTGTAAAGTCAAAGATGAAGCATAGGCCCATGTTGGAGGTTGTATTGTGCAGGTCACACACCAGGTCCATGGCCCCATCACTGCCTTTGGGGCCAAGCAAAGAGTTGAGCTCATGAGCCCTTTTCAGTTCAAGGGAAGAACTATCTGTGACTGGGGTTCTGAAAGAGAAAACCACATTCAAACTATGATGATTTTAAAGGTCCTATATTACACTAAACTGATTTTTGTGAGCTTTAATGTTAGAATGTTGGTACCTCATCAAAAACATAGGACTTGGAGTTATGTTTTGTTTCATTTGCACATGTTTGAGTAATTCTGCATTATTAGTTTGTCTACATCTTCAAAATGTTGTGTTCCACCTCATGTAGTGGTAGTTTCCAAGTTAACAGCTGTCTTTTACCTTTAATTCAGTAGAGACTGACAACTCTAGGGATGAAATTATCCAAATAATTCTAGTGAAGGTGTATGGAGTTTAAAAACACAGTGGAGCACTTCCTGTATTACCACATGACATCACAAGGTGGAACAGTGTGTTTTCAGTTTGAGAGAAGAACTGTTTTTGATGAGGAAACAACATCAGAAAATCGCATAATATGGCCCCTTTAAGGCCAAATTTTGTACAGTACATTTGTATTACCTCAATAAGACGTCAGTAAAACATCGGTTTAGGTCTGTGTCTATGTATCTCCTGCAGGCTTCGATGGCTGGAGGGTTGGTGAGGATGGGGCAGACGGAGAGAGAGCCAATCTGACTTATATTGTGTTTCTGCATTTCTCGAACTATATACACACCAGACAGCTCATTTCCATGTGTGCCACCAGAGATCGCTACGCGGGAGAACTTTGGGTAGAAGACTTTGTCCATCTGGAAAAAATAATTAACAGACTTTGTAAAATGGTCATAGTTAGTGACAGGAGAGTTGACGGGGGCCCCTCTTCTTATTAATTTATATTAGCTTTCATGTGAATGCTAAGTCAAGTTAAACTAATGGAAATTGGAAACCAGCATCTTTGTTATAATCTGTTTAATTGAGACTAATTATAGATGATCATTAAAGGTCGTATATTACACAAAATTGACTCTTGTGAGCTTTAAGACATGTTATAATGCTGTCACCTCATCAAAAACATGCCTGGAGTTGTGTTTCGTTTCATTCACACGTGTTTGAGTAACCCTTTTTTTTTGCTCAGTAGAGATTTGGCAATTCAAGGGCTGAAATTATCCAAATGATTCTAGTGAAGGTGTGTGGAGTTTAAAAACACAGTGGATCTCTTCCTGTATTACCACATGACATCATAAGATGGAGTGTTTTCTGTTTGAGAGAAGAACTACATATTGATTTTGATGAGGAAACAACATAAACATATAGATCAGAAAATAGCATAATATAGGTCTTTTAAACCTACAAAAATGTGGGGTGCCAAATGAATGAATCATGAATGGTTTTAGAGCTTTATGTTACACCCATATATCAGATTATAAAGTTTCTCAGTATGACATTATGAAGGCTCTAATAATTGATAGCCCTGGTGAATGATTCTTGTGCTCAACAGAAGATCTCAAATTATTTACCAAACAGCATTAAAGCTGGGGTACCTAATTTTCAGAAATAAAGAAGAGGAAGTAGGTATTTATTTTATTTATTTTTAATCTATTTCTGATCTATGTTATCATGTTGTTTCCTCATAAAAAACATACCTGGAGTTGTGTTTTGTTTCATTCACACATGTTTAACACACAAATCCTGCATATTTAGGCTGAGTTCTTCTCTCAAACAGAAAAGTTCCACCTTGTGATGTCATGTGGTAATACAAAAAGTGCTCCACTGTGTTTTTAAACTCCATATACCTTCACTAGAATCATTTAGACAATTTCAGATCTTGAATTGCCAATCCCTGCTGAACTAATGGTAAAAGGTAGCGGTTGTTGGGGAAAATAAGTGTTAACAAGTCCATGTCTGACTATGCTTTCACACAAGGAGGTTTAAAGAGGAACTAAGAAGGACAGCCTGGAGACTAGCTGGCTGAGATAAAATGAGAAGAGCATAGCAGACCAAAGAAACTGCTGGCAAAGGAGAAATTCAATTTGTCAACTGGACAAAAGCTTTTTTGATCAAATATATTTCGCAGCTCATCCAAGCTGCTTCTTCAGTTCTGAAGGAAACTGATCATGTTAAAGAAGGACAAATTCTGTAATAGTTGCATGACATCAGAGCTAACCACAGAAAATTTTCAACAATGAACTGGAGGTGACTATACAGGGGATACAAAAGTCCACAGCACCTGTTAACTTGAAAACTACCACTACACGACAATGCAAGGTGGAGCAGAGCATTTTGAGCTTTGGACAAACTAATAATAAAAGATTATGAAACGATAACATTATAACATAGATCATAAAATAAAATGCGGGCCAGCACTCTAACATGGCTTGAAGCTCACAAAAATCCATTTTGTTTAATATAGGGCCTTGGAGAGAACACACCAAACGTACACAAAAGTTCAGTCCACAGCAGTGTTAATATGTTTCTGGCCAGACAAAGTTACAACCTTAAATTGGTGCCATTTTCCGAATAGATACATCTAAACTTCTAAACTACGCAATCCACAACAAGAATTATATCACTTCTTACAACAAAAGTAAACTATCATCTTATTTAAAGGTGCATTCACTAGCAAGGACCACGCCAACAACGTAACGCGATGAAGATATTTATTAACGAATGAACGATGGATGATTCGATGAATGAGGTAGTGGTGGCTGGGTTGAGACTCAGGGTGGGGGCTCCGTCTCAATCATCAATTGGCCCAGCTGGAACGGGACCCCCTTCGTAGAGGTCTTATAGCTGAAAGACAAACGAAATAGGGGGTGGGACGGAGGGGTTGAGTTAACCGAGACAAACTGGGATAGGCAGCTACAAATGGCTTCTGGGAAATTAGAGGTGCGGTTGTGGTTCGCTGGTGAGGAGGAGAGGGCGGTTGAGGCGTGGTCCTGCTCCTGAATATCAGCTAATCATATTAACTACACTTGTGTAACTTTTCTGGTGGCGGGTCCGTCAAACGTTTTCCCAATGGAGAAGTTATTGCTTTGTCTGGAATGTTTCACAGTATGGCATTAAACCTTTCTATCATCAGAACGCCTGTTTTTCTAGGTACTTTTGAGCTATGAAACCACCTGTAATTGAATAAATGTAAGGTAGAGCTGTGTAATGCCATACTGTGGAACATTCCAGGCAGAGCAATGGCGTATCCTTAGAAACAAGCAGGTGACGGACCCCCAAGCAAATGTTACATAGTTCACCTTTAACTGCTATCATAAGAATAGGTGTGTAAAACATTAATAACCCAATAGCATAAAGGTTCTTTTATTAATGTATTGACCCTATTTCCACAGTGTTTGACAAACCCAGCCACTTTTTCTCTCTAGAACATACACTGCATCACATAAGAGCAGCTAACTCCATACAGAAGCAGCTCATTTTACACTTTTAAAATCATTTTTGCTATAACAAGACTTGAATGGAGTGAAAGAACAACTCACCTCTCTTTAGGGCGCTTTGAACTGCAGCAACCTTTGACCCTGAAAATGTCAACAGGATAGTTAGCAGAGAGAAAACCACAGTCTGAGAGGGCACACAAGCTGAATCACTCATTAAGTCTAAACATACTTGTTCAGCCTTGATTTTTATACGACTGACTTCCTCTTCCCCGCCTTCCTCCAAACAATAAATTTACTCTGTGAGCTCAAATTTCAACTTGTTTTTTTGTATCCAGATTCCAGACTAACCCACAAGGAGCCGCCCTAGTGCTCTGTGAGGGGCTGGCTCTAGCTATTGATACTCTGCAGTGACATCATGCTGGGGGCGTTCTACATGTATCTGTACTGGCGGAATGGTCAGCAGTTACCATGGTGACAAAATGGACACATTAGCAAACAAAATTAGACAAAAAAAAAGTTAAGGCGCAAGAAAAAAAAACTAAAAATTGATTTCATGGGGCTGTTTAGGTGTTTGATTTTCAACAAAAACGTGAAAAACTGTTGGCTAATGCTAGCTAGCTAACTTGTAACTTGTAAGTTTATGTGTGAGAGATTTGTTTAACAGCACAAATCATTCCAGCCAAATCAGCTCTTTCTGGTCAAATTGTGGTCAAATAAAACTCAGATTATCTAACTTGAGTAACAGAGCTCCTTACAGAGTAGTGCTTTCAGTTAGCATCACCCCCCCATTGACACAAACAGACAAACGCTGTATATCCGTGTACCCTAAAATGTCATACTCCTAATTCAAGGTTAGATCTGAGCCTGCGACACAGGTGGAAAAACCATGTCCTATTGTTTATACCATGGAAGTATTGTATTTAAGTATTTATGAATGTAGTTTTTTAAAAGGTACAATATTATGCTAAATTTACTTTTGTGAGCTTTAAGCCATGTTAGAATGTTGTTCCCTCCTCAAAAACATACCTGGAGTTGTGTTTTGTTTCATCCACATGTTTGACTAACCCTTTATTACTAAATATTATACTCTACATATTGCAGATACCAATGGTGATGGTCATTTTTAAGTAGGATTTATCGTTCTGAGCATGTTATGCAGATAGATGCTTAGTTAATAAATTACCCAATGTGTAGCTCATGTCAAACTGCACCGGTAAACAGGTTTTCACGTTCAGTCAATGATTTGTTATAAAATGTTGCAAAAGATCTTACCTAATCTTCTCTTCTTTGATGTAACTTTCTGGTGGAAGCCCTGCCACCTGCTTGTCTTCATGGAAATGTTATTGCTTTCTAGAAAAGTGTGGCATTAAACTTATCTTTCTATAGAGACAAGCCCGCAATGCCTCCAGGCCAAGTTACAGGTCAGATCTGAGGAGAGGTGAGCTCACTCGCTGTATGAATGCATGTTTTTTGTAGTATTTTTGAGCAGTGAAACATCGTAATTGAATAAATGCAACATAGATGAGTTTAATGCCATACTGTGAAACCTTGCAGGCATAGCAATAATATCTCCATGGAAACAAGTTTGTGGTGAACTCTCTACCAGGAAAGTTACACAGGGCACCTTTAAATACAGGTAATTACATAGAAGTTACCTATAGCAACCATACTATAAACAATGGCCAAAGCTCATTGAATTTACATAATTTGATCATTTGATAAAATACAAATGTATAAAAACACATTTATTCTGTTACATGTTGACATACAGATAATGTGTTTTAAATGGATGAAATGTTGTGTACTCTTGACATAGGAAATTCTTTTGAGATCTGAGCTCTATCCTACCACTTGGCTGGTGTAAAACTATTATATATTTACCACAGTGACTACACAAAGTAATGATTACAAAAACGTGAAAAATATCTGCCACTTTTAAGTTTAAATAACACAAAACAAGCAACAAAACACAGTAGACTATTGTGTGTAGAATCCCTCAGTCGTCCAGGTAGAATCCATGGCAAAAGGAGAAATTCAATTTGTCAACTGGACAAAGTGCATTTGGTCGAATACGTTTCTTGACTCATCCAAGCTGCTTCTTCAGTTCTGGTCTGGACACTGCCTTGTATCTGCCTGAAGGGCAAAGGAGTGGCCCGTGGCTTTAAGGTGGAGACGTATTCGACCAAATAAACTTTTGTCCAGTTGACAAACTGAATTTCTCCTTTTGACAGTAGGCTACTCATGAGATTGTATATAAAATTAAAGATACTTTTAAACTTAAAGGGCCTATATTATGCTGTTTTCTGATCTATGTTGTTTCCTCATCATAAAACATAACTGGAGTTGTGTTTGACCACTACCATTGGTAGCCTACTGCAATATTTATTAGGCTTATATCTTCTATCTTAGATTTTCTTCCCATGTCTGCATACTATTTAACATGAACTGGTCAACCAACAGAAATGCATAACCTGGAGCAGTTATACATTGTCTGGTCTTGAAGATTATAATTAAATTAAACATTTGCTAACCACAACACCAGAAACTGGTAGTTCCTGCTGAACGTTCACACCAGTAAATGTCTGGTTTGGGTCTCTGACTCACACAGACATATCAAATGCATTTTAAGACATATGATAAGAATATTTTCATCACAACATGAATTCACATACATTTCACTCACATTAGTGTCCCAGGAGCAATAATCATCCTGTTACCAACACACTGGCACTGGTGGTGAGCTCTTAACTCCACTTCAAGGTCCAAGGGAGTTTGCACCTCATTCACAACAAAAACCTTAACCTATACATAGTTTTGAACTATTCGGTATAAAATGCTTCTCTGCAGCAAACAGGGTAGCCTTTTAGCCATATAAATTATAAATATACATTTATAATTTATATATTATAAATTATTATAATTTTAAGTATTATAAATCTATGCTTCTACAACACTTAAAGGTATACTACGTAACTTTTTGAATTGAGGGTCTGCCGCATCCTTTTCTCTATAGAGATACTGTTGTTTTCACAGTTCTACAGTGTTATCTTGCATTTAATCAAACACGTGTTTGTAACACCAGCATGTACCTTGTAAAGTATGCACAGGCTTCTTACAGTGAGCGGGGTTCCAGTTCCAGTTCCACACGGTGAAACTCTGCCACCTGTTTGTCACATCTTACGTAACAGCAGGCGGCATGAATCCTCCATCAGAAAAGTTACACAGTGTTGCCTGTACCTTTAAAAAAGTCTTTAATTTATCCGGAGGTCCAGGCAAAGTACTTATTTCTACTGTTATGTCTCTACAGAGCTCACAGCTGTGGCACGACCTGCCGCAGGCCTATAGCGTTTCACTTTAAATAAGTGTGAAGAAGTATTGATTAAAAAGCGTTAAAACTTCAGTATCTCCATTATCATACCTGCCTTCTGCATATAGCCTCAGTCTTTCCTCGCTTATTTCTTCCGCTCAAATGTTGCTCAAGTGCAGCGCGCTAAGCTCCCTGTGGACCTGTAATGCCCTAAAACCTGCCCATTATAGGCTTTACGCTCCTCACGTGTTACGTCCCTAGGGGGTGCTCTCACTCTATGTGTCAGACCATGTGGAGCTCAGCCTCAGACTTGACCTCTGACCTTGACTTTTAGCCTACCTTTTGCCCTTTGCACGTGTACTGCTTCAGTGCCATGTAACTCAGACATAAGACTTTCATTTATTTGTGTCTATTACAGAGGTTTAGGTCACCTTTCTGTTTATAGCCTACCTGATATTTTGAGGACTTTTTCCATTCAAAAGATATCATATTTTTGTGTTTTGAATTGTTCATTTCTATGGCAACAGTGCAAGATTTTCTTGACCATGGATAGGCTGAGTGACCCCATGAACCAAATGTTCATATTTATCACCATCCACGATCAAAGGCAATAAAGAAAGATGAGAGCCCATAGAGACCTGTGTTTCATTTCAGTTTGTGTAGAGTGTCTCAGCTCTACAGTTCAAGTTCACAGGGCTGGATCGGAGCTCTGGGCCTGATGTGTCTCTGGGGCTGCCTAGTCACTACTTCAAGTGTTATAACTGTTATAGTCAACTCATTTTACCTTTACGTAAAGCAGGCAAATTCTAAAATTTCCAGCCATTCCTGTATGGACGGATTTTCCATTTTACATGCATTTTATACGCATTTTGTTAATTATAAACTGATCTGATTTGTGGCCATATCGGCTTGTCAAAGTCTGATCTCGTCAGATCTCAGAGGCTCAGCAGAGCTGGGCCTGGGCAGTACTTGGATGGGAGACACTGGGAAAATCAGGTGCCACAGTGGGGCACCAGTGGTAAACTGTTGTTGTGTCCTTAGGCAAGGCACTTCACCCCCACTGCCTAATATGAAAGTGGTGTGTGTGTGAGTGTTGGTGGTCGGAGGGGCCAATGGCGCAGATTGGCAGCCTCACTTCTGTCAGTCTGCCCCAGGGCAGCTGTGGCTACAATAGTAGCTTACCACCACCAAATGTGGAGTGAATGAACAATGAACTGTAAAGCGCTTTGGGTGTCTTGAAAGGCGCTATATAAATGTAATGATTGATTAATTAATTAATTAATCTGAAACAGCTTAATAATAGAAACAGGTCCATTAACTTCCTGATCAAAACTCCAGAGCTGATAGGCCCTACCTCTTCCTAAGCAAGCAGACTTTCATTTACTTATTTTCATTGTTGAAAAATTGCTATATGGCATTTTAGAATCCAACATGTAACATGACATGTTGGATTCTAACATGACTCAGAGTATGAATTTTGACATACTCTGACAAGAAAATAGAGGCCAGTGGGCGGAGACAGGTGGTAGATTTTCTGAGCACTCAAGCCTCAAATGTAGGACAATACAGGATCACTCGAAATACAACTCTGAGCAAGCTTATGCTGAGGGGACACTGTTATGTGACAGGGTTAAAAGCTCCTAAAAGTTATTGATAAAAGTTAACAAAATAATGAGATAAATTCTCACTTTGAGGACATGCATCTGCTGCCACCACATCTCACAACATCTGTTCAGCACAAGTGTTAATGAGCTATTTATTTTGAGAATCCTACATAAGATATGGCATTTGTACCGCCACATTTAATTAACTCCCAACATTCCCCTGCTCTGAATCTGAATCTCCTATACAGAAATCTCACCAGACTTTACTGTGCCCAGTTATTCATGTCAAACAAAGGAAGTTGTTTTAGGGAGCACATATTAATAATTTTAGTGTAATGTAGATTTCAGTGTATGTACAAAAACATCAACACAAACATTCCCACCATTTTAATAGGTAATGAGAAGAAAATATGAAAATAGATAATGGCTTAATGTTTGTAAAATATAACCTTAGACAAAAATGCATTGGAAGTACTTTATAAATACTAACAATTATATAACTGAACAGTATTATGCATTTTACTATTAGTTAATGTGGTTTGTCTATTCTTTTTTTTTTCTCCTTTGCTCCTTTGATAGATAAACTTTATTGATCCACATCACATCACATCACATCACAAAATAAATAGCAAAAATAACAAGAGAGGTGTCAAATAAGACGTAATTATCTAAATATACAATTAATAACACAATGTAATTAGCTGTAGTTTTGACCTTTTTAAAATGGGAGTTGGGGGCATCTTCAAAGTAATTCATCACAATGACATTTGAAGGGGTGCAGTCCCAAAGGAGTGTTCTGGGAGTAATGAGGTCCCGCTGACAGGAGAGACACGTGACCTTCAGATATTAGAGCACAAACACGATGCGTTATAAAGCCGGTATGCCCATCACGTATAACGGTATGTCCGACATCATCCTCTGTCTTACTGTTTAGAGTTTATCTTCATCTTCATCAAAACAATGAGTGCAGCGGGAGCGCGTGAGTCTAACTGGAGGTTGTTAACGCCGCATGTGGTCGCGCGCTCTATTTTTGTCGGTGCATTTTCATCATTTATGTTTAATTGCTTCCTGTGCAGGTTCTAAACTTGCATTAGAGGTAATAGTCACTTTTAAATATTTAGGAGAAAAAGAAAAAAAAAAAACATAGGCTATTATTTTATTTTATTTTATTTTATGCCTTTTGCTACACATTCTAAAGCCCAAATCTGCATAAATCTACCTCATCATGATCACGATGTGTAGAAAATATATGTTGCTCTGTCTGTTTATTCGACATCAGCTCAGGAAATGGGGGAGACAAAAATTATATTAGACATCTAAATATTGTTCTGATATCAGTTTACCGATGAAGTGGCTGTAACATCTGTTTTGTGTAGTAGGTCAAAGGAAAAGACTGCAGGAGGCGTTTTGTTGCCAATATTCAACGCGCTCAATGTAAGAAAATGACATGAGCGTTACCAGTTACGCAGGCTCTATGTCCTCACAGGGAGATGCACTTACATAAGAGTCTGTAAAGCCTTGAAACTACGCCATAAGCTTTGCTTTTAGATGCAGTGCTATAAAGGATTAACTGTCTCACCCACAAGCATCGACTATGAAGCCGGATACTTTCATTTGAGTGGATGTTTAGCACCACTTTTTAATGTCCAGAAGTTTAATAATAGTGGAGGACAGTGGACTACAAAGGGGGAACGTAACAAACCTGTAGCCTTCTGCATGTTAATCATCAAATAGATGTTAGGATTCTTGTTTGCCCAACTTTGTGCAAAAAGTATCAAAGTTAGCGGTTTTGTCCACTACTACAGAGAGAGGTGGTAAAGAGCATGGCAGCCTTTAACAATAGCCTTTAATCAAATATGCTTTCTGAAGTGGATAATATTCCTGACAGCCTTGATTGGCCGCGGCCGGTCTGCTCGGTGCGTCACACGGTGCGTCGGTGATGCCTGACTTGTGTCGCCCGTCAACAGCTCGCGCTCACAGATCGCGCCCACATCTTTGAGGAATGGCCTTGAACTCCAACACCAGCAGTAATCTGACCAACCAGTTCGCGCAGCCCGCGTGGCGCGTGGCTCTGTGGTCCGTGGCCTACAGCACGGTGCTGACTGTGGCTGTGTTTGGAAATGTTATTGTTATTTGGATTATCTTGGCGCACAGGCGGATGAGGACAGTGACAAACTACTTTCTCCTAAACCTGGCGTTTTCAGACGTGTCCATGGCTGCTTTCAACACGCTCATCAACTTTGTCTACGCTGCGCACGGAGACTGGTACTTTGGAGAGGTCTACTGCAGGTTCCACAACTTTTTCCCTGTCACCGCTGTATTCGCCAGCATCTACTCCATGACTGCGATAGCCATCGACAGGCAAGGGCCTTCACTGCATGTCATTTTTTATTTGTGTAAATGTTAAATAAATATGTTGTTGCATAATATAATATATTTTTGTTAGTGCAAGACTACATGGGCAGTATCTTGGCAGTCAGTACACAATAGTATACAAATTTAACCACTTTAGATTCCAGACTGGACAGGGCAGGCAACAATTCTTTTCACTTAGTAAACGGGCTTAGCTTTTATTTGTTTTCAGTTGCACAGAAGAAGATGTCACCTCAGAAGAATTTTAGAACCATCTCAGTGACCTTTCCTTTTTGTCCTGTATTGTGCAGAACAGATCATCCTGATCAGTCTAATCCAACAGTGTTGTAAGATCTGATTGTGCTGCAGGTACATGGCCATCATTCACCCCCTGAAGCCTCGTCTCTCAGCGAAGGCGACCACCGGCGTCATCGTAGTGATCTGGAGTCTGGCTGTGGCTCTGGCTTTTCCCCTGTGTTTCTACTCCACCATCAGAGTCCTGCCTCGGAGGACCATCTGCTATGTGGCGTGGCCAAGAAAGGCTGCAGACCCTTTCATGTGAGAGTGCACAACATACACTCACTCAGAATACTGGCAATATTTATGCTTGTCTCAGAGGATTTGTGACTCCAGTATTTTACGAAATGAGAATGCAGTGTCAATACATGTGCCCCATGAATCTGCTGATATGATACATATCACAATATGTTAAAGGACAATATGTTGTGAGTTATCAATAATTCCATATAATATTATGATCGAGTACACCTTCACGAGAACAAAATTTGAGGAAATAATCATGAGAACGGTAAATGGAATTTAAAACATAACTTTAAAGGTCCACTGTGTAACTTGTTTGTCTTCTGCTTCTCTCCATCGAGATGTACCTAGAATGTTCCACAGTATGGCCATAAACTTAAGAATCTCCATGGAGATTTGCAAGCCAAATCACAGACCCCACTCACTCACAGTATAGAATTATATTTTTTTAAATATTTTTGAGCAAAAAATAACACCTGTAGTTGAATAAATGTAAGACAGATTAGTTTAATGCCATACTGTGGACAATTTAAATCAAAGCATCAACAGGGTCAAGTTGCAGACCCTCTCCAGAAAAGTTACACCTTTAAAAAAAAACGATTCTGACGCATTTCAAATTGATATGAGAATTGCGCAATGAAGTATCACGATATATCACTGAATACATTTTTTCTTATACCACTATTATTGATAGAAAATAAAAACCAAAAAATTGTCCTAGGCTCCTCGTATGCTACAAATGATCGTTGAAAATATTTTGCGTAATGTAAAACTGCACATATTTGAGTTGTATCAGTCTAGCGCAGGTTTTGTCTTATATCTTTGTAGGTACCACATCATAGTGACCGTGCTGGTGTATGCACTCCCTCTGGTGATCATGGCCATCACTTACACCATTGTGGGCGTGACTCTGTGGGGGGGAGCGGTCCCTGGAGACTCCTCTGACAATTACCATGGACAGCTCCGTGCTAAAAGAAAGGTACAAATGAACAATGTACAAACAAACATGGATCATTTGAATCTTTTAGTTTAAAGACAACAAAAACAGGAGGAAATTTGATGTTTAATTGCATGACTTAGACTTAGACAAACTTTATTGATCCACAACGGAAATTACTTGGACACAGTAGCTCACACATCAGAATATATGATAAAAACAAAGAGGAAAATATAAATGGTAACAATAAATTATAAATAAGTAGTAAAACTAGCAAGAGACTGGTGTCAGATAAGGCATAATTATATGAATGTATATGTACAAATAAAAATAAAATAGAAATAAGATAAATAGAAGTAAAATAGAAATGACTTAATGGCATGTCATGATAACATATTTTGAAGTGTGGTATATTGATGAAAAAAATATAGACGATAAAAGATAATACTGTAACTAATTTATGCCACTGACACAATAACCCTAAAGCAGAATTATCAAATCTAGTGAAAAACTATTCTAAAACTACAATAAACAGCAGAATGAAATATTTTAGTACGTAGGTTGTATCTGTAATGAGTCATGAGTCTGTAATGAGTCATAGTGAAGTGATTTATTCAACCCTTTATGGCTTAAATCTTCTCATATAGCCAAAAAAAAAAAAAAAAAAGAAAAAAAAGAAAATGTACACAGGATAAGTATTGACCCCCAAAAAATATTGTTCCACCTTTGACAGGCCTAGGCACAATCCTTAGGGTCAAGATTTATTATATTTATATGAAATGGACAGCATGTGTGAATGAAGCGCTGCAAATACACCAGATTTAGCTCAGCATTAGTTTCCATCTGTAGTCCCATAAAGTGTGAGGGATCTTCTAATTAAAAGGACTATATTAATCAACTTAAAGCTTTGACCCCTGTTATAATGTGGTTTCCTCATCAAATATAATAGTGGTGTTTTACTTCATTCTCGCACGTTTCACTCATTATGCATGTTTGCTTAGTCTCCTCAGAGCTATGCCCCTACTTGATTTACTGATTTATGTTATAATGTTGTTTCCTCATGAAAAACACACCTGGAGTTGTGTTTTGTTTCATTCACACATGTTTAACACACAAACCCTGAATATTTAGGCTGAGTTCTTCTCTCAAACTGAAAACACTCTGTTCCACTTTGTGATGTCTTGTGGCAATACAGTAAGTGCTCCACTGTGTTTTTAAACTCCATACACCTTCACTAGAATCATTTGGTTGATTTCAGACATGGAATGGCCAATCTCTACTGGTGTTATGGATCAACAAAAGGACCCAAAAAATAGACTCGAGACTGACAAAAAATTAAAAGTTTATTAACCAGGTAAGCAGGCGGAGAGTGAAGTCTTCAATCAAACTGGAAAAAACAGGAGACAGAGGTAAGTATTAATATTTAGAAAAGGTAAGTAGCTACAAAAAGTTGATGACTGAAAAATCACCATCTAACAAGACGTAACAATCTAGCAGACTGCATAGAGGTGAGCAGCTGCAGGTGAAGACTCTGTCCACACACAGGGAAAGAAAGGAGGGGAGCGCAAAGGAAGAAGTGTCACAACCAGTGGCATGACAGAACTAAAGGTAAACGGTCGCTGTTGACTTGAAAACTACTGCTTCATGACATCACAAGATGGAACAGAGCATTTTGAGCTTTGGAGATGTAGACAGACTAATAATAAAACATGTGTGAATGAAACAAAACACAACTCTGGTTTTTGAGACGGTAACAGCATTATAACATGGCTTAAAGCTGACAAGAGTCCATTGTGTGTAATATAGGATGTTTAAGGTCCTTTTATTCTGAACATTTCTAACTTCAAATCTTCTCATTGAATCAGCATAGAAACTGTAGCATTAGCAGGCTCACACAGACAGTTTTTGCATTCAGAGTGGACACAGGTTGAGGTCTGATCACAATACAGTACTTAAAATATTAAAAATGTAATCTTAAAATATTAAACATGTTAGGGTCAGACAGATGAGCATATTTGGGCATATTTATCCATATATTTGGCTGTATTCGAGCTTTGGTCGTCAGAATCAGTGCATTTTAGCCACAATCAGCACAGGATTAAGGTCATCACAGCTGCCATGACATAATACTGTCAATGTGGCTCTGGATTATTCATACGGTCCATTGATATTGTGTGTAGGTGTAGGTTATACAGCAGATTATGGTGACCTGTGTCAATTTGCTTTTACACTGAATCGTTTGAATGCCCCATAGACAAAAAATGTATGTTAAAGGGGGGGTATTATATAAAGTTTTAGTTTGTGTTGTGATGGTGGCGCTTTGGAAGATGGAGTGAGAGAGCAAATCCAGGGGAGACTCAAAGCATCAAAAATGAAAGTGAAAATTATAAAACATGTTTATACGCTGTTTTTGGCAAATTTAGCATTTTCAAAATAATGAAAGGTAACACAGTGATCTAAATATGTTATGTGTTAGCAGTTAATACCCCATAGGATTAAAATGCCACCTCTTTAAATAAGTTTTTTCCCTTCAATTCTCTTTTCATTTTACACATAAACTGTATGTCACAACCTGTTTTGAACTGCATACAGAGAGAGGAACAAAAGAGCTACATATCCTACATAATTTGCAATTCACATGAGCTCACAAAATTTCATCAAAGACTGAGATTGCAGACTAAATTGATGTGGGCTGAACCAGATTGAAAAAACCTGTTTTCAATGAGGTTGAAGATCTTTAGTGGATGAGAGCTTTAGAGATGATGTAATCTTGGGCCAGTCCCATTAACACCCCACTGAGCCACATTGTAAAGAGCTACCTGAGACCTGCTGCTCCTATTGCGTCAATGCTGACCTTTCTTTTTTAATCTAAGTGCTCAGGCTGCTTTGAAAGAAACAGTCAATATGATCGAAATGAGTCAAAACACACCAAATAGCAGTGAGTCAAGAACAATGAGCACTCAGAACACAGCATTGTTTTTTTCACTAGAGACGTAGTTCAAAAGTGGCTCGAAATATATAAATTGAAGCTTTTATATGAAAAGATCTGAGTCATTTTCTGTAATATTATCCAGAAGCCTTTTATTTTTGGTCTGCGTAGTTTTAAAGATAGACAATAATGGGAATCCTTGGAGATATTTTATTTCTTCAGTTATTTATTTCTTCAGTTGTTTTCGCAGTAATCTTCTCATATAATAGACAAATAAACATAAAGCAGTTATGTCCCCATGGCCTATTATGTTAAACTGACTTTCCAGAGCTTTTAACCATGTGATAGTTGTTTTCCTTCTCATTTACCCTCTCAAAGCTATATTTGGAGTGTTTGCCATTAGACCTAATAGCAGCTCAATCAAGTGCCTTTGTTCCCAGAGGTCGCTCCTGTTAGCATTAGCAACAGGTTTGATTTGCTCCGGACTGGCTCGTTGGTTGCTATGATACTCACGGTTGGAATTTCAAATATGGATCTCGGCTCCAAATTCACCTCTGTAACTGCCAACCTCAATGAGTTTCATTTGACTGGAGCCGATCGTTACGGGGGATGTCACACTTAGTCCACTTCTTTGTACAGTTTGATTTATATACACAGTGTTCATATCAAATCCTGTTTCACTTGTTTTATTGAATGATGTAAGGTACTCAAGGTACTCCTAGGTCAAATCCTGTCAAATGAGGCAATTTCTGCATGTCCACAGGTGGTGAAGATGATGATTATTGTGGTGGTGACCTTTGCCCTCTGCTGGCTGCCCTACCACGTCTACTTCATCGTGACGGGTCTGAACAAAGATCTGAGCAAGTGGAAGTCCATCCAGCAGGTTTACCTCAGTGTGCTGTGGCTGGCCATGAGCTCCACCATGTACAACCCCATCATCTACTGCTGCCTCAACAGCCGGTCAGTCGCCTCTTTGAGATGTGATCATAATACTAATGCACCTTATGTGTTTTACTGTACAATTATATCATTTTTTAAAGCAGACCTATTATACAAAATGGATTTTTAAGAGCTTTTTATAGTTTCCTCTCACTATTTACTCACCCGAAGTTGTATTTGAGTGATACATTTGAGCAATCTGTAATTTTATATTTTTAAGATTCCATATTGCTGGTTTAGCTGGAACTACCACAGGTGAGTTGATTTGTGCTGTTAGACAAGCCTCTCTCAGAGCACCGCCGTGTGATGTTGCTGCAAAGTGTCAATATCTGTGTGAGAGGAGAAGAGCCAATGACCAAGACCAAACACAGGAAGCAGATGAACAGGGTCAGGGGCACTGGTGGAGGTCCCATAGGTCCCGCACCACTCACATCTAGTGACATCAGCAGCAACATCACCCAATCAACGGAGAAGGAGTCAGATGGTGAGGTGGAGCACAGAACCACTAAAAATAGTAAGGTTAGTTAGACAAGCGTTCTGCGTCATCTGGACTCATGTGCTGGTATCTTTTCTATACACTCTGTAAATATGAACTGTATTAAAAAGTTACGTACACAATTAAAGGCCCCATATTATACAAAATTGAGCTTTAAGCCATGTAATAATGTTGTTACCTCATCAAAAACATACTTGGAGTTATGTTTTTGTTTCATTCACACATTTTGAGTTTGAGTAACCCTTTATTATTAGTCTGTCTATCTCCAAAAGCTCAAAATGCTCTGTTCTATTTTGTGATGTCATGTAGTGGTAGTTTTCAAGTTAACAGCTACATTTTACCTTTTGCCTTGTCAGGGTCAAGGAATGCCAAAAGGTTAAAAAAAAAAGGCTATTTAAATGTAATGAAAAACAGGTTTTGGGTTTTTGTTCACTATCCATGTGTCCATTCATAGTTTTGATGCTTTCCGTGAGAATCTACAAATAACCATGAAAATAAAGCAGAAAAATAAGTGTGTCCAAACGTTTGACCCGTAACATATTTGTCCATTTCAAGCATCCTTACAAATGTATTTTATTTTCTATTTTCCAGATTTAGAGCTGGATTCAAGCATGTTTTCCGGTGGTGTCCTTTCATTCACGCGTCCAGTTATGACGAGCTGGAACTGCAGAACAGGGGTCTGAGGCCGGGGTACCAGAGCAGCATGTGCACCAGCATCCTCAGCAAAGACAAGAGCGTACGTATCCACGGAAACAGGCTGCACTTAGACTCCCAGACCTCCCACTCCATTAGAGACAGCTAGCATCGATAAAGCTCACATGGTAAAAGGACGTCAATCATCATCATCGTGAAGGTACTATATTACACAAAATGGATTCTTGTGAGATTTAAGCCATGTTGGAATCCTGTTACCTCAACAAAAACATACCTGAGTTGTGTTTTGTTTCATTCACACATTTTTGAGTAATCTTTTAGTATTAGTTTGTCTATATTGCTCTCTTCCACCTTGTGATGTCATGTAGTAGTTGATTCAAGTTAACAGCTTCCTTTTACCTTTAGTTCAGCAACTCCAGGACTAAAATCATCCAAATGATTCTAGTGAAGGTGTATGGAGTTTAAAAACACAGTGGAGCACTTCTGGTATTACCACATGACATCACAAGGTGGAACAGAGCCTAAATATGCAGCCTTTGTGTGTTAAAGATGTGTGAATGAAGCAAAACACAACTCCAGGTATCTTTCTGACGAGGAAACAACATTCTAACATTGATCAGAAAATAGCGTAATATGGACTCTTTAATGTATTTATTGTGTATTTGCCATGACGTCTATAGTGAAGTCTTGTGAATGTAAATGCGATGTGAACTACAACTGAAATACTGTAATTAACTGTAACATGGTGCTTTATTAACAAGAGGCTCTCCTCTATCTGACGCTCTGTTAGACTTAAGTCCAAACTTTTATTTTAATGCAATCTGACGTGAAAGAGCTGACTTAGTTGGAACTATAACAGGTGAGTTGATTTGTGCTCCTAAAACAAGTCTGTCTTACTTAAAATTAGAGTCACAAGCTAAAATGTATAAAAATGTATAAATACAAAAATGAGCCTAAGTAGCCCTATATACAGTAAATGTTGTATATAAGAGTCACCAACTAAAAAAATCAAATTGCAGTTATATAATGTAGGTTATTTTAGTATTGGAAATATTTTTGTGTGAGAATTGAGAAGCATTATTTACTGTCATAGTGGTAGAGTAAAGACGTAGCCTTGTTTAGGCTAAATGCGGGCTGTTTTTTACTCATTGGTTGTCTCTTTAAAAGACTATTTGTGGCTACTTGTCCATGCCCTTTGGTACAGAGAGCTGAAGACCACTCTGCCCTGTGCTCACGTTCTACTTACGCCTGTCTGTCCCTCGAGTGCAGACTGACCATAGACTGTATGGGACTGACTGGGGGAAGCAAGTGTTCAGTTATGCTTCTCCCAGCTTGGAATACCTCTTAGTCTGAACTGAAGCTTTGTGAGCTTTAGGGGGTTTTCACTGTATTTTACAAAACAAAGAGCGAGAATCCAATGAACATTGTCTGTTCTTGAATGTAGTTCTTTTCAAATAGTGCAAATGTGTAAATGTTTTTTCATGATGTGTGCTCTGTCACTCTTGAAAAAGAGATTTCAGTATCAGTGTTTTTTTTTTTTCACCTGATTAAAAAAAGGTTAATAATAAAGTTTAAAAAAAAAAAATAATGTTATATTAGAACCAGACCAATGCTGCTCACAGTTACCATCATGTATTTGATTCACTAAAATATCCCTGAATGTAATTTTCACAAGTGCTTTCTATTGTTTATTCTAAAGGATTGTGCCATTACAACAGTATTTCAGTTAACTAAACCTTAAATGTAATATAATAAAATTATGGACAAGCTTTTGGATCATGTTGGTCAGATTTTTTATTAAATGTACATTCGTTGCTTAGGTGATAATCTAACCAATCAATTACAAGCTTCAAGAATTATAAAATGATTATAGGGAATGTAGTAATTACAAAGAATAAAATCAATTAAATGTTTTGACTAATGATCCGTATCATTTCAACTAATGATGAAAAAGGATGGAGTCAGAAGTACCAGGAAAAGCCAGTGGGGGGAGCTATCAGCACACCTATAGGAGAAAACACAAGAATTAAATAAGACTAAAAAGTACCTTCTTAAAGTGCATATAACAGGCTGGACTACTAATTTCTATTTCATCATAATATTTAAGATTTTACCAAAAATTTTGCCAAGTCATATTTTTACTTCCTGGTTTGAAACAGGCAGCAGATATGACATAACTGTTACCTCACAACCATAATGTTAACAAGGGTCGATTTTTTTGCGCAAACTGACACTTAACTAATGTAAATATAGCCTACTAATACAGGTACTGAACCAAACCAAGTAATGATTAGAACAACATGAAACCCTGTCTTCACACATCAGTGGTGCTCGGCTACTACAGTGAACATAGAAAACAAGACACCAAACTGTATCCAGTTCATTGGAAAAAAAAAAAAAAATACATGATTGTAAAAGCTGTTGATTTTAAGTAGACAGTGTGTGAAGTGAAGTATTTTAAGTTGACATATTTTATTTTTTATAGCTTCTGTCTGTCTGTCTGTCTTTTGATCAGATCTTCCTCAGGTCATGATCTACTGGTCGAAACTGTCACTCATTAAATGCAGTTTTGATAGACAGACAGACAGACAGACAGACAGATAGACAGATAAATTCTGTTTTTCACTGTCCTATCAGAAGCTATAATTATTTTTTGTATGAGTAGCATTTTGTATTTTTAACAAATGTCGCTCTACTATACAAGAGGACAACACATTGTTCTCCTCTGCTGAAAATATGTCTACTTAAAATACTTGACTTCACACATTGTCTACTTAAAATCCCCAGCCTTTATGATCAGTTTTTTTCCAATGTTAACCACTATAAAACGGGTCTTACCTTGAAAAGATGTAGCAGTTGTGCTTGCTCTTCAGTTGTGAATGTTTTAAAGCAATCAAACTGTATGATTCTTCCTCCTCTTTTACAACCCTGACATCTTCCACTGTGAACTCCTCAGCTGGAGAAAGGAGAGTCATTGGCTCCTCATTGCAAATATTGTCTCCAAGATCTGCGAAAAAGCAAGTAGTGATGCTTAAAATTTGTTCATCGTCTAGGTCTCTTTCTTTCTTGAGTATCTCCAGACTTGAATAGCCAATCCAAAATCGTCCAAGTCTCACGGTGGAACCCTTTTGAGCGCTGAATTTTGGCTCTGAGAAAGAATACACTGTCTTACAAACCGCCAGATCACTGTCAAGGCGTTTAATGGAGTCCATCAAGAGAAAATGAAGAGATTTATAAATAAAATCTTCGTAGGTCGTGACATTTGTTCCATACGCATACACATCATTGTTCAGGGTCTTTACATAACTTTCATCGTTGGCAATAGTTCTTAGTGCAGTGGTGTGGTGCTTCAGTCCTCCTGGGATCAGCTTTGTGCAGGCGGAGGACTGGGACCGGAGCCATGCTTTCTGGAAAATTTCACTTTTGTTGAGTTCTTCTTGTAGAAAATCTGAGAGCACAAACTTGTCCAGAGCTTCTTTAGCACATCCTTCATACATGTCGTCTACGGCATCTGGGGCCATGTCTAAGGGGATTTCAGCAGCCACCTTAAAATAAACCAGAAAAGTACTGCATATATTTACAGAGGCATTTTATAGTTGTGTAATAATAATAATAATAATAATAATAATAATAATAATAATAATAATAATAATAATAATAATAATAATATACTTGCCTTAATGCAAAGAGTCAAGGTGCATAATACAGCAAGACCGAGATATCTTCCGTCCTTCATTTTAGTTTTCTAGAAAAAGACACACACAAATATATATTATGAGGTAGCCTTATCTTTTATGTAAAGGTGCACTATGTAACTTTTTGGTTGGGGGTTTGTCACCTGCTTGAATATGTCATTGCTCTGTCTGGAATGTTCCACAGTATGACATTAAACAGCTCTAGTTTACATTTATCAAATTACCAGTGGTTTTACAGCTCAAAAATACATATAGAAAACAGGCATTCTGACTGTGAGCGGGGTTGCCTCTCCACAGATCTGGCCTGTAACTTGGTTTGGTCTCCATGAAGATAGAAAGGTTTAATGCCATACTGTGAAACATTTCTGACAAAGCAAAAACATCTCCACGGAGAAAAGCATTTAACAGACCTGTCACCAGAAAAGTTACACAGTGCACCTTTAAATAAGACATTTTATTGCAAAAACAGGAAAAACCCTGCACCCATATTTCAGATAGCCTATCGCTGTAAAATGAAACAAAAGCACTTACCCAGAATCTGGAAAAGACAAAACAGACTAAATCAAATCTACTACAGTGTATATGTTCTGAGTAGTGTAGGGGAAGTTAAAAAAAAATCTTACTCAGCTACACCTTTCCTGTAGAGCGATAAGCACCAAGCACCAGCCTCAGAATCAACACGGGCGTATTTTTGTAGCACTGTTATAATAAAGTCAAACAATATTGTTTTTCCTTATTCTAATATAGACTAGTTAAAATGTGTTTTGCTGAATAAATCCAACCGTGTGTGTATTTGTGTGTGTATGTCTGTGTGTGTGTGCTCTTTGACAATGCTCTTTTCCACTGCCCGGACTCCTCTTCCTTCCTTCCTCCCAGTAGCCTTTGTTTATTGTTAAGAATGTGATTAGGGAAGCAAGTCACCTGGGAAAAGTCATCTGGAAAAATGTAGTTTAAAAATGATCACATGTGCTGCCATAATTACCAAGAAAATATCAGTCTTGCTACAAGGACCAAATCATTAAAAATAATATAGTGGATACAGAGCGTGGATCTGTGAGAGACAAAATAACAAACAAGTAAGTAAGTTGAATGTTTTTAACATTTTATTCTCTTTCTTTTCGTTAAATGTACATGTTTTGAAGATCTCTCCAAGTAAACAGACTATGCTTTCTTAGATTTTAAAATGTTCAAAATAAAGCAACTCGTCACACTCAAAGAAAATAGGTAAATGAGAGAAAACTTTTAGAAAAGACCAGCTCGACCATTATAGCTAAAGTAGTCCTAGAGAGAGAGTTATTTTAATAGATCCATGTGTGAACTGTGGTGCGCACAGAGCGCACACTTCTTCAGTCTCTGCGTTATTATAGATCCATGTTTATGGCACAGCGCGTGCAGCAGAGACAGACCGGAAACACGCGCGCTGCAGCTTCCTGTTTCAGGGGGAGCGCCAAAAAGAAACACGGATGATTGTTACGCTTTTATTACGCTTTTAACTGCTTACTTTGTGTGAGTATTTGTGTTGGTTCTCATTTAAGATGCCTTTGCCAAAATCTTTCGTTTCTAATCAATGCTCCGCAGTGCGCGCCATAGTTAAAGAAAAGCTAAAGATTACGTTATAACGCAGACTGTAAACAGACTATTACACAAACTATACATATATATGTGTTCGTAGTCGACCAGTTTACACAGTTTCCAATGTCTAAAAGCAGGCTGCGGTTATTATTATTAATGTTCAGTTCTTAACTTGTATAATTACTAGTACACATGAACAGCGCTAACTTATATTCACCGGAGAAATGTAAAATGTGTTGATTCATTATTGCAACTTCCAGAATGCATGTGCAAAAAGGACATATAGTCCAGACCAAGATTATCTATAGGCTGCAACTGTGGTATTTTTATTACTAATGTTCATATTTTTATTACTAATGTTCATGTTTGTGACATTTGAAGGGTCACCATGAGAAAGTGGGAGGATCGCCTGAAAAAGGTGGAGCATCTCGCTCAGTCTTTTCAGAAGAATCCATTGACCTCGGGCTACAAGCCGAGACTGTGGCCATGTCAGCCTGCGTCTGTGTGGAGGCTCTTCCCCCGCCAGAGTATGGCCATTCACTTTGCAAAGACCTGCAAAGAGGTAATAGTATCACGCCATCACATAAGCCACCTGCCTTTCCCATATGTGTGACAGAATACATGTGTGTGAATGCATTATCTGAAGGCGGTACACGTTTTTGCACTGGAAAAGGAGATGACCTCGCTTGGGCAGAGGATGTACCTTGCTACCAGTTACAGTGAGTTGTGGCATTACTACAGGTGTGTATCTGGATCGTCCATCACTGGGTTTAAACCAGCTGACATACTAACTCATTTATGATTGTGTTTTTTTCTGATTGTCAGGACTTACCCACAGTCTCTGATGCACTGCTATGAAGTGATACCAGAGGGAGCGGTTTGTAAGCTCTATTTTGACCTGGAGTTTCACAAACCTTCAAACATTAGGGCTGATGGCAAAAGGATGGTGTCTTTACTTATTCAGGTACTTCATATTTAACTGCCATGGCAAATAAAGTTATGCCTCTTCCTATTCCCTGAAGATTTTGATTATAGCATATAGCACTAACGTTTGTGTTGACAGTACGTGTGCGCAAAGCTGAAGGAGACATATGGGATTGACTGCTCTGCACAGAATGTCCTTAATCTGGACTCAAGCACAAATGACAAGTTCAGTCGTCATCTCATCTTCAACCTCCCAAACACAGTCTTCAAAGACAACATCCATGTTGGTATGTTCAGTTCAATCCTAATGCATGACATGTTTGGTTTACTATTTTTCTATGTCCTCTATTCTTGTAGGGAGATTTGTTCATAAAATCTTGGAACCTGTTCGAACCAAAGGCTGCGTATCTTCATTGCCAAAAAACAGGTTAGCCTTTTTTATTGAAGACACCACTTTCTACGCTAAAATATAACTTTAAATTACAATATTTTTTTAGCTTACATGAAAAGAATCCAGTAATGATTGCTGATAAAACATCTGAAGAACCACAGACCAAAAAACACAAATCTGAAGGCAAAGACCTCAGCTTCCTTCTTGTTAAAAACAAGGATGGGGAGGATTGCCTTTTTGTTGATCTGGGTAAGTTTTCAAAAACTGAAACTTTATTAATTTCCTGTTATCTTAATTAGTGATGATACTGTTTTATTTTATATATTTTAAAGGAGTTTACACAAAGAACAGAAATTTCCGCCTTTACAAGTCGTCAAAGGTGGGTAAAAATGCAGCTTTTACTGTGGCAGAAGACAATAAATTCTCATCAGAAACCGAGAAGGGTGTTTCTGTGGAACAGGGAATATTCCTGGCTTCATTAGTCTGTAATATCAGGTATCTGTTTTGAATATAAGTTAGATAATCATGGTTGTGTATCAAAAACATTAAAACAGTTTGTGCCTTTTAAGTTTTACAGGCCAGAGGATTCTTACCTTCTCAGAAGAGGCTGAAGCCAATCAAATGAGAAAGAACCAGCAGGGACCAGCTTCTAGGAAAGGTAAGGTGACGAGGAATATGTGTTATACATTTGGCAAATGTCTATATACTTCCACAAGGGGGAGACTCAGAGCTGTCTTACTCTTAAGTGCTTGTTAGATTTTTTAAAATGTTTTGCTGTGTCTAGGCCTGTCATGATAAGGCATTTTAAAGCAATATTTTGCTACACTTGCTAATATTGAAACTACTTAATACCAGTGACACAATAACAATAATGAAAGAAATAACCAGCAAACCATTTTTAAATAGACAGTATCATTAGAAGGCCTGAGCTGCAAAAAATATATAGCAGAATGAAGCAATTATTAGACATAGAGTTACTTTTTCAACCCTCTACAGTTACTTTTTCAACCCTCTACAGCTCAGATCTTACCTTATTACTACAAAAATACCCCAAATCTCCCCACTTTTACAAAGAAACTGTTCACACGATAAATAGCCACAAAATATATTGTTCCAGCTTTCACATATTGAATGTTAAGTCAGTATAGTAATTGTATTTCTATAATTATTAAAAAGTAAAAAACAAAGAAATATATATGTTGGAATGGTAAGATGGCATCCACATTTTGTTGTAAATATTGAATGAGGGTGAGAGTAAATAAGTATTTTTGCTTCTTCTCATTCCCTTTCGAGCAAGCAGTGCATTTTCTTTTCCTTTTTCTTTTCTACATATATGGTATGTGAATTGAAAAATGTTTCTTTGTGCTCTGCATATGCTTGAAATAAAAAACAATCAATTGGGACAGGTCTCTATACCCATGAAGCTATAATTGGGACTGTTAGAATCATGCTATGAAACTGAATGACTTAAAGTACGATCTTCCCCACAGCGTCTCCACTTTCTGGCTGCATGTCATCGCCTCATCAAGAATTGGACCAATTTGTTTTAACTTTGGTTCAAAAAGACGGCGTCCAGGGAGGTATGTGTGTTGTGTACACTGTATGTTTATATACGGGGGAATAAGGATTAAAAGTTAAAAGAAAAACAATTGTAAAAACAGTAATGTTGTAAGATTAGAGTCAATTACCGTACTTGTGTTAATTACAGACTTCCAAAGAGGAATAACAAGCATACAAAACTGTCTTTTCCATGTTTCCATGACCATTCCTAACCATAATTAACTTAAAGGTGCACTCTGCAACTTTTTTAGTGGAGGGTCCATCATCTGCTTGTCTTCATGGAGATGTTCCACAGTACGGCATTAAACCTATTCATCTTCATAAAGACAAGTAGGTGACACTACCAGGCCAAGTTACAAGTCAGTTCTTTAGAGAGGTGAGCCGACTCAATGTACAAATAAAATGCTTTTCAAGGTGTTTCTGAGCAATAAAAACTCTGATAATTAATGATATGCAACATAGATGACGTTAATGCCATACTGTGGAACATTCATGGCAAAGCAAACACATCTCGGTGACGGACCCTCCACCAGGAAAGTGACCCATTGCATCTTTAATAGGGAAATGAAACATCCAGCAGTGTGCTTTTTGTTAAACTTTAACCGTGTCCCATCTAAAGGTATCAGGCGATGGCACTATTTTGCAGCTGACCAGTTGTTGGTTTATGACATTGCCAACTTCCGCTGGTGTGAAAATGTGGGCAGATTTCACAAAAGCAACAACATCTTGTATGTACTGTCAATATTATGGCGGTTTATCTGTGCGCCTCACTGTTCTGAGAATGTGTTATATTCACATACAGGATTGTTGTGGATCTCAAAGAGGAAGTGTGGTATCAGAAATGCCATGACCCTGACTGCAAGAACTTCAGATCCTCGAGTACGTCTCCTTTCAATGTATTACTCTTTTAAAGGGCCCATATTATGCTATTTGTTTCATCACAAACATACCTGGAGTTAGGCTTTGTTTCATTCGCATGTTTAACACACAAACCCTGCATATTTAGGTTCAGTTCGTCGAACCCTCCATACACCTTCACAAGAATCATTTGGTAGATTTCACCCCTTGAATTTCCAATCTCTACTGAACTAAAGGTAAAAGATAGTTGTTAACTTGATAACTACCCCTTGATGACATCCCAAGGTGGAACAAAGCATTTTGAGCTTTGGAGATATAGACAGACTAAAGGATATAAACATGTGCGAATGAAACAAAACACAACTCAAGGTAAGTTTTTGAGGAGATAACAAGAATCTATTTTGTGTAATATAGGTCTTCTTTAAGTTTGTTACTATGAAGTTTCTACTTTGTGGTATTTACAGGTTACCCACTGCCACGAGAAATATGCATAAGTTATCTAATTGAACTGGTATGTTCCTTTTAAACAAGTGACCCCCAAACTCCCTGTGATAGTGACTCAAGCTCTCTCCAACAGGATGAGGAAGACCAGATGTACTTAATGGATGACAGTGGCAATATTGAACTGAGCCAGGAACAAACCAAACAGCCCCTGCTGCCCCAGACGGATACAGCGCAGCCGGAGAAGAAGTCTGCAGACACCTGGGGCAATACACAGGACGACCAAGACTTTTTGGAGAGTCTAGACGCCTTTGAACAAAACAAGGAGCTTCCAGATGAGCTACTTTTGAAATGTATGGATGATTATGACTCCCATTAAAGAGGGAAGATTATCCAAAAACTAATCCACAAAGTTAAAATAATATACTGTTAAATTATTAATAAGTGTTGTGTATTGTAATAATTGTTCAAAATGCTTTGATGAAGAATGTACAGTTTAAATAATAAATTAGAATGATACACTTCTGTATTTATTATTTGTCTGAATTATACAATTTTTATAAGTGTTTGATTTGTTTATGAATCGGTCTGTCTAAAACAATTGTAACATGATTTGGTGTATCTTAAAACTGTTATTTTGTGAAACTAATGTTACTGAAGTCACAAAATGAACATAAACAATGTAATGCAATGTTATTGCAGTTATAAATGCGGTGTGAAGTCCTCAGTGGTAAAGCAGCAGTCACTGTATTCTGAAAATGACAATGTGGGGAGCTACACCTGTTTGTACTAAAACGTGTCTGATCTTAAGAAGATTAAGAAAACTAGAACTCAGTTGGGTTTTTTTTATTTTACAGATGTTTTTATTAAGAAAACTAACAAGCCAAATGACATATTTCATAGTGGTATTTGGAAAATATTGACTGCAGAAGTTTATCCATTGAAATGTGTTGAAAATCAAAAACCTATATAAACATTTGCATGGGGCAGATTTGCTTGTTTATTTACTACACAAACTTTCTCAAACAACCTTTAAAAGGTGCACTTTGTGTACAAGTCTGTTTAATACTAACAATACAAATACACAACCAAATTTAAACCTGAAACACTTAGCATCTTAGGAATTTTGAGAAATAATTCATGATTTTAGCAGATATATTATTAACAAGTATCATTCATAAATAGATAACCAATAATCTGAATATTTATTTACTGTATACACCAATATACCTGTGCACCCACTGCTATGGTAAATCTCACTTCCAAATAAATACTTATTCTAAATTCATAATACATCTGAAACCCCTGAAATGGTAAAAGTGATTTAACAGCAATAATGATGTAAAGATCTACATTTTAATGTTGGCGTACATGGCATCGATCTGGTCTCTGAAGTGGTTGCGTAGTTCAGCTCTTTTGGCCTTTAACGTGGGAGTGAGGAGACCGTTTTGTACAGAGAACAGCTCAGGATGGAGGGTGATATCTCGCACCTACAGACAGACACATGATCAGGGAAAACACAACAACAGGGAGGCAATGGTTTAAAGGTGCACTATGGAACTTTGGTTGGGGGTCCATCACCTGCTTGTTTCTATAGATAAGTCATTGCTCTGCCTGAAATGTTCCAAAGTATGACATTAAACAGCTCAAGCTTACTCAATTACAGATGGCAAAAAAAGGAGAAAATTTAATTTGTCAACTGGACAAATTATGTCCAGTTGACAAATTAAATTTTCTCCTTTTTTTGCCATGGATTCTACCTGGACGACTGAGGGATTTTACATATATCAATTACAGATGGTTTTATAGCTCAAAAATACCAAGAAAAACAGGCATTCTGACTGTGCCTCTCCACAGATCTGACCTGTGACTTGGTCTGGTTTGGTCTCCATGAAAATGTAAAGGTTTAATGCCATACTGTGAAACATTCCAGACAAAGCAACAACATCTACATGGAAAAAAGCATATGACCAGAAAAGTTACGCAATGCACCTTTAAACTTTCATAATGATTACTGTTACTATTACATAACAAAAAACAAATGAGAGAAAGCACCAACTAATTTTGAAGTGTGATATATTGCTGAAGTAAATATAGATGAAAAATGATAATATTTAAACTAATTTATGCAACTGACACAATAAGCCAGATTTAAACCACAAAAAACTTCTAAAATCACAATAGAGATCGATCGATATGGGTTTTTTTTATGGCCGATGTCGATACTGATTGTTTAGAATACAGAGCAATTGGTGGCCCATACGCTCTGTCGATATTTTTGGACCGATATCTGGAAAATTAAGTAATTTTAGTTTAAAACAAACGTCCCCCAAGGCCTTTTTTACCACAAAGCTATAAGAGATCTGTGTAGTCACGTTTTGTGGAGACACTGATGATCTCTTCTGTCATTATAACATGCATTGTATATTTAAATTTGTATTCTTTTTATCTTAATAACTTACTTACTATGAGCCAGATATTATGTTCTTAATAAAAGATTGAATTGAATTGTATTAAAATGTTAATATAAAGCTTTGTGTGTATTTTTTAGGCAGAAAATTCACCAAAACACAATATCTGCCTCTACTGCAGATTTAAGGCCGATTAAGTCCAAATATCATACCTGCCCATTTTTAATTTACAATATTATTAAAAAAAGATCATGAGCTACAATAAATAAACAGCAGAATGAAAAACTTTAGTACTAAGTTTGCATCTGTAATGAGTCAGTCCATGAGTCAGATCTGACCATATAGCCAAAATATAACCAACAATTTCCCAGTAGTGCAAAGAAAGTGTACACATGATAGATATTGACCCCAAAAAATATTGTTCCATCTATCCTTTATTGAATGATAAATTGATATAGTAATTATCGTGACAGGCCTTGGCATTGGTTTAAACTTTCATAACAATTACCTGCTCAAAAGACTTGAGTCCAGCCTCTTTTCCCAATCTCAAGATGTCCTCTAGAATGGCCTTCTTCACCTCCTGAAAAATATTATGTTTTTTAGTTTCACATTGAGCAGTGCATTATTTTACACACACTGTCATAGATCAGGACGGGACCCCCACAATAATCATGCAATCAACTCAGGACCCCCACAGTGAAATATATAGTTTTAATTAAAGGTCATATATTACACAAAATGCATTCTTCTGAGTGTTAATCTATGTTATAATGTTATTTCATCAAAAACATACCTGGAGGTGTTTTGAATAATCCTGGTTTACTGGTTTGTCGGCATCTCCAAAGCTCAAAATGTTCTGTTCCACCTTGTGATGTCATGTAGTGGTAGTTTTCAAGTTAACAGCTCCTTTTACCTTTTGTTCAATAGAGCTAGACAATTCCAGGGCTGAAATGAACCAAATGATTCTAGTGAAGACGTATGGAGTTTAAAAACACAGTGGAGCACTTCCTGTATTACCACATGACATCACAAGGTGGTACGTCTGTTTGAGAGAAAAACTCAGTCTAAATATGCAGGGTTTGTGTGTTAAACAAAATGAATGAAACAAAACACAACTCCAGGTATGTTTGTGACGAGGAAACAACATCATAACAGATCAGAAAATATTGTAATAAGTTACATAATTTTTAAGCAAAATCTTGAAATCATGCGACTCAGTGCCTTGCAACACCCAGTTTGGAAACCACTGTTAGACAATATACTGACCTTGTTGCTGCACAGTTCAGTGTAAGACCCCTCTATTCCCTTTTTCTTCAACCATAGAGGCAAATAGTCAGGATCTGGGACAACTATTCCAACCAAACAAGCCTGGAATAAATAAATAAATAGACAAGGTAAGTTTATGAATAACTACCCCAAAAGTTTAAAAGTAAATGAAAAACTGACCTGCAAACTGTCTCCATGTACAAATATTTGTGCAACTGGGTCACTACGATTATAAACAGTTTCAATTTTCTCTGGCGCAATATATTCTCCTTGAGCCAGCTTAAAAATGTGTTTCTTCCTATCAATAATTTTCAGAGTACCATTCTGTAAGAGACAAATTCAAGTTAAACACAATTTTTACAAGACATAAGTAAAAAAAAATCCACATCCACAGCCTTTAGAAACATAAAATGTAATAAATAAAAATAAAAATAAATTAATTTAATTGAGAAGAAAAAAAAAAAGTGGATGTGCTTACAGGAAGCCATTTGCCAATGTCTCCTGTGTGTAGCCACCCGTCCTGGTCAATGGCCTCTGCTGTTTTTTCCGGGTCCTTTAAGTAGCCCTTGAAAACATTTGGTCCTTTCACACACACCTACAGCAAAGAAGTTATTAAATCTTTTCAGCAGCAATAGAGCTGGTGCCCATTGTTAAATATGCCCTAATGGCTCCATCTTGTGGCCAAATCACTACACTGCAGACTAGAGAGATGCAGATTTGTTGATTTGTTAAGATTAACTGTCAGTACAGGCAAATAGAGTAAAACCTGGGCCAGATAAATAAGTTAAGATTTACCAAATACATGACAATATTTTGCCTCAGTAATCGCGAATGAGGCCCAAAAAAAATATTTTAAAATTTGTACTTAAAAAATATTAATTACAAATTGTATTTATTTGATTACCGTATTTTCCGGACTATAAGCCGCTACTTTTTTCTCACACTTTGAACCCTGCGGCTTATACACCGATGCGGCTCATATATGGACGGATTATTCGTCTATGAACACAGCGGATGCGCGCGCAGCTTGAGTGCAGAAAGCGCCGCTGTCTGTGCGGTGAACATGGGTTAGGGTTAGTTAGAACACTCGCTAGCGCTGTTGTCAGCACTAAAACAGTTTATCGATGCGTGATAAAATAAGTTCTGCTGCTAAATGAACATTAGTGAGTGGGATACGTCTTAATGACCCGTATGTGTTAAATGCAGGTGAGGCGTAAATGACGAGACGAAACGTCTCAAACTTCAGTAGCGGGACATCCACTCATACATGATCGATACAACTAACCCCGACCCCCGGGAGAGCCTGAAATCCTGTTGAAATCCTACAAGACACTGACATGATACAAGACACTGACATGATACAAGACACTGACATGATACAAGACACTGACATGATCCCAGACAGGACAGCGGCTCTTTCTGCTCGAGACATGCGCAGTAGAGCGCCAGAGCGACTGGCGCGTGACGAACTGACTCAATGCAAAAAGACGACAAAAGCTTTCAGAGGCAATACAAGCAGATGCTCGGAACTTGAAAACTTCTTGAGGACGTGGACACCTGCGGCTTATAGACAGGTGCGGCCTATATATGTACAAAAATAAAATTCTTTGAAAATTTAGGTGATGCGGCTTATATTCAGGTGCGCTCAATAGTCCGGAAAATACGGTATTTATATGAATTTGAAACACTGAATTCTGTAAGTGAAACCTTGATTTGCAGCTCACCTCTCCTTCCCCATTGGCTGCCAGGTAATTCATTTCTGCCACATCCACCAGTTTCACAATATTACATGGAAGAGGAGGCCCAACATGTCCTGAAACAGAGGATATAATTAATTAAATTTAATTAATAATTAATATATATATAATGTTATATCAAAAAACATGATAACATGACAGTTGTAATTTCAGGTACAATAAAATTCCCCTGAAGAAGTGATCTGATTGGACAGTTCACTTTCTCCATCACAAATGAGCAGTGACCAATTAAAAAGTTAAATTTCCACTTTCATAAAATAGGTATTCAGGTATTTAGTATTAAACTATAACCTAACATTAACACAGATTTAATATTATATATTTATTACGTGTGTGTATTAATCAAAAGATGCACTATGGATATAGAACTAGTTGATAATAAATACAGATTTACTACTTCCTGTTCAGAATTGCAGAACTGATCCTCTGCTGCTGACATTTTTAACCTCACATGTACGATTCAGAGTTTGAATATTTTGAAAAATCGTGAGTAGATCTGAGAAGTGGGTGGAGATAGGGGGTAAGTGAAGACAGAAATTTTCTGAGCACTCACGCAGGACAAAACCAAATTCAACAACAATTCAGTGTAATAACAATGTAATACTGCAAATAATAACTTCATGATTCAAAGCAGTTGCGTTCAGATTATAGAAGTGGGTTCTCTTATGATTTGGAAGGGCATCCTGTTTAAAATCATCAACGTGACATTACCTGCACTCCAGTCTCCAGGCATTGACATTGAGCAACCTGCTGTGCATTCAGTCTGTCCGTAGCCTTCATAAAACTATAAACAGCAGGATTAGCATGTCTGAAAATAAAAGGAAAAAGCAGTGTTTATAATAATAATAATAATAAACAGACTGACCTGACAGCCCAGAGCAGCTCGTAGAAACGTCAGGATGACTGGGGACACCGGTGCTGCTCCAGTGATCATCATCCTCACTTGACCTCCCAGACTCGCCTGAGGGGAAAAAAAGAAAAAAAAAAGACAATTAAAGGGCTCATATTACGCTGATCCATATTATAAAGTTATTTCCTCATCACAAACATATCTGGAGTTTTGTTTTGTTTCATTCACACGTTTAACACACAAATCCTGTATATTTAGGCTGAGTTCTTCTTTCAAACTGTAAACACTCTGTCCCACCTTGTGATGTCAGGTGGTAATACAGGAAGTGCTCCACTGTGTTGTTTACCCCATACACCTTCACTAGAATCATTTGGATAATTTCCCTGGAATTGCCAAGCTCTACCGAACTAAAGGTAAAAGGTCGCTGTTAACTTGACAATTACCGCTTCATGACATCACAAGGTGGAACAGAGCATTTTGAGCTTTGGAGATGTAGACCAGACTAATAATAAAGGATTATTCAAACATGTGTGAATGAAACAAAACACAACTCCAGGTATGTTTTTGATGAGGTAACAACATTATAACATGTCTTGAAGCTCACAAGAGTCAATTTGGTATAATGTAGTACCTTTAACAATACAAACCAGTATACACGTTCTAATATATACTTAAGGTGCACTGGGTAATTTTTCTGGAGAGGGTCCGCAACCAGTATGTCTCCATGGAGATGTTAATGCTTTGGTTTAAATTGTCCACAGTGTAGCATTAAACTAATCTGTCCTGCATTTTATTCAACTACAGGTGTTGTTACTCAAAAATATCTTAAAATACATCAATTTTTACTGTGAGTGGGGTCACCTTTCCACAAATCTAACCTGTAATTTGGCTCCATTGAGATTCTTAAGTTTATGGCTATACTGTGGAATATTCTAGTCAAATCTCCATGGAGACAAGCAGATGACGGACTCTCCACCGGACAAGTTAGACTTGGACTTAGACTTTAACAAACTTTATTGATCCACAAGGGAAATTATTTGGACACAGTAGCTCACACATCACAAACTATTATAGTAACAAAGAGTAAAAATATAAATAGTAATAATAAATTCAAAATAAGTAGCAAAAAAGATAGCAAAAGAAAGGTGTTAAATAAGGCATAAATATATAAATGTATAAGTACAAGTCAAAATAAAATAGAAAAATAAGTAATAAAAAATCTCCGCTATAAACAAGACGTCATAAGGAAGGCAGTGCAAAAATGATATGATGATTGACAGGACATAAGGTTATAAGGTTACACAGTGTACCTTTAATAATATTAATATCTTTTGGACAAAATGTACCCACCTGTACTTTTTTGAAGATAAGCTTGTCCCACATGCTGTCTTGTCTCACCACGCCATTGCGCAGTTCTGCTTCCTTCCTTCTAAAAGCAAAGTCTAGAAGCCATCGTTTCATTGGTGTGTTTGCTTGACTGAAAATCTGTGGAAATTAGGAGCTTTGAATTGAAAGTTTGTGGTAAAGTTTATTACACAGAGAAAATATATATATAAAGACATTTGTTTTACCTTATCGAACATGCGGTTTAGAAGGCGAGGCACAACAGGAAAGACAGTTGGCTTAAGGGCTTTCAAATCATCCATCAGAAGTCTAATATCACCCTGAAAGTATCCAATACGCCCTCCGTGGATGAGGACAACAGACTAGAAAAAAGGAAATGATTTATTTTTAAAAAAATCATAATTATTATTTTTAATTATCATATTATTCAATATACATATACATTTTTTTTATTCTCAAAATGTTTAGGGAGGCTAGTATTAATAAACTATTAAAGTATTAATCAATATGACTGCTTTTTTTATTAGTTTCACCTCTGCCTCTGTGTAAATATAGGTGTTCACAACTTTTAAATACAAGTGAAAAGTTTGGACACACACTTCTCATTCAGCGTTTTGTTTGTTTGTTTTTTTTCTGTATTTTTACTATTTTCTACATTTTAGATACATACGGAAGACAACAAATATATGAAGTAAGATATATGGAATTATGTAACATATTTTTCAACAAAGTAAAGAGTGGCTACTTTGAGGATTTGAATATTTAAAAAAGTATATATTTAGAAGAGTTATTTAACTTTTAATAATCTTATAATTAAGAGGAGGGGCACTTTTGTCTCTTCCTCTCCTCAAACTGCCCCGACACAGATCTGCTGACCCTCCCTGACCAGTCCTCCTGTTAAACTGCACTGAGACCTTTGACCTCTCTCATATATTTGATGTCTTCTGTATGTATAAAATGTAGAAAGTAGTTAAAAAAAAAACATTAGTGCAGAGCTTTGTAATATGTTTAGGGTTTTTTTACCATGCACATACCTGTACCACTCTTTCAAACATGTGAGCAAGAGGCAGATAGGACACATGAACATCAGTGACACTCAGCGTGCAATGAACCTGCAAAAACACACATAACACATGCACACACTGTACCTCCACGACTCTCTCAAACATATGGGCCAGAGGGAGATACGAGATCAGCACATCTTTATTGCTGGCTTTGAGTGTGCTCTGACCATAGTGCACAGAGCAGGGGGGATGAGAGAAGTCAGGGTTAACAAAGTGGCTCAGTGGTTAGAGCAGTGGTCCCCAACATGAAGGTCAGAGGGTTGATTCCTGCTTAGACCAAGTTCTGTCCTTGGGCAAGGCACTTCACCTCATTGCCTAGTACATATGTGCTGTACTGAACTGTGCTTATGTTTACACTGGGGTTATTTACGGGGCTTGCACCTGTGGTATTGCACTTTACAGCAAAACTAGACAGTGTTTGATGCTTTAAACATAATTTCATTGTTTTCCATGACAATGACAATAAAAATCTTGTTTCTAATATGAAAGTGGTGTGTGCACGTGTGGTGGTGGTTGGAGATTGGCAGCCTTGCTTGTGTCAGTCTGTCCCAGGCAGCTGTGCTAACAACAGTAGCTTCTCACCGCTCAGTGTTGAGTGAATGAGTAATGAGTACAGTGTAGAGCTTTGAGAGGTTTTGCAGGCCTGGGTCCAGAAAAAAGAGTGCATTCAAGTTTCAAAGAGGTACAAACACAAAACTCTTCCATTAAGTCTCACTGTTTTACCTGCCTAAAATGATATGCAAACACTTTTAAATGAGGTTACAATGCACCCCTGTAGACCCGGGCCTCAGGGTTTGGCAGGTAAATCTGTAAAGTACATTACAAGAGTAAGGCATTATTATTATTACCTGTTAAAGGAGTTGAGTGGTTTGACATAAACATTACAATTATTTATTGTTTAGACAATGCTTTACACTTGTATTGTGTTTCACAAGGTTTACCCTCTCAATGTGCTACGCTGTGGTCATTCATCACTCCATACTCGTCGTGGTAACCTATTAATGTAGCCACAGCTGCCCTGGAGCAGACTGGTGGAAGTGAGGCTGCCAGTTTGCACCACACCACATTCACATTTGGCAAAATGAGTGTCTTGCCCAAAGACAATGTTAGTGTGCACTGGTCAGAGCAGGGTTCAAACCTTCGACCTTCAGGTTGGTGGGCGTGCTCTCGATTCTACTCCAAAAACAAAGCTACAGTAGAATGTAGATTTACGGCATTTATTTATATTATCACATTTTAGTTGTATTGCTTCTTTTCAGACTATCACAAATGCATGTGTTTATTTACCTGTGTAATTTTGAGAAACGCTGCCGTGTTGGAGATCACATTTTCATGAGTTAACATAGCACCTTTTGGATTCCCTAAAAATAAAAGCAAAATTTTTGAATAAAATAAACTTTTAATTATTTTATTGAAACTATAATTGTTTATAACTGTCTGTAACTGGCTATAACATCACCTGTGGTTCCAGATGTGAAGCAAATCAGTGCCAGGTCCTCTGGTTTGGGGGGCTGGAAACATCAACAGAAACACATCAGCACCAAAACTAATAAAAGAATAAATAAAATGTTGTAATAATGAGTTTAGGAAAATTTTCTCACCTGTGGAGTTTGGCGACTGGCATGTCCTAAAGTCTGGGAAAAAAAAAAAAACAACATTATCCAAGGATGAGCCAGTGTTCAAACAACATGTGTGATTATTCATGTGTTTACTGAGACAAAGATAGTGTTAAGGTTATGATATACTGTTAATTAGTAAGTCATTTTTACTGATTTAAATGGGACAGAAATACAAGGGGAACATATGTTGTATTCATACTCTTAGGGAAATTAAAGCCACATGAGCTGACTTGGTAAGGAGGATTTAGCCCAGGGGTCTCCAACCTGTAGCTCGGGAGTAGCTCTCCACCCCCTTCCAAATAGCTCGCCAAAGGACTTCTGAATTATACATATTATACTGAATTATTCAAATTTGACGAACTACCATTGTAAATAACTAAATTTGTGAACTCATAAATGGATGATTTATGTTTTATAGGTATCTAACTGTTCCTCATCTAAGGCTTTCCTATGCTCAATTTCTTGTGACCGCTAACATGAACAGCTCTTTGGCATTTTCTTTGTGTAACTGTAGCTCATCAGAAGAAAAAGGATGGAGATCACTGATTTAGCCTAGGACCAAGGACCTTCCTTCTAGATGTGAGGTGAGAGTGCTAGTAGCCACTCAGCCTGTATGACATTAAATGATAATTTGTGTAAAGTACATGTAGCAGAGAAAACTAAGGTGACACATCCCAGCTCAAATGTTTACACAGCTTATTAGACTATATAAATCATAAAACTTGTTAAAATCACCTCAAAGTCTTTGAAGCTCTGAATGTCGATGCCAGCCTCTGCTCCCCGTTTCACCAAATCATCATCAAACGCCTCAATGAGCACCACAGTCTTCACTGTGCCCCCTTTCAAACTGCCATGGCCCAGGAGCAGCTGGACTTTATCAGCTACATCACAGATCACTGTGGAAATAGTGGCTGAAAAAATAACAAGGTTAGTATCACAAACAGTGAACAGCAAACACATCATCAGTATAAATACAAACTCTTCATCAGTACAAATACAAATACAAACATATACAAATACAAACAGATCAGTACAAATACCTTGCTGCAAAATGTAGCCGATGGCTTCTATACCAAGAGTGTCATACAGCGGTATGGCCACTAGGGAGTAGGAGTAACAGGCCAATTCTGCAATGGACCACTGAAAACCGAAACATACACATAACAAATAATGGCATATACTACCTCACTAAAGGGTTAATTTAATGAGGACACACTGGATATAAAACAAAAACATGAGCCTTCACTTAAGCCTATATTATTTGAAGTTTACCTCTGGTCTGTTCTGAGAAAAGATTCCAACGAATTTGTCTCCGGTTTGTGAGTGTCCTTTGTAAAGGAGTGCAGAGCCAATGCCCTCTGCTTTTGCAGCTACCTGAAAGAGTCACAAGTGAAAGGAAATCTAAGAATAATTTTATTTTCATACAGTTTTATGCAATATTCAATCATTATTTATGCAATACACTTGGCTGGTCTGAACTGGAGAAAATCAGAAATACCAAAACAACACTGGTTTTAAAAGTGGAGGAATATCACCATTTTTGAGCTTTGCATTTAGGTGGGCTAATATCAGTACCTTAAAGCCGCACTATGTATGGATATTGCTTTGCCTGGAATGTTCCACATTATGGCACTGAACTTATCTATACCCATGGAGAAAAGCAGGTGGCAACATCAGGCCAAATGACAGGTCAGATGTGTGGAGAGAAGAATACATTGTTTATAACTTTGGTCCTTTAGAACTATTCAAAAAAAGGCCTATTTTAAGAGACATTAGCCTCTTAAGTTCATGTGCACCTCAGAATAGGACTGCCATTCATAAGGCTGATTAGGTTTTCTTGATCCAAGACATGGTCCATCATCTTTAAAAAACAGATACGTATATAGTTAAACTCAGACAAAAAGTCACAGAACACAGAACATTTCAAAAGTTACTCACTGGAGACTCGCAGTCCTCTGTGAAAGACCTCGTACATGGTGCATGCATCATCGTAGTAGTGCTTCAGGTACTCATTGTCAGCGGTTAGAGTTGACCTTCTGGCACGTTCTTCACCCTAAGACCAAAAATAACAGGGGCTCATTCTACACACACATGTCACTCTGCAGCTACAGCATGGTGGGGTCTCAAAGTTCAGTAGGTCTTCTTTTAGTCTATTGGCCATATAAGAAACCTTATAAACTTGTAATATCAACTCTTTGCTTTTGCCCTTGCCCTCTAGATCTTATAAGCACATTTTGCCGACTCTGGAAACAGTCCAATCTAACAAATACAACAACATTTATAAATGAATTGGCACCATCAAATCATCAATCATCCATCATCATCAATGAGCTCCACAGTCTTCAATTTGTATTTTTAACTCACATTTTAAACAAGTCTAAAGATGTCAGAAAGTTGTTAACGTCCGTTTGATACCAAAATATTTGTAATTCTGTTTGTTACCTTCCTGCACAGTGTTTGGTCTGAGTTAAACAGCTGAGTTAGATCATCTACTACTGATCCAAAAATGTTCAGTGTTCTTTTAACATTACCAAACTTCTTTTAACGTTATACTAGAGCTGTATGAGATATTGTTGGTATGACATGCATACACACACACATGGTTGGTGACATGTCCACTGTTGACTGCAAAAGGCAATATCTAGGCAGGTTAAAATAACTTAAGTTAAGAACATTTTACTTTATTTGAGTAGATTCAACTTGACAAGTAAAATGATCTGCCAATGGAATGAGAGTGTTTTTCTTAATTCAAGAAACATTAGATTGTGCTTCTTATTTTAAGTGCAAAGAGTTGTCATTTTTCTTATCTTAAATGTAGCAAGAAGTATTTTCATATTTAAGTCCAAAAAGTCATGTTTCACTGGTAGATCATTTTACTCAAATTACAATAACACGTTCTTAATTCAAGTAATCTTAACTTGGCTAGATTTTAGTTTTTGCACTGTGTGGAACATTCAAGATTTGTAAACAGCGTAAATAGTGTAAACGGTATAAAACAGTATAAAAAGGAACCCCAAGTTGAGGAGAGGATACAGATACGTACAGGCAGCTCTACGGACTGCAGTGAGAGATCGCAGGGCGGCATCAGGGCTCTCGGTCGTGTGGCAAACCAGTACGTCGTTATGGCAGCGAAAGCACCCACGCCCATCAACGCATTCGTAGGAAGAGCTCGAATGTACTGCCGAAAGTCATCGAACTCAGGAATTCGCAGCTGTCTCAGGACTTCCTGAGCCTGCATGATCCCAAATTACCCTGCGTGGAAAAAGAAAGTCTGTTACAAAAATCAGAAGTTAAGAAGGCATGTAACAGCACAGGAGAAGAAGAGAGAGAGAGTGTCAAACATTTGGGGCCTACCAAACCACAGCTTCAACCACACTTATCACTAGGGAAGTATATTTTGTGGACGCTAACAAAATTGAAAATACTACTTTTTCCTTTAAAAATGCCTTGACAAGCTTTTGGTTCTGTTCGGTTCTTAAACCAAAGAGTTAAGATTTAAAAGTGCTTATTAAGTTATTTCATTGTGTAAATTGGACTGAAACAGAGGGAACTACATATATAATAGTTCTTTGCTTTGTTTCTTTTAGCTCTTACTGCACCATAACAATGAAAGAGCAAAGAGACTTGAGATATATTTTGATGGCCTGCAGTATTATTGAGAGTCTTTTGATGGTACGATATCACAATATTTCGGTTCTTGTCGCATCCTAAGTTATCACACTATATTAAAACAGTTGGAACTACATAGACCATGATCCTTTGCTCCATTTCAGCACAGACAGCATGAAGAAATTATGTTTTTAAGTACTTATGCAGATGACAGAACCAAAGGACGGTCAAGGCATTTTAAAACCAAATGCTCGCTTTGTCTGGAATGTTTCACAGTATGAAATAAAGTATAAACCTTTCTATCTTCATGGAGACCAAACCAGACCAAGTTAAAGGTCAGATCTGTGGAGAGGCGACCCCGCTCACAGTCAGAATGCCTGTTTTTCTAGGTACTTCTGAGCTATGAAACTATAAAATTTAACAAATATAAGGTAGAGCTGTTCAATCTCATATTGTGGAACATTCTGAGCAGAGCAATGACCACAAAAGTTACACAATGCACCTTTAAATCTAAATAAAGTGCTTGTCAGAAAAATTGCAATAAAATATTATTCCAGAATTTAATACCAAATATATTTTGACTAAACTGTATGTATACTATAGTGACAAAACTGAGCTTAAGGAAATGAGAACAGTCTTTAGCACCTTTTAGTTTTCTTATGATTTTATTTGCTGCTCCAAAGTTTATACAGGAAAAACTGCAAAACGGAAAATGTGCGTATGTGCCTCTATTTATAGTATTTCAGGTGTGTACTGCATAAACAAAAAGACGATTGTGGCGCTGAACAGCTGTGTTGATGGAAACAAGGACAGAGTAGGAGAAACTACAGTGAGACTGGAGACATAAGGATTCTATCACAGGGGCCGCGTCGTATTTCTCTTTCCTCGCTTCCTTTTCCCCGATTCCTCTCCTCGATCCTCCATTTTTCAGCTGTCAATGAAATGTGTCATATTAAGTGGTGTGCCAAAGAAAACCCAGAGTATTTGAGCGAGGCTTCAGTAGGTAGACATCAGATAAAATAATCAAACTTTATTGGTCTCAGTGAGGAGTTTATGTTCTCCCTGTGTCCTCTGTGGGTGGGACTTCCTCACCCATTTCCTGCAGAATCAAGGAGAGGAATCAAGGAGAAGGAAGCGAGGAAAGAGAAATGAGACGCGGCCAGAGTCACGTGGTGTTCTGAGACACTCGACTGAGAGGAAATGAGGTTTCCTGCTTGGAAGATGCCAAATAAATGAGTTCACTGGGCCGACAGTCCAGCTGTGCCACAGATCTACTACAGTACCTACTAAGGAAGTAACAAGAATAGAAATATTGTGATATAATAATACCGTGGTCCATCACAATATAATGAATTACACATTTCTTTGCTTAAATTCATTATTATGGTGCAAAAACAGAGAAAACTACATATACCATGATCCTTTGTTCAGTTTCAGTTCAATCCACATGATGTTTTTAAGCACTTTTAAATCTTAATTATTTGGATTATGACAGAAAAGTAGCATATTCACAATTTTGTTTGCTTTGCTTCCACCAAATATTGCAATAAATATCGTACCGTGAGAATCATATTGTGAAAATATCGTATCGAGAGATTTGGACATTGTTACATCCCTAATACATACAAGAAGATTTAACTTGTCTTGTACAGTGTCCTTGGGTGTCCTGAAAGGCGCTTTCAAATAAAATGTATTATTATTATTATTATTATTAAGGACCTGGTGCTGGGCTCTGAGAAACGCGTATCTAATGGCTCATTTAAATCACTGTAGATCGTTTCTGTTCAAGGCTACATTTGCTTATTGAATACTATTTTATCCTTTTTTTTTTCGACTTTTTAGGCCGACATAAAAATTTGTCACGGGACTACAGATGAAAAATAAACTTCTTTGCTACTTCTGGCATATTTACAGAAATGTTCATGAATGTGCATTGCCCCTGAAAGAAATAAATAAGTAAATAAATAAAAAGCTACATATTTATTCATATGTTTAGACAGTATTAGTGTGCATCATATAGATACAAGGATAATTACTACATGCCACTGCACATAAGCCAGTGCAATAGTGCAGCAAATCTTACACAGTGTTTAATGGTGTCGTTCTTTAGTAGCCTATTACATGAAATAACTGTAGATACAAAATGAACAGATAAACAGATTTACTTAAATAGTATATTAAATAACTATAACAATGGCAGATATGGTTTAATATTAAGGGACACACTGGGGCTAGAAGTAAAGTAAATCAGAGCTATTTACTATACAGTCCCTGACAAAAGTCTTGTCGCTTATCCATTTTGTAGAAACAAAAGCTTATAACTTGACTTTAAATTAATCGATTGGTTTTAGAAATGTCTCATATGAAAGCTAAAACCCTCCCAAATTATGCTAAATATACTAAAATAAATTTGCTTCACTGAAGAAAGATTGATCATTTAATGAACACAGAAAGGTCAGATTTTGGCAAGACAAAAGTCTTGTCGCCTACAGAAAATTGAACAAATAATTTACTTCAAATACAAAAATATGTTGCATAACGTCAGTGAATTAAGTAGTGGTGCTGTGAGATCCATATTTAATATCTTGTATGACTTCCATGAGCTTGAAGGACTGCATCCATGCGGTTTGACAATGATTCATACAATTTGTTGATGAAGTCATCAGGAATAGCAAAGAAAGCAGTCTTACATGCCTCCCAGAGTTCATCAAGATTCTTTGGTTTTGCCTTCCATGCTTCCTCTTTCATTCTACCCCAGACATGCTCAATGATGTTCATGTCTGGTGACTAGGCTGGCCAGTCCTGGAGCACCTTGATCTTCTTCACCTTGAGGAACTTTGATGTAGAGATAGAAGTATGCGATGGAGCACCATCCTGCTGCAAAATTTGATCCCTTTTATGGTTGGGAATGTAAGAGGTAGCTAATACTTCTTGATATTTTAGGCTATTGATATTGCCTTCCACCCTGCAAATGTCTCGCACACCCCCATACTGGATGTAACCCCAGACCATGATTTTTCCGCCACCAAACTTAACTGTTTTCTGGGTGAATCTTGGATCCATGCGGGCTCCAGTAGGTCTCCTGCAATATTTGCGGCGGCTGTGATGTAATTCAACCGAGGATTCATCTGAGAAATCCACCTTCTGCCACTTTTCCAGTGTCCATCCTTTTAGCAGGCTGTGGGCCTTGGCAAATGCCACATGGTTTTTTAATTGCCTTTTGTTTAGTGCTGGTTTCTGTGCACTGATTCGACCGTGGAGGCCATTTCGAGACAGAATTCTACAAATTGTTCTGGTTGACACAGGGACTTGAGGTGACCAGGCCTGGTGGAGCTCTGCTGCAGTGGAAAAGGGGCTGGCCTTGGATTTTCGAATCAACAAACGGTCCTCCCGAGCAGTTGTCTTGCGGGGTCTGCCGGACCTGGGCTTGTCAAAAACATCTCCAGTCTTTTCAGATCTTTTTCTTATTCTTTGTACTTGACGCTGAGACACATTGGAGGTGTCAGCCACCTCAGCAGTGGATCTGGTCTTCAGCCTCTTGATAATTAACGCTTTGGTCTCAGGGTGGATCTTAGGCATGTTGTCAGAGGTCAAGTTGCAGTTGATGTGAAGGTCTGGTGTGCTGGGGTTCTTTTTATACACACCCACTAATTGATTGATCAGTAACTGATCACAGGTGAGGCTGTAATCTAGGATTGGGTGCATCATATGACAAGGCGACAAGACTTTTGTCTTGCCAAAATCTGACCTTTCTGTGTTCATTAAATGATCAATCTTTCTTCAGTGAAGCAAATTTATTTTAGTATATTGAGCATAATTTGGGAGGGTTTTAGCTTTCATATGAGACATTTCTAAAACCAATCGATTAATTTAAAGTCAGGTTATAAGCTTTTGTTTCTACAAAATGGATAAGCGACAAGACTTTTGTCAGGGACTGTATTGTTCAGCTTGTACAAATTGTATTTATGTAACTATAGTTTTATTCTTCTTCAGTGATAACATGGAGGGATCACTAGTGCCCTAGGACTATATCGACTTACCATTCAATATGATAAATGGAACAACATTTTTTGGGTCAATATTTATCGTGTGTACATTTTATTTGCACTCCCGAGACTATTATTTTTTTAACTTTTTGGGCATATGATGACTCATTACAGATGCAAACTAAGAACTAAAGTGGTTCATTCTTCTGTTTATTTATTGCAGCTCATGATTTTTAACAATATTGTAGATTTAGAAAAGTTTTGGTGGTTTAAATCTACTCTTGGGTTTTTGTATCAGTTTTTGTATCTTTGGCATAAATTAGTTTCAGTATTATAGTTTATTTACTTCAGCAATATAAAGTACTTCAAAATTTGTTATCGCGACAGGCCTCGTATGGATACTTTGCAGTACCATCACGCCGGGGGTGTTCTACATGTATCTCTATTGTGTTCATTAATTACCAGGGTGACACAATGCAAACATTGACAAAAAATTTGATAGAGACAAATATAAAATGGATTTAAACAACTAATTTTCAGGAGCTAGCTTGCGACAGTAATTTTATGCATTAGAGATTTGTTTAGCAGCACAAAATCAGCTTACCTGTTGTAGTTCAAGCTAAGTAAACTCTTTCTAGTGACATTGTGTTAAAGTAAAGCTCAGATTAAAGTCTAACCACTCTCAGATAAATCAGTATACTATATAAATAAATAATAAATTAAATAAATACATAAATAAATAAATACACGATAAATACACGTTTGTCCAGTTGGCAAATTGAGTTTCTCCTTTGCCAGTTGACTATATTGTTCAGTTTGTTTCACCTTGTACTTATGTAACTATTGTCTTAGTCTCCTAGAACATGAGTTACCTACACAGTGACCTGCTTTGACCTCCATACTGGTCATGTTTAGTTTATGAAGAGCCATGACAACAATTGACATCTCACCTACTTCTATTATTAACGTGGAGCACATGACTGACTGGTCCAATGCCCACTGGGAGAAAGTCTACACATGCTACCTCACAGGACACCTTCAGTATAGGGCCAGTAATACTGAAATCATAATAATGGTAAACATCCATATTGCAAGACACTAAATATACCCCAATAATGCTAGGATTTTTATTTTTTTTAATTATGAAATGCAAAAGGGAATAAGTTAACTTGTGGTGTCTTTACAACATAATTTGGGCTTGTTCTGGTTTTGTTTTAGTCTCAGTTTTAGTTTATAATGACACTGTTTTAAAACATGAACTTTTTTGTTTAATTTGACTTAAGCTTTCTGTCAATAAGTATACTAAAATATTGCGATACTAACAGATATTGTATGTTTTTCTCATACTATATAGTGCAGCTCTAGTATATGACGCTAAAGTCTGCAAGTGGCATCAACTAGACAAGAAGAAACTGTAAAAGAGAAAAATAGCACAAAACACTGCATAAGAAAAAGTTATGTATGTACAACACTTGCTCAAAATAAAAAAATAACCTTTTTAAGTTTCCTGGTTACACAGTCTCCAAACATTCACCACTTCTATCACCTTCACAGTGACGCACATAGGGATTTGGAAAGCATTTTTTGGTCTTTACTCACAGTGTTTTCGCAATCCAGAGAAAAAAAAAAAGCTGTTCCTTAAAGCAGAGACTGTATAACTGATCTGTGCAGGCTCCTTTGCCACTGCTGTTTCTATTAGGAGAGACGCACACTTCGACCTCCAATAGACCTCGCGCCACTATGAATAGCAAGGACACACCCCTTTTTCAAACAGAAACAGAGGCGCGCTAGAGAAAGGTGATAGAAACCAAAAAGCAGAATAAATATTGAAATACATGTGCGTTTGGCGGCGCATTTGTCTTTATCCTTATCAGAATTTATCTAATCGACAGTCTGTTACATTCTTGTTTTGTCGGCTTCTTTCAGGCTAAAGAATGTGATGCTGTGTGTACAATAGAGACCAGTGTTGACCGTTCCTTTTAACAACCCAAAAGCTAATATTCAATTTAAAATATAACCAGACAACCAGCCCCAGTGTCAAGGGGATGTTATGTTTGCTATTTTTGTGTGGTACTTATTTTAAAAGGCCCGTACTACACTATATTCTGATTTATGTTATAATGTTGTTCATCAAAAACATACTTGGAGTTTTGTTTTGTTTCATTTACACATGTTTAACACATAAACCCTGCATATTTAGGCTGAGTCCTTCTCTCAAACCGCAAACACTCTGTTCCACCTTATGATGTCATGTGGTAATACAGGAAGTGCTCCACTGCGTTTTTAAACTTCACACACCTTCACTATAATCATTTGGATGATTTCAGCCCTGAAATTTCCCATTTCTACTGAACAAAATGTAAAACGTAGCTGTTAACTTGAAAATTACCACTATATGAGATCGTAGCAAAGAAGTAGCAAAAAAAAAAAACAAAACTGCAGGTATTAGATTTGCAATGTGCACTATGTAAACAATTCCAAACAAGATTTTTAGACAAGACTGAAACATGAACTGTTAAATGATAATACAAGAATCCAATGAATTTAAGAACAGGTTTGTAGCGATCTAAACAGGTACAATAAGATTTTCTGTCAAATTAAGTATAGTATGTTCTTTGCAGGAGACATTCCAATAACAAAATAACTGCAACGTTTGTGATTTCATAATTACTCAAACTCAAACTGTGATTTCAGTTTGACTTGTCCAGCTTTACTGTAAAATATGATTCATCGCTGGAAAAAATGTCTGAAAACATTTAAAAACTCTTCCTGGAAACACAAATTTATCTAGTTCCAGTCATAAAGCGGAGAGTAAATGTGAGTTACGAGTTACTAAGAGTTACTAACATTTATTAACAAAATGTGTATGTGTGAAATTAACATTGAAATGTTTGTGTTAAAGGTTCAGTTACACAAAACTGACTCTTGTGAGCTTTAAGCCACTTTGTTTTGGAGTTGTTTTGTTTCATTCACACGTTTGAGTAATCCTTTATTATTAGTCTGTCAACATCTCCAAAGCTCAAAATGCTCTTTTCCACCTTTTGATGTCATGCAGGGGCACGGTAACAGCCACGTTTTACCTTTTATTCAGTTGAGATGGATTTCCAGGCCTGAAAACATCCAAATGATTCCAGTGAAGGTTTATGGAGTTTAAATAGAGGAGCACTTCCTGTATTACCACATGACATCACAAGGGGGAGTGTTTTTCGTTTGAGAGACAAACTCAGGCTAAATGCAGGATTTGTGTGTTAAACGTGTGAATGAAACAAAACACAACTTCATGTATGTTTGTGATGAGGAAACAACATTATAACACGAATAGAACAGGATATATGTGAGCCCCTTTAATATAATGTTTTATATGGACCACGGGAAGAATAGTATGGTACTAATTAGTGGGGATCCAACATTTTTACTTATACATGTACATTTATATAATTAGGCCTTATTTGACGCCAGTCTTTTACCATTTTTGCTACTTATTTTGAATTTATTATTACCATTTATATTGCTGCTCTTTGTTATTATATTATATTGTGATGTCAGCTACTATGTCCAACTAAAAAAATATATATCAGCTAAATACATGTCATTTGTGGTCTTATTCTGGAGTCACTAAAGTCAAGCTGGGATTCCTCCTTGTGCGACCCCAGAGCCATACATGGCCCGTGTACATGTCAAACCAATGACAGGGCTGGCCTCCCTCACCCCACCACCCACAGAAAAAAAAAGGGGAAGAGGAAAGAGGGCAGCTGGTGTATTTGACACAGAACAGAGCACAACTACACACTTGGCCCTGGCACAGATAAAACCACCACAGGAAGTTACACTACACGCATGGTTTGTCAGTCTAGTACTCGAATTACATACGCGTTGTCAGGATAAAATTTCACACTCGATTTTGATATTAAGAAATTACGAAATACTAAATACTCAATACTGATTATGATACCACAATGAAGATAAAAATGTTCCTCTTTTAGTAATAATAGAATGTGATTTTCATACACAGAATGATATGAATTTGTTTATGTTGAGATCTCATACTTGTTCTGGTAAAGCTCAAATTCATACTAAAACTGTTCAGGAAAGCTCTAATTTTGTCCTGCTGTATGTGATTTTTTGGAGTATTGATATGCAAATTAGATATTTAATTTTGATATTAGTTTTTGTATCTGATTTTCGATTTAGTTTTGTCAGTCCTATTTAAGAGTCTTTAAAGGTGCATTGTGTAACTTTTCTGGTGGAGGGTGTGTCAAACGCTTTTCTTAATGGAGATGTTATTGCTTTGTCTAGAATGTTTCACAGCTCAGATCTGTGGAGAGGTGACCCCGCTCACAGTCAAAATGCCTGTTTTTCTAGGTATTTTTGAGATATAAAACCACCTGTAATTCAATAGATGTAAAGTAGAGCTGTTTAATGTCATAGAAACAAACAGGTGACAGACCCTCCACCAGAAAAGTTACACAATGCAGCTTTAATGTTGCTTAGCCAGGTTTAATTTGAAGTCTTACATACCCCAGTCTATCCAGGATGTTTATTCATGGCTTCCTCATTTTGTAATTCATTTGTATTCATTTCACAGTACAATTATGCAATTACTTTTCCCAATTTTGTTTCTATTGTGGAGAGAAAAGCATTTTTGAAAATAAATTTAATATAGTAAATAAAATACATATTATTATTATTATTATTATTATTATTATTATTATTATTATTATTATTATTAATAATAATAATAATAATAATAATAATAATAATAATAATAATTTTTATAGCTTCTAACAAGGGGACAATTTTCATCTTAGGGGATTTCCGTTGACTATTTGACTGTTGACTTCCATATATTTGCATTCTCAACTGCCAGATAGTAACTGATATCCTTTTTATAATGTCGATGTTTACAAAACCATTTTGCGAAAAACAGGTTTGAGTCACTGAGGGGAACTAGAAAAACAGAACTGAAATAATTAACACATACAAGTCATGATGTGTTTGTACAGATCATCACGTTTCAAAATTGTACCACTCCAGATTTGAAATTTAACCTCGCACATGTTAATGGGCCCATATTCCTCTCTTTTCTGATCTGGTTTGTCCTCATCAAAAACATACCCAGAATTGTGTTTTGTTTCATTCACACGTTTAACACACAAATCCTGCATATTTAGACGGACAGAAAACAAACAGAAAACACTCTGTTCCACCTTGTGATGTCATGTGGTAATACAGGAAGTGCTCCACTGTGTTTCTAAACCCCGTACACCTTCAGTAGAATCATTTGGATGATTTCAGCCCTGGAATTGCCGATCTCTACTGAACTAAAGGTAAAAAGTAGCTGGTAACGTGAAAACTACGGCATCATGACATCACAAGGTGGAACAGAGCATTCTGAGCTTTGGAGATAAGATAAGATAAGATAAGATAATCCTTTATTTGTCCCACAATGGGGAAATTGCAGTGTCACAACGCAAGTTACAGAAACAGTAGGAAAATAAGAGCATCAAAATCAAGATAAATAATAATAATAAGTATTTACAATCAACTAAAAAACACAACACTGTAAGCTAAGCTAAAAGGCACAGGAACATTGCACAATAAGTGTTTTTGATTCTGAGATGATGTAGACTGAGAGATGTAGACAGACTGATAATAAAGGATTACTCAAACTAATGTGAATGAAATTAAATACAACTCCAAGTATGTTTTGATGAGGAAACAACATTATAGCATGACTTAAAGCTCACAAGAGTCAACTTTGCGTAATATAGGATATACACATATATATAGAATAAACTAGGGCTATAACAAATCTGAGTTAAGTTTTGTAACAGCAATACGAGTACAGTAATGCAAAACATGATTTACATATGTAAATATATTAGTTGTAAAACTATCAACACTGCACCCACAGTTTTTACATACGAGGTCAGACAGAGAAGCACATCTACTCCTAGAATACATAATTCAGACTAAAGGGAATTTGGACAAGTTTCAACCTGTTAAGATGCCACAGTGATCCAGAATCTGCCTTCTTTACACTACCAGTCAAATGTTTGGACTCGCCCTCTCATTCAATGCTTTTTCTATATGTTTACTACTACTACTATTATTACTACTTTATACAGTCAGATATATATATACAGACACACATACAAAAACATCAAATATATGATGTAAGATATGGAATTAGGTAGCAAAAAAAGAAAGTTGAATAACATTTTTTGTCTATTTAAAAAGAAGAAGAAAAGTAGAAAGAAAAAAAAAAGAAAAGTAAACAATGAATGAGGGTGTGTCCAGAGTTTTGGCTGGTAGTGTATGTTCAAACACGACTGTAGCGCGCTATTGATTATCTCTATAAATATGTTCAAAGCCATTTGTGTTGCCTGCACTATTGACATACTATTGAACCACGTGTTAACACAGAAACAAACCAATGATATAAACTGTTATCATGGTTTGATGCATTTTTTAAATTGCCAGCACATTTTGAACACATCTGGAAACATTTGAGAGTAGAAAAATCAAAAACATTCCTGAGCACGGTTTGTAAGTTTAGAGTAAGACCCCAATGAGCTATAGTTCTTTTATATTTGCAAATAATGTGTATGACCATCCAATCCTTACCTAAATACACCATGTAGGAGTTCTTTCAGTTCATAATATAACATTTTAGTGTTACGTTCACTATTAAGAGAAAAAAACCCCACCACGATTATTCATAGATTATTTATAATTATTGACCTCATGACCAAATAACAGCGAAATCCTTAATTTTCTTTGCATTTGCCATCTTTGTAGAACTCAAACTTTCTGAATGATCAAGTAAAGTTCAGGTGACATAAACAGCCAGATAAAAAAGCACATTATTTGTACTTTTTTGGAGTATAGATTGAATGGAAATTACTTTATGGTCCTATATTACACAAAATGGATTCTTATGAGTTTCAAGTCATGTTATCAAATTTAAAGAGCCCATATTACAATATTTTCTGATCAAAAACATACATGGAGTTGTGTTCTGTTTCATTCACACATGTTTAAGTTTGAGTAACCTTTTATTATTAATCTGTCTGCATCGCCAAAGCTCAAAATGCTGTTCCACCTTGTGATGTCATGAAGCTGTAGTTTTCAAGTTAACAGCTCCTTTTACCTTTAGTTCAGTAGAGTTTGGCAATTGCAAGGTTGAAAGCGTCCAAAGTATTCTAGTGAAGGTATATGGAAGTTAAAAACAGAATGGAGCACTTCCTGTATTAGCACATGATGGAACAGAGTGTTTTCTATTTGAGAGAAGAACTCAAAATATGTAGGATTTGTGTGTTAAACATGTGTGATTAAAACAAAACACAACTCCGGGTATGTTTTTGATGAGGAAACAACATTATAACATACAGTATATCAGAAAATAGCACAATAGGCCCTTTAATTTTACTTCTAAAATTGTCATAATTATTATTTTTCAGCTCTTCCAGTTACATTGCGGCCTGAATAATCACGATCCCTATTGGTGACACACTGATGAAATGGCACAGGGCCGGTTACACGGTCAGTACAGACATATAGAGCGGAGAAGGGAGGAGGGGATTGGTGATAAATAGAACACAGTCACACCCGCATTGATGTCTATGGCCATGCATCATAAGGCCTTCCTACTGTAGATGACGCACACAAACCACCACCAAAAAACAAACTATGAAAGAAAAAAAAAGTTCAATTAAGGGAAAAAAGCGTGTACTGAGACTGTGAGCTGAAATGTTTATAGCACTGGAATAATTTATCATGGGGAAAAAACCTGAAAGAGTAAACAGGTCAAATCAGTTCAAAGTGTATCCCCAGTAGTAGTGCGCTTGTTCTTCTTCAAGATTGTACAGAAAACAGTGTTGAGAAATTAAATAAATGAAATGAAAATATGGACAGAAGAATAAACAACTAGGGACGCAGCAATCCAGCTTTGAGTCTCCGCCGATGAACTCTTATCAGTCCAGGGATGGAAAATGGCACTTATTTCTTTAAGGGTGCACTGTGTAACTTTTCGGATGGCGGGTCCATCAGATGCTTTTCTCCATGGAGATGTTGTCTGGAATGTTCCACAGTATGGTATTAAACCTTTCTATTTTCATATTTAAGTTACAGGTCAGATCATACAACGTTCTACAGTTACCTGCAGGATAAATAAAAGTTGCAGAACATAATTGTTGGACCTCTTGTGTAATATGTTAACTGTGTTTTAAAGGTGCACTATGTGTAACTTTTTGGTTGGGAGTCCGTCACCTGCTTGTTTCTATGGAGATACCATTGCTATGCCTGGAATGTTCCACAGTATGACATAAAACAGGTCTATCTTACATGTATTCAATTCCAGGTGGTTTTACTGCTTAAAAATACTTAAAAAAAAACAAAACAAAACAGGCATTCTGACTGTGAGCGGGGTTGGATAGAAAGGTTTAATACCATACTGTGAAACATTCCAGACAAAGCAACAACAGAGGAGAAAAGCATTTGATGGACCCTCCACCAGAAAAGTTACACAATGCACATTTTAAAAAATATCAGAACTGCAGAGGACCTCAGGGTACAGGAAGGAGCTTGTGTACCACCAGAGTTACACGCACCACAGTCTGAGAACCACTGATCTAACTGCTTCCTCTGTTGAGGGGCCAAATTTGTTACGCTCACTCATTAATTACTGCTCACTCACATGACAGCCTCAAATTCAGTCAGGGAAGTTATAGCAAAAAAAAACAAAAAACCCAGCCCAGCCCTATGGTCTGATATCTGCCCCAAAGCTAAACGTGTGAGACAAGCAAACATCCTGAATCTAAAGCTCTCAAGTAACCATCACAAAGCGGTGATAGGGTGGTGCTCCAATTCCACACAAAGAGCACTTTTGTTCAGTGTAAAGAAACGTGCTCCTCCTGTGCTGAAGGTCAAAACATAATTTAATTCTGTACAATTACCAGGGCTATCAACCAAAGTCTCTGCTGTAGAAACGGTGTAAGAATGAGAGCTCTAAACAAACTACAATTCCCATGGAAACACTCCTACTACACATTCCACAGGTGTCTGGCACGCATCCTGGAGCCTCACTCCCACTGAAGACAAATCACCTTCAGCTAAAACATCCAAGTCATTCAAGTTTCGAACATCTCACAGTGTTTTTCTCCAGCTTACACCACCTTCAGCTGCTGTGAAACCACCTGTGGGCTGTACAGTAAAGGCTATTCACAGTTATCTTCTCTACTAATCATCCAAGCACAGGTCTATAGATGATTTCATTAAACCCCCAATCCAGAGGTCTTCTACCCCAACCGCCGTTTTGTGAAGCGGTTCCTACATGAAAGTCGAGCGCAGTGCAATCAAAGACGAACTACAGTAGATTCATGGTCGTGTTACAGAAGAGCTTTCAGAGCAACAAAGTTATGGCGGAGATGCCACGTTTAATAACTGCAGCATCGTTTGTGGAGCCGTGGAGCCATGTAACCCAAGATCTGAGCAGTCTGCAAGTTAAATGCGGAAAGTCTGGTGACCCCAAGGACCGAAGACCCCGAAGTTTGCAAACGAAGTGGTCTACTTACTTCATATTGAATTGATACGTGTCTATATCATATGAAGGTCTTGTTTTATTCTCAACCCAGCTTCCTGTATCCGTACAACGGTGTTCACTGCGATGTCTCAACTGAGCCAGAAATCTTGAGTTTACATGTAAAACAAAATCCAGAAACGTAAGGCAAACGTAAACCGATGCAAATAGAGGTTTGGCACTGTCTATTTATAAAGGAAACAGAAGCTAAAGGGGTGTGAGCAGGCGCCGTGCCGCGCTCTACCACAGGAACAGCAGAGAATATTTGATGACATATGTTACTAACCTGTACGCAGGGGCGTGGAGAAAAGCTCAAACCTTTATCTTCGAAGAGACAACAACAGCGGCTTGATTTTTAAGAAGTAACGTTCTCAACCTATCACAAATGGCCTCGCGTAACTGCCATGCCTGAATGTGGAGAGCCGAGTTGCGATTGGGTAACACATGACACTGATGGTTGAGTCATGACTGAGCCTCAAATAGGGGCTATATTTACACTTTTACATAGGACAGCACAATCCTTGATGTGATTCATTCACGAAGACAAAAGTCTCCACATGCAGACTCGGACCATTCACAGCATTCATCAGTTTCATTAGGCTAACTGATTTAAGAGACTGGAAAGAGGCCTAGGCTATTATTTAGCTGAGTGTTCCCACTTCAGACAAACTGTCTAGTCCAGCCTCATACGGCGGAACTGGAGGAAAACACTATTTTCAGTAACCACTAGAGGGAGTACTTGTCCATTTAAATAGAAACTTCAATTACAACTTCAAATTAATGTTAATGGATGTTTTACGCAGTCGCATTTTTCCAAGATGTTTTCTGCGTAACAGACAAGTTACTTTAGGGAAACAGCCCAAATTCCAATAGTACTGACATAAGATAGTATAGACAAGACCAGGCAAGTACATCCGGCAATCAGACACATTTTTTGGCCCCGAGGCTTCCTGATGAATTGGGCAAACTTTCCATAGGGGATTAATCATCATCATCATCATCATCATCATCATCATCATCATCATCATCATATCCATAATAACATTTTTGAGAGAGGCAGATCCCAAGTAGTGGGGTATTTCGTACCTTCGTACTTCGGACAAACAGCCTGCTAATTGCATCGGAATGATTCCACCGGTTTACGACCTTCTGTGTCTGTGGAATTCCCGATGGAAAAAGTTTGCCAGGACACCCGTGGAATGACAAATCCTGAGCAATGTTAGTGCTGCAGTCTAAACAGAAGATGGCGCACGCAGTTCACAAATCTAGTAAAAGTGATTTGACTCGAGTTTCTGCAAATCTGTAACATAAATTAATACAAGAAAGAAAACTGCACCGGCCCACAACATCACAGCCTTATTCTACCATGTTGAGATGTAATATTGGTCTAGATTTACATTTATATTCTAAATGTTCAAATGTTTTGTTAAAATATGGTGTGCGTAATAACGCACGTTTTCTTCACACATAATGCAGTAAATCTATGAAGCGTTATTATAAACATGTTCCCAGGATGTGAATATAACAATGGGCAGCAGGCTACCGTGTTTATAATCAGAAAGAAATGAAATCAAGTGTAAACTGAATTCATATTTCATTAATAATTTAACACAGAGTCTTGACTCTTGTGTTTATTTGAAAATAAGCCATAAACTTTGAAATCCAAAGAGATCCCGAAAAAGTTTTTTGTTTTTTTTTAAAGTCTCGATTTATTTCAAAAGGAAACCGTAAAGTTAAAACTTTGCAATTAAGTAATAGGATTTTCTGCCCTAGCTCCGGTCGCTCGCGCTTTGCTCTCCATGGTGCAGTGAAAACGCTCCAGACGCTTCAGATCTCGTGTGAGTCTTTTCTTTTTAAACCTTCTTTCTTTTTTGTACTCTCCGACATCGCTCACCGGATCAAATGTTTCAAAACACGGGAAAAGTTTCCAAATTAAAACATTTTGGGTGAAAAGAATGGCTGCACAGTGTCTTTGCGCATGAGAGCCGCGTGAATGCGTGAGAAGACGCACACAATAAACCTGTTGTTAACCTTGCTGTGAAAATATGTTTGAAGAAAATAGCCAATTGTTGTATGAAATGTATTCAAGTATAAAATAATGCCCTTTGTTTGGGCTAAAAACTTGAGCAATGTGAGGGTACAAAAGTCCCCTGTGGCATTTACTCGCGGCCTTTGTGCAGTGTGCGCTTTGGCGTCTCCACTTGGCGCATTACCCAGGCCCCTTTAAACGCGATTGTTTCTTTCTTTCTAATGACATTTACCGGATCAAAACATGCTGTTAATTCGATCAGAAAGCTTCACCCTTCATAACAATAGCAGTATAATTTCTCCCAAAGTTTGTTAAGTTGACCGAAATTAGGCAAATGAATAGGGGTCTCCAGGCTCTCCATCTTGCAGGTGACGGGAATAATGCGCGCTCACACCAGCTGCATTCTTCTTTATTTCTCCCTTTCTTTCACTGCATTATTAAAATTTAGGCCAATGAAACTATTCATTGGTGTGAATAGACATTTTCTTATAGGATAATAGGATACAAATTGAGCCTCTCAGACTCTCCAGTGGTGGCTCACCCTCGTGTGCCAGAGGCGGCAGGAGACGCTGGCCCTGACGCAGCCGACGCTCGTGTGCCAGGCCTCATCACACACCTGCCGAGGAGGCCAGCGAAGGGAAGAATGTAAACAAAAAGCTTGCCATCTCTCGTAAAAATGGACGTGTCAGCAAGTCGTGTGAGAAACGCCGAGAACAAACGGGGGAGCTGCGTCTCCAGCAGATCTCCCCTGAACTTGGCGGAACAGCCTATTAAAGGCTTACTTAATTACTCTAATGACACTGGACAGGCCTTAACACTGCAGGGCCGAGATGCGAGTTAAGATCGCTTGCTGGGATTTGTAAACAGCCGATCGTGTGAGAAACGCAAGATGTAAGAAAGAGGGTTTCTGCGGAGGCTTTGTTTTCAGTGCGCGCAGTGCGCCCCGCCGCATCAGGCGATCCCAGCTCACTTCTTATTTCCCGCCTGGCTCTTACTATGCAAATAATATTCGCAAACTAATCACGTGTCCTTTGAACAGCCACGTGGATTAACAAAGCAGGTTGCCCCCCTGCAAGCCCATGGCTTGAGATTTTTACAATTTCTTTAACTGATCCTAAATGCACACATTTAGCCAATGCGCGTCTCTAATCCAGTGGAATAATTTAAGACTGAATGCCACAGAGGCGCCTTTAAAACCAGCAGCAGCTTCACCAGGCTTCAGTCTGCTCCTGCCACAGGAACACATCCGTCTCCATCACCTGCAGTTTTTAGAGAATCTATGAAGAATCCAACGATGTCATCGAAGTTGAAGGAGAGAAAGGTATGCGCAATGCGCACTGTACACCATGACGCAGGATGAATCGCGGGAAATAGGACGTTTTGTGCCGTTTTTTACGGAGTTTTTAGACATTATACTTGCCTGCAGAAACGTTTGGAAGATTATAGATTTGGTGTTCTTTCGAGTCTTTTTCTTTTACTCTTGAAGGACTGTCCAATCAGTGTGCGTAAAAGGCGCGTAACCAAGTCTCTGCAACATATTTAAGTGGGATGCCTCTCCTCGCAGGCAGGACAGGGCGTTTGGAATATTTACTGTGCAACAGTTATAAAAAGTAGAAATAATGTAGGTCACTTAAAACTGTTGACTATTTGTGACAGATTATTTGTAGCGCTAAGAAGCCGTGCGTAAAATGTGGATGCACTTTGGGTGTTTGCTGTTTATTACTCTTGTTTAACCGGCTATGGGTGGAACGAAAGTAACATATTTTTGTATTCTATTACATTATACTCACTTTTTTTTCTTTTTTTTTTTTACTTTACAGAGAACTCCAGTCTCACACAAAGTCATTGAGAAACGCAGACGCGACCGTATCAACCGCTGTCTCAATGAATTGGGAAAAACTGTTCCTATGGCTCTAGCCAAACAGGTACTGGAACTCACATCTCTGAATAACAATTTATGTGTGACAGAAATTGAAAGCGGTTTATCGGCGTGTTTGCCGTTTTAATCTTTAAGTGTTTTGTTTTTCTATTTTGTAGAACTCTGGGAAACTAGAAAAGGCTGAAATCCTGGAAATGACAGTCCAGTATCTTCGCGCTCTACACTCTGCTGACTTTCCACGCGGGAGAGAAAAGGGTGAGTTGTTACATATTTTACGCACAAATTACACAAATTACGCGCGTTAACAAGTTGCTTATTTGTACGGCACCTGCTTGTGACAGTTATTTTGTGTTTTCTTTGTTCTTTATAAACTATAACTTACAGATATAAACTAAAATATATTGTGCTTCTTTTCGTGCACAGGTGAGCTTTTGGCTGAATTCGCCAATTATTTCCACTACGGGTACCACGAGTGCATGAAGAACCTGGTGCATTACTTGACCACAGAGGACAGGGCTGAGACCAAAGACATAAAGTACGCTCGCATCTTAGCCTTCCTGCAGTCCAAGTCACGCGCTGTTACGGATCCGGTTTTTGGCTCTCACGTCAGTTCAGTTCCCCCGGAGACGTGCGATTTTCTGGGACAGCTACACGCGACTTCGGACCAGAGTCACAGTCCGACCGAATCCATGTACCACCAGCAAAATCCCACCGGACACTTTTCCTCATGGCACGGCCCTGCACGCGGCTCCGGTTTATCATACCCAGCCATGCACGCGCAACATACGCAACATGGAGGATACATATCTCCAGTGCAGGGACTGGACCACCATTACTTCAACTTTATTGGCCATACGCACGCAAACACCTTTAGTTTACATAGTGCTCAACACGCTATGTAACCGTTGCCTTGTTAGACCGTAGCCTATTTATATGTGTACCATAGTGTGGATACATGCAGTGGATATTGTAAATACTGTAAATAAAACTAATATTATTAAAAATGTTTCGGGTGTTGTCTCATTATGTCGTCTTGAAAAGGATTTGAGGTTTTGGCATGTAACGATATATAGATTTCATTCATGCTCCCTTTTACAGCAAACAGAGACTATACAATTATTCCCCCAAAAAACTGTAATCATATATACAGTCTATGGTGTTAAATTAACCTTTATTTTGACTGGGTGTCTGAAAGTGAGTTATTTTATTGAGGCAGAATGCTTGGCAAACTTATATCCAGATACAGTACATATCCCTAATGTGGGGAAAGCGGCCTCTTAACTCATCATTTAACACAATCTAACTCACACCACTGTTTAAACGAAACTTGTTTTTAACAGATTCGTTTATATATATATATATACCTCTTTGTATTTTAGCTTGTATTAACTATACACAGTAAGCCACCTGCTAAACGTATGGCTCACAATTATCCACAGTGCCAGTGTAAAGGCTATATCTGTACTTTCTAAAATAAGACGTGTTTGACTGAGGAAAAAAATAAGTAAATAAAAAGAGAAAGTAAAAGAGCTTTTTTGGGGGGGTCAAGAAACCTTTTGTGGTCCAATAGAAAGGGAACAATCTCCGTCTCCTTGTGCTTCATCCTTGAGTGAGTGTGAAAAGAAAATAACCAAGACCATGAAATCAAAGGTTTTTCTGGAGAAGCCAAGAAAACAAAAAGTGTAGTTTCTTAACATGTCCATAAAATAGAATTACTATTTCAAAATAACATCTCACCTGTAGCAGTGTAAGGTACAATAAATTAAGTGATTTTATTTAAGATTTGTACAGAAATATGGATGGATAATACAGGCCCAGTGTGGATTTATGCATAAACCCACATTAGTCGCTTGGGTAGATGGATAAAGAAATGTTAACCAGCTCTACCAAGCAACAAGAAAACCAATGAAACACAGCGGCCATGACGATGGTGAAGTGACAATACAAGAAAGGGGACTCCTCTAAGGGAATACCAGGGGATCATAGTGCCACCATATTGATTTAAATCCTGACTCTGTGCACGAAGAAAGACTCAAGATCAGTCAGATGAGAAGGTTTAGCCCCAGCACATCACATGAATAATAATAAATTGAGCAGAGATAAAAAAAAAAAAAAAAAGAAAAAAAAAGGAGGGAATTCAGAGCATTTATTGTCATGTAAACCACAGCTCTGCTAAAGCTGTACTTTAAGACTGTTTGTCTTTGGAATTAATATCACAGACTGAACATCAACAATACGCTCTTTCAGCAAAAGCAGTCATCACTGAAAACACATCTTTATGTCTAAGTCTAAGTTAAATCCATCATATTTAAATCCATGTGGTTGTTAAGTCAGTTTACTTCATGATACAAGTAGCTAACAACACAGACTTTAAAATTACTCCAGCAAATCTGTAATTATATTTACAATTTATGGTGTCAAATAAATCTTTATTTTGACTGAATGTCTAAAAGTCCATCATTTTATTGAGGTAGAAACTATATCTAGATCCAGATAAAGTACACATCTCTATGGGGGTAAATTCATCATGTCATTTAAGTCACTGTAACTCACACCACTGTTTAAATGAACCTGGGTTTAATTTGGGCTAATATTTTAATAATCCATAGGCTAAAATATGACTCCATAGGCTAAGATATGAAACACACACAAAACACATCTTTAAATCCATGCAATTATTAAGTTAGTTCACTTCATGGTACAAGTATCTGTATCAGTAACAGCTCTGACTCAAATTTATGTTACTTTTAAATCTGCTTTTCTCCATGAAACAAGATTTATAAGTTTAGGAAATTACAGGATTGAGGTAATTAGACACTGGCTCAGATGCAGGTTAGAGCTGCATCTAGGTCTAGATGACGCAGGGCAAGGAAAATTATTGTAGAACACAAATCAAAGTGGTTTAGTAGCACTTTAAAATAACACAGTATAACATACATAATCATAATACAGTGGATTTTAAATGAAAAAGCATGCAGATAGAATAATTTCAGTTGTAATATGCAGATGCACTGGACTGTTTTGAGATGAGAGTTTTAACATTGTCAGAGTCTGTCTCACGTGTTCAGGAAGACTATTGCATGGTTCATGGCACTAACATGTCAGAGATATACTTTGGTGCTGGGCCATGGAGAGACTTGTCCACAAACAGAGCTGCTTTAAAGTCTATTTTTGAACAGTTCTTTCAGATATGATTTAGTTACATTTCTGTCTATCTTGTGTCACCCAGTGCCTGGTGGAAAGGGCGCCATATTTGAACCTGAACCTGTTTTTAGAGTGAGACTGGATTGGTGATATGTGCTTGTCTCATTTTTACTTTGTATGCCCGACATAAACTACAAATGTCAAAAATGTCAAGAATGATGAGAGAGAAAATGCTGGGGAGATTTCATTGAGAAATGATGAAGCTGTGTTTGAGTTCTGCAGCAAGGTTTCAAACTGGCACCACAGAGAGCCCATATTTCTCCTGTTTTAAAGTCCCTACATTGGCTCCCTGTCTCTTCTACATTCATTGCTTCTACACGGACAGGCACCAGACTGACGACCTGATCCAACCTCATGTTTCCACCCACAGCCTGAGGTCTTTGAGTCAGAACACTGCAACTTAAGACTCATCTCTTTAAGCAAGCATTCTCACCCGATCTTTAACTTTGTTCACTTTGTTACTGTGTCTATTGTTGTTATATTTGTATTTTTCATTGTAATCTCTGGAGCAGTTTGTGACTCTGGTCTGTGAAAAGCACTATATATAAATACACATACTCGCTACCTTGTCTACACCTGTTTTTACTTTATACTCCGATTTTTTTTCTATGCTTGTATTGTATATATTGCATTATATTAAAAAAGAAAAAAGTCAGTTATACATGTTGTGATTAAAGTAATAAAACTGGCATGAGAGTGGCATCCTCTGAACAATGAGAGAGCTTTGTGAAAGTTACAGTTGGTGTTGGGATGGGAGCCAACTCCACTTGCGTTTGTGTGAGAAAGGCTGCCACAGTGATTGTGATAATCCAGAGCATCAGATCTGCGCTAGCTCACCTCAGGACGGCCGTGTGATGTGCAGCTTGAGTGAGCAGAGACAGAGAAGCGGATGAGTGGGGCCAACAAAGAGAAGAAAGTGACAGAAACAAGAAAACAGGGAGTTGTTTTTTTTTTTAAAGTGGGTTAGAGGATGGAGATCATTCCCACAACAGATAGCACTATCTCACAGGGTTTAAAGGGCCCCCTCTCTGTAACCCCCCATCCCCCGCACACACACCCCTTCGTCCTGCCAATAATGCCAAAACTTGGCAGCCAACCCAGAGTATGAGCAAGAGTTTCCCATCAGTGAGAGGGGCAGCAGTCCTACTGCCTTGGCACCACCTCTGTCTGGAGAAGGACAGAGCGAGACACAGAGCCACATGCTCTGTACTGAAGGCAGACACCTGGCCTCAGGACTATGTTTAATATATTATAACGTTTTGTTCCATGCTGATCACGATTAGCTCTGAAAGAGTCTGCTACACTCAGTCTACCCTCTCTGCCCCCTGCAGAGGTGAAGGCTTCACCTTTCTGTGGTTGGCACAAGTCTCCGTGTGCTCAACAGAATCCAGCCGATGCCACAAGATTATGCAAATCCACGAAGATGTCCCATTCAACTGTGGAACTCTCACTTTCAAGGCCGAAATAAACAGAGGAATAAAAGGAACAGTGTTTGATGCTGAGAGCTCAGGGCAGGGCCAGAGACCACATGAATGATCACGTAGTGTGTACTGTACAAAATATCCCACTGTGGATATCAGTGCAGTCACTTTGTTGTGATATCGTGTCAACAGTTCGGTTACTGTTACAGATACAGCAAAGAAGGGCCCAAGGGAAAACAACAAGTGTGAATGTGGATCAGAAGAACTCCAGAGAGAAGAAACAACAACAAACTCAACCAGTCTCTTTGTTATTCATGGGAAAAGGAGCAAGCTTGTTAACTTGCACAATTAAGGCGTCATTTGCCAAGAGAAAGTGCACTGATGTGTTTGCCTTTGTTTCGAGGGACAAAAGGTTGGCAGTGTTTGGGTGGGTTTGCTTTGCCACAACAACAAGGGCCCCTGTTGTCACCAGCACAGACACTGAGACATGGGTAAGTGCTCAGGCTCAATCAGGTAATTTTGCATGGTGCCAACACAAAGGGCACCATACACTGTGTGCCCCTATGAAAGGACTATGTGTAAGAGAGACAAAGATGGGACGCAGTGCTTTGGTGTGTATACGGGCATTAAATGTGACCAGCCAATAAATTATTTAGATTTGATAAAGACATATTCTGTCAACTGAATCTATAAATGACATTAATTAATTTAATCCTCAAAAGGCAGTAACTCTCTTTTTGCTTAAAGTAGTTGTGTTTCAAACTAGTATTTTAAAATAACGAATGTAAAATTTTCTGTTCACCTTCACGTCATCAATGAGATCTTTCATAGAAGCCTTCAGAGATTATTTCAGCACGTACAATACACAAGACAATAACAGAAGATATCAGATAGGACTATTATGAGTATAATCAGAAATTTGTTACAGTTGTGTTGAAGATCATAGATGTAGAAAGCTAAATAAAAAAACATGAGTTTTAAGTTGACTTTGGTCTTTCCTCTTTTGCTGGTGCGCCTGTGACTGTTTCTCACATTCAGCTGAAAACATCACAGATTCAAAGACCAGAGCTGTCCTTTCTGCTCTAATCACCCTGGTGCTTGTGAAACTTCATTCACGTGTGAAGTTTCTTTAAGATCGCCTTTAAGTTGTTTTGCTGCTCTCGACATCTTTCCCAAACATAACGCTTGACTGGTGAGAGGAGAATACCAAAACTGACAATGTGAATGCAGCACGTTCTTAACATAATGCAAAGACCTCAAAGTCCAGAGTGTGTGATGTGGTCAGACGGTCAAAGCCCAAGCACCTGACGCAGTGGATGCAACAGTCAAGTCTTTGTAAACCAGGATGAATAAAGGGTAAATAAAATGGATAGATCCTAATGTGCTCCTGGTGCGCTTGGCTGGACTCATGAGAGGCCAGTGTGCAGTGATAGCCCCATTGTCTGCACTTACCGCTGGATTTAGCTGTGTCCGGGGCCAGGGCAGGGCCAGAGAGGCAAGGCCAGTGAGGGGCCGACCCAGGCTACACGGGTCACTCTCCCAGGTCAAGCCACACTAACCACAGAGACGCAGAGAAATAAGGGGGAATAAGAGCTGCAGGCAGAGTGAAGAGGCTGCAAGAACTTCATCGACATAGAGTGAATCAAAGTGAATATACTGGAGAAAGTTTAAGATGAGACAGATTTCAGAATAAAAGTATGGATGTGTTGTTCGTGGTTAAGTTTACAAATTAAGAGACACAGAGGGGAATAAGAATCAAAATAAGACATGTATCAACTGTGTTTGTGTTCTTATACTAGATTTACTTAGATTTAGACAAACTTTATTGATCCACAAGGGAAATTATTTGGACACAGAAGCTCACTCATCACAATATAACATAATATCCATATCCAAATTCACTTTATTTATACAGCACACAAACAAAGCAGTTTCCAAAGTGCTGTACAGAGATCATAAAAAGAAAACAACAAAAGTAGCTAAAAATGTGGTCATACCAGTCCTGAACAATAAAACTTGTATAAAATCAAAAGCTAATAAAATAGCGATAAATAAGTATATAAGTAATAATGTAATAATAATAAAGAGCAAAAATATACATGGTAATAGTGTTCTAAAAAAACAGCACATTTTTAAGGCAACAATCACCATTTCATCTTTGCACTGTTTTCTCCTTACGACCTCTTGTATATAGCTGAGATATATTTGTATTACTATATTTTTATAGTTTTTATTTTTACTTTTACATTTATATAATTATTCCTTATTTGACACTAGTCTCTTGTTATTTTTGCTATTTATTTTGAATTTAATATTACCAGTTATATTTTTGCGCTTTGTTACTATAATAAGATAAGATAAGATAAGATAAGATATACCTTTATTAGTCCCACAGTGGGGAAATTCCAGTGTTGCAACGCACAGTTCAAGAACAGCAGGAAAATGGAACATGCAATAAAACAAGATAATAGATAATAGCTAAAAAAAAGAATAATTTAGAAATAGACTTAAAGATAGACTCTAATTTTGTTTTGGTGGAGCAAAAATATAAAATACAAAATATAAAATACCAAAAAATACTATTATGTACAATAAAAGTAACAGTGCAGCATATGAACAGAGTAAATCTCAGTAAAGTGACTTCAGTATATTATGTTATTTACAGTAATGACTATGTTTATGTACAGACAGGATAAATATCAGTAAATGACATAAGTGAATTGTACCAGAGGTCTTCAGTATTGCACATAGATAGAGTTGAATGACACGTGTTCAGTGTTAACAGTGTTCATTGTACAGTCTAACAGCAGCAGGAAGGAAAGACCTGCGAAACCTCTCCTTCACACAGCGAGGGTGAATCAGTCTATCACTGAAGCTGCTCTCCAGAGCAGACAGGGCGTCCTGCAGGGGGTGACACTCATGGTCCAGCATAGAGATGACCTTAGCCAGGACCCTCTTGTCCCCCACCTGCTGCACTGAGTCCAGAGGACAGCCCAGGACGGAGCTGGACTTCTTGATGACCTTGTCCAGCTTCTTCCTCTCCCTCTCTGTGATGCTGCTGCTCCAGCAGACCACACCGTACAGGATGGCTGATGCCACCACAGAGTCATAGAAGGTCTTCAGGAGTGGCCCCCTCACTCCAAAAGACCTGAGTCTCCTCAGGAGATAGAGCCGACTCTGGCCCTTCCTGTACAGTGCATCTGTGTTGTGAGTCCAGTCCAGTTTGTTGTTCAGATGAACACCCAGGTACTTGTAAGAGTCCACTCTCTCAATGTCCCTTCCCTGGATGTTCACTGAGGTGACAGTAGAGTGGCGTCTGCGGAAGTCCACCACCATCTCCTTGGTCTTCCCTGCATTGATGATGAGGTGGTTCTGCTGACACCAGTCCACAAAGTCCTGCGCTAGTCCTCTGTACTCCACATCGTCATCATCCTTAATGAAGCCAATGATGGCAGAGTCATCAGAGAACTTCTGCAGGACGCAGCTGTCCGTGTTGTGTCTGAAGTCTGCAGTGTAAAGTGTGAAAAGAAAGGGCGCGAGGACCGTGCCCTGGGGCGCCCCCACACTGCAGGTCAGTAGGTCAGACACGCAGTTCTTGGCTCTCACAAACTGGGGCCGGTTTGTGAGATGGTGATATGGTGATATGGTGGTAACTACTGTCTACAGATAATTTCCCTTGTGGATCAATAAAGTTTGTCTAAGTCTAACTTCAGAGATAAAACCTGTGTATTTTTAAGTGAACAAAGTGCTCCAAGCTGATGGTTGCTGTGGTGGTGGCCGGAGCAGTCACAGCCTTCATGACCCCTGTTTGACCTTCACAGCAGGGGCCCATGTCTGACACCAGGAACAAGATGAAACACAACTTTCTCCATGGACCATGGAGCACAGCTGTCTGTCCCAGTTACTACACACATGAGATAAATGAACTGACAAGATGTCACACTCCCATGTATCTGATTTGGTATTAGGCCTGTCACGATAATCACTATATCTACTTATTGTTCAATATATGAAAAGTGGAACAATAATTTTTGGGGTCAATATTTATCATCTCAATTTCTTTGCAAAAGTTAAGATATTTTTGCCATTTTTATGTAATAACGTACGTTGAAAAATGTTCATAATTCTTTTAAATTTACAAGGTACAATATGTAGCATGTAATAAACCATCTTATCACAAGTATGTAAAAGATACAGGGTCATACAGCTTCCAACATCAACTCAGCAGAGTAGATCTGGACCTATATCCTGTCTCCCTGATTTCAGAGGGCGTGAATGACAGGTGGATTAACCAATCAGAGAGATGCTCCTTTTGCGTCAAAAACAAACAAAAATATATAAAAGACTGAGAAACAGTGCAGATTTTTGCAGAATCAGTAGCACAATATCTCAGGTAAAAGAAGTTATATATTTGTTCAAAATGTTACAAGAATTTTCAAGTCTTCATGTCTTCTGCTTTTGAGAGACACGTGATACAAATTAGTCGCTGAAATCATCATCTCTGAAATTTGGAGAGAGGATTTTCACGCTCTATGGTCTGAGTCCAGATCCTACTGAGTTCAATCAGAATGTAGAAGGGACTGACTGGTCAGGCAACAGTTTGCCTGCATGGGGAAACATATTTGTCAGGCATTCAGACTGTTGAGTTGTGCCAAAGTGACATAACAACATGGTGCCAACATAAATAAAGCTGTTGGTAAAACAGTGAACGGGGGCAATTTGAGGAAGTCTTTGTATCAGTTGACGAGTAGATTTAAACTGATCGCATTTTGAAGGCCTCAATGTTTTGAGAATGATTCCCAACTCTGACAATTTGCTAAATATCTTTTCTCAATCTTTATGCTTATATTTGTTCTGCCTAAAGGTCTACAGTCAAAAGGCTAAATCTAAAACAACTACTGGTTTTAACTTTTATAAAAGATTAATTATACTATGGGCATGTAAAAAAGGAAAATCACTATTGTAATCTGATTGTATGCGCTTGTGAATGCAGTGATAATTCACTAACTAAACATTGTAGGGGCTATGCATTCTCAGGTTTAGAGGTCACAGAGGAATAGAAGGATTAAAACTTACGAGCGTTTGTGTCCAGGAGACATCAACAGATAACTCTGTGAATGCCCCATTAGGCTTCTTCATTCACTGGCTGTCATACAAGAGCGGAAAGAGAAGAAAAGGGCACTAACAAGATGCATATTTTACATTGAAAACTGTTTTTGTTGGGCTCCTAATCTGGCCCACCATCTGAGAGGAGCATGGAGCTAAAGAGAGGGGGCTCAATAGGAAGAGCGGAGAGGAGAAGGAGGTGGAGGCAGGGCGGATCAGTTGGGAAGTGTATGCGTGTTTCTTTTTCTCTATGGGGAACTTTGTATTTGACTGTTGTTTGTATCTGTCTTTCAGTGGCCTGATCCCCGTGGGCCTGGACAGGGAGATGCTTCTATATGTGTTTGTGAGGAGAGAGTGATGCTGAGATCTACAGCTGCAGCTCAGAGGATTAGCCGTCATCCACAAGGCAACATTACACAAGTAGCCTTTGAACAAAAGTCATGGATACTATTAATGATATGGTAATCCCTAATGGAGCTACCTCCCAGTAGTGATTATACTGACATGGGAAGAATGTCCAAGAGTCCTGGACGCTACTCGCCAAACAACACTGTGGCTATTGTTGCAACCCTGGTCTGAGGCCTGCGCTCACTTCCACTGGCATGAGACGACCAACGGCCCCACAAACTGACACCCTCCACCCATTGCTCTGTGAATAAAAATGAAACACAAAAATGGACGGGCTGTGGGTGAGGGAGGACAGGAGGATTTGTGCATGTGGTTCCCACACTGAGGTTCTGTATCTCTCTCTGTGTCCTGGTCCATCCTCGAGCTGCAGCAGGACCACACAGAGGGGCTCAGATTTAATCTCACAGAGCTGTAGGAGCCACTCAGGTCCTATAGTCCACTAAACGCTCTCTGCTGGACACGCTGGAGGACTCTTTAATCCTCAGGGTTTGAATATAACTACTGGAGTGATTTTCAAATGCAGCAAACTTTTTATGGCATTTTGTCATATAAAATTGTATAATAGTACATAGTACCTAACTTGTGGTGACAGAATTGTCCTCAATGATGTCTACAAATAGAGACAATATTATATTTGTTTGTTGCGGTCTATCTTACAGAAATCACTTAAAATGGCATTTTGGTCCTTCCTGTGCCGTGTACCAGAGCATTAGTGTGTGGCTGTGTGCGTGAGGTGGCTCTATGAGTATTATTCATGCTAATATTCTGTCTCCCTATTACCACACACATACCATAATCTGTTTCTAGCCTATAGGATGACATTTGGAGTCACCTGTTTTACTCTTTATAATGTTTAAAGATATCCTACATAAAATTAATAAACATTGATTTTGGAATCTGGGTTACAGCAAACTCACTGTTTAATACCTCAAATAAATATAGTTATGCTGTAAGGACACCGTTTCAAAGTGAAGAGCTCTTGTTAAATCAATGAAATTTACCAATAACATTAAAATGCCACTCCATCACCATTAGACCAGCCCTGGATCATGAGCTTTGTCACAGGCCTGTCCTTGCTTGACTGATATGTCAAAGTTGAGGACACAGCGAAAGAGGAGAAAGAGAATACCACACAGGCACTGACATCGGGATCAATCCGATTGGCATGATTTAGCATTTCGACGTTTTGAATAAAAATGAGTGCGCTAGACGGTGGAGCAGTTTGATTAGTGAGCTCCTTAAGTCCCTCGGAGCCCATTCTCCCTTCCTTCACTGCCCCAAAGAAAAGTCCCCTTTCTCTCCTTTCACTGGTCCCTTGGTAGGCCAGCTTTTTCCTCACTGTTGGTATTACAAAATCCCTATTGAAAACAGCTCTTGTCACCTGTCAACTAAACCAGGCTGGTTTGCTAGATCTTTATCCTCAACACATACGTACACAGAGGCTGACTCCCTGCCCCCAGCCCCACATTCATACAACCATATCCCACCCACTAAAACCACATGTCAGAGAGCTGCTGCTATAGCACTTTAAATTCATTACCCTGTTCACTTTAACAAACTGGGACGGGCTGGTTTTCGGCTGGTTTCTGAGCAGTGGTGAGATGCTGTAGCACTGTGGGAGGGCACTGCTGAGTAAAAACCAAGCAATCCTAATCTATTAACAACTGTCAAAATGAATGGTATTTATGTTGTTTGTCATTGCTATATAATCAATGACACTTGTGGATCATTATGTTATCATTTGCACATTTTAAATTACAATATTCCTCTAAAATAACTTAATAAAAGAAACAAGTCCACTGACTTCTGTGTTACAAAGATGTGGTGCCCAGTGAGAGCAGTCGTTGCTGTAAACTTTCATACCAAAATGACAACACCATGTTGCTAAATCCTACACATCACAGATTAAGAAAATAAAATTAGAGAACAAAGTAAATACGGAACAGTGGGTGTTTGCCCACTGTGTAAAAATGGGAATTGATTGACAATATGGCGTTTTGAAAATAAGTGATTAAAGATTGTTCAAATATGCATGACTCATTCTAAATACAACTTTGAGTGAGTAAATGGTGACGGGAAACAACTATTACATGGTTAAAAGCTCTGAAAAGTCAATTTTACATAATTACTGCTTTAAGCCCAGAGCAATATATAATATATATAATAAGAACTACACAACCGCGTGGATGGAGTAGGGCTGAAAGCTGTGCAGCAGCTGTACAAACCTGAGCTTGTGTGTAGGAAAGCTCAGCAGAGGAAGCAGGAGGGTCACACAGAGGTTGATGGTCCCGGTCACTCAGGCCCTGCCCCGAGCAGGCGTCGCTCATTAACCCTCTGACAGGAGCAGCTCAGGCGCACAGGTCAAAGGTCGATCTGGCCTCTCTTCGGCCATCAAATCAAGATGGACACAGCAGCCGAGACTTATCCTTCAATCAAAGGGTCAGTGATGCGGTGTCAGGAGCACTAATAGACACACATCAGAACAAATTGATTTATCAAACATTTATGGCTTTATGGATAAAGTACAACAACAGGCACCAAAAGAGTCGTGAAGACGTGAGACTAAACTCAACTGACAGTTTGAGCTGAGCTGGAAAAGAAACTTCATGTCCTATTGATAATGAGGGCAGACGAAATGGTAAATTAAACTAAATTGTTTCTGGAATCTAGAAACAAATACTTTTGAATCCAAATACAATTTTTTAGGTTTTTTACAGTAATGTGTTATTTCAGTATATTAGGAACTGTATCACAGACATAGAGACAGACAAGTAATAAGCAACAATAAAGCATTAATTAACATACACATCTGCTTTGATGGAAACTGTGTATTCTATTTAGAGGTGGGGGATATGCTAAAAAAAGTCATCTACATTTCTTGGGCCTAGATCACAGTGTTGTTTTTATCATGATTCATGAGTTGATTAGTTTATGTCTGGCATGTGCTGCTTATGTGTTTAAGTGTCTGTGTTTGAGCATAGCGGTGTTGAGCTGTATTAAACAGAAAACTGAATCACGAAATGACAATACTACTGAAATATATGATCAACAAAGATCCCTCAGTGAGAAAAAGAAAAAACTTGAAGGAGATCCGCACTCATGGACTAAACCAGCATCAAACCAGGACTAAACCAAGACTAAACCAGGCCAGGCAGGCTGCAGATGTTTCAAGGACTAACACACATCCATTTGAAGGTAAAGTGAAACTAAAATTATTTTTTGTTTTCATGGCTTCATAGTGTGAAAATTGCAATAAGAATAATTGTGTTACCTTTAAATCCTCCATCCAACTTTGTTGCGAGGTGATGTCATTTCTTTTCCTTCCTTGTTTCTATCTGAAAGGAAAAACACAAGTGCAGGGGTACATAAGGTGAAGACACTCAATACCACACAAAAAACACATGACAAAAAACACACACATTTACATAAATACCAACGCACACGCACAATAGAACCACTACAGGTCCAACCTTTTAACACAGTCTACCTCATTTCACTCAAGTTGACATTATTCAGCACTTAAGATCACCACTAATTTGGGACTAGGGCCAGATAATGAAGTCCATGCTGAACTAAAAGGATCCTTAGAGGTTTGAAGAGCTGGTTTCTCTTCTTTGTCTAAATGAATGCAGACCACACACTCAAGGGGGCGCCATCTTCTTGAAGGTAAGTGTATTACTCCAGTGAAATGAAGGATTCTTTCACTGTGAATACTTCGCACTCTCGTAATGAAGTAAAGAAAACTAAAGATGAGGCGAGAGGGAGGATGAAAATGTCACAACTGAGTGATATGTTTTGGTGAAACAAAATCAGGCACATTCAGGGACATAGAAACACAGTCTGAGCTTTAATGCTAAACTCAAGTGGAAGTGTGTTTCCACTAATTATTATTTTAAACATTGATTTATCCGGTGATTTTGTTTTTATTCAAAGGTATATTAGTAACTTTTTTTGGAGAAGGGTACAGCACCTGTCTATTTCCCTGGAGATGTTAATTTTTCTTTTTTTCTGAAATGTTTCACAGTATGGCATTAACTTAATAATTTTCTATGAAGACAAGCAGGTAAGTAATATTTTTATTATGAGAAATTAAGGCCCCTGCAATAAATAAATGCAGGATAGATGAGTTCAAATCATATTGTGGAACATTCTTAGCAAGGAATATCATCTCTACTCCAGAAAATGTACACAGAGAACCGATGAGTCAATAGATAGTGAAAGAGTAAATAAGAAAAGATTTTTCAGCAAACAAAAGCCTTTTCTCTGAGCATGTTTTGGAATCTTTGTAATAATTATTTGATCACTAAATTTTCAATAATTGATCAAATAATAGATCAGCCTGTTTCAGCTCTATTGACTGAATAACAGTTTTCTGCTGTCTAAAGTCTCAAGAGAGATCAAACAAATATACAAGTCTATACTGGATCAAATGAGTAAACTCTGCAGTTCTTGAAGAGGATGTTTGCGAGAGATAAAACCAATATACAAGTCTATACAAAGTCCTCTAGCAAACATCCTCTTTAGGAACTGCAGACTTTACTTACTCATTTGATCCAATTTCACTCATCCAATTAACGTAATTTTGCCTGGACGTCTGCCACTTTTAAGATCTAATTGGATAAGGAACAACTTTTTGGGTAAAGAAATGAATGAAGTCATTGTTGTGGACTGCAACATTAGCCAAAGGTTGCAGGATTCTATGCAGAGAAATGTTAGTTTTAGTTTAGTGTAAATAAAGTCATCTACAAAAGGCCAATAAAACAGATTTTTCTGAAAACTTTTACTTTAAAAGTTAACTATCTATGTCCTGCCTTTTGTGCTAATATAATTCCAAGAAAGTTTTACCAATAGAAAGTCAAACACAAGCAATTTTAGTACATACATTGTCCTCCTTATGATCTAGATAGACAGTCCCCACCTCCCTCCCTCATGCCCGCCCCTCAGCTCCCCATGGCTTGTGTGTCTTCTGTCTCTGGATTGGTCATGGGGGATTGAGGATTGATTGGGCATCCCTGGGCACTCTCTTGGGCACAGTCCTGGCTGAGGGGGTCAGACATCAGCTGCACACGACTCTTTCTCTACATTTTGACTTGTATTGTCTCCACTCACAATCTCTGACATTTGTGACAACTGACTGAGAGCCAATAAAGAGAGGTAATCTGCTTTCCCTGTAGCCTGTGGAGCCTGTGGTCTGTAGCAGTGAGACCAGCGTACTGCGTATCGGCTGGGTCTGTATAAAAGCGCCTGTGACAGATTAGACCACTCATTTGACCAAAACACAGTTAAGATCATTACAGTTAAGATTTAAGATGAGATGACATTTCACTCTTTTTTTCCCAGTTTGCCCAATTTGCAGGTTTTAAATTTTACTTCCTGGTTGGAAATCATGACATTACTGTTACCTAGCAACCATGTAGACTGGGCCAAAACTCCTCTAATGTACACAGACAGTTTTATGTGACAAATAAAATACAAGAAAACATCTTTATTTTGTTGAAATAATGTTCAAAGTGTCAGAAGAATGTGTCTATATGTAAATTGTGAAAAACAGAATTCTCCCTAGTGTGACGTTATCAAATGGAACTGTCTAAAATAGAACCACTTCCTGTAATTTTCAGCATATTTTTTAACTTTTCTTTTCAAACTGCATTGTCATTGGTGTAAAACTATCATTTATATGTACAACAGTTATAATCACACCATATTAAGTCAACATTAGAGTTATAATTACTTGTCTCCATGGAGAAGTTATTGCTTTACCACCAGTATTCCAAAGTATGGCATTAAACTTTTCAGTCTCCATGGAAACCACCAGGCCAAGATCTGTGAAGAGGTGACTCCACTCACAGTAAGAATGCATGTTTTTAAAGCTATTTTTGAGCAATAAAAACACCCATAATCGAATGAATGTGAATAAATAGCATCTCCATGTAGCGGACCCCCAAGGAACCCTCAACCTTTTCAAACAAATATGACTGTCTTCAGTTTTTTATCGCTTGACCTAAAATGTTCTAAAATATTCCTTTAGTTATATGTGCATAGAGACAAGCAGGGGGCGTTAACAGGCCATGTTACAGGTCAGATCATTGGAGAGGCAAGCACAGTCTTAATAAGATTGCATGTATTTTGTGATATTTTGTGCAATAAAAACACCAGTGATTAAATTATTGATTGATAGACACATTCAAATGTCGTACTGTGGAACATTCTTCACCAACATCACCACTGAGACAAGCAGGTGACGAGCCCTCCATTAGAAAGGTTACGCAGTGCACCTTTAAGAGACAGCCAATAGAGATTTTCTTATTCTTTCTGTAAATGATTTTGAACAATAAGAATGTAGTTGTTCACATTTATTCTGAAAAGATAATGGGTTACTGATAGAAATAGTGTGCACATATTATTTTTATATATACATTCTGGATCTGATTTAACAAATTTTAATTGTTAACATGGAACCACTAAGAAAAAAAAATATTATTCCAGGGTCTGAATGAGTCTATTAGATTAAAAGCAACCAGTGGGTGCATGCTGGTGCGTTTTTGGCCTTCATATCTGTGGTTTTAACCCAGTCTGACATTTATAATCTCCATTATGTGGCCGATCTCTGCTGATCTCAGATAGCCAGGGGGAAAGACAGTGGGGAGCGAGCATGTAAAAAGATATTTGTCACAGTGGTACGAGATAAAATCAGTCACTGTAGCGGTTCATACTTGGCTGTGATCGGGGGGCTGGGGGTCGCACTGTCTGACACCTGCAGCTCTTCAGACTCAAAATGCAAATCCTGACCCAGACCCCCCCCAGCCTCAAATCTGAGTTACTCACAGCTCACAGATCTTTATCAGATTTCAATTTTAATAAAAGACTGAGTGGCAGCTCTATCCACTTTTTAATAACAGCTAAAAAAAAAAAAAAAAGATAAACAAACAGAAATAGCACTAAGCACAATTTAGACTTACACAAACTTTACTGATCCACAAGGGAAATTACTTGGACACAGTAGCTCACACATCACAATATAATATAATAAAATAAAGAGAAAAAATATAAATGGAAATAATACATAAGACAATGACAATAACAGTGGTAATGTATTAGCACAGCAGGCCAGAATAAATGTCTAGTTTCAGTTCACACGTTATCAAATTCAAGATAATAACAGCCATATATAAAAGTAAGTAAGTAAATGAATTAGGCCTACTCAGCACTCACTGACTTAAGCAGACAGGTGCACGTGGGGTCCTAGCAGCAGCCCCGTGCAGCTGGGTGTAAACCTTAACATCTCGTGAGGGCAGCCCAGCTTTTCATCGGCCTTTCCCCCATGATCCCCCCTCGTGGAGCAGCAGAGTTAGAGAGAATAAATAAATAAATAAATAACTTTCCAAATGTGGTATAATATTTATATAGGCGAGCGCACCACTGCCACCTTTTGACTAATTTAGAAACTGCACTATTAGTGTTGCCCACCATTCAGAAAAAGACGCCTCAGTACAGATCCATGCGTAGTCTACAGCCATGGAGGCCACAGAAAAAACAAACTAGCGCGTCAGGGTAAAGCACATTTGCTATAACTTTTGTACAACATTGTATTACCAGTGAATCTTTGTTTTCTGGTATAATGATTAATTAGGCAAAAAAAAAAAAAAAAAAAAAAAAAGAAATTCAGTCGGTCTTCTAGGCCAATTCATTGGCGCCCCTTAGCGGTATTAGGTTGTATTAGTGGTTCTTTTCTTTTCAATTTAGTTTACAGTATGTGTCTATAAGATCTGGAACCACTATGGCACAACGTTAAATAAGCAAATAGCTCTTGCCAGTTAATGTAGAGTTAATGTTGGATTGCATATCATTTGAGGCATAAGAGAGCATTTCAAGCGGCTATCCTAAACTGTCCTTAAAGCCACTGCACATAACGCCAAAAAATGCCTTGATTAAAATAAACAAATGTTTATTTAATTATTATTTTAGTTGTGTTTATTGCACTGAAAAGCATGCGTCTTTATTGTGAGCATGTGTGGATCTTCACAAACCTGACTCTTATTTGCCATGGAGGAGAGCTAATGCTTGTCTCCATGGAAATGTTGACAATAATATTCCACAGTAATGCATACATTTTAGGCCTTTTATCACCACGGAAAATGTTGGTTTTAAGTTTCTATTTCCATGGAAACATGCAGGTGACGTGCTACCTCCAGAAAGTTACATACTGTACATGTGCATATCATATTATATAGGCTAGGCCCAGGCCAAGATTTAAAAAAGTAGGCTATACAGACTTTTAGTGATTTGACTACTGTGGCCGAACAGTAGCTTGTTTGCCCTCTCCTCCCCCAAATATATGAAGATTATTGATTTATGACTCTCAAGATGAATGATTTCCCAATTAGCCTAACGACACTAAAAGACTAAACGCAGCCTACTCAGTCCCAAAAATGTCAATGCCATTTTGAAAGATGTATTCTGTGGGCCAAAGTACATGTCCACATATTCCACTTAAGTGGTCTCCTTCAAATGCCCCCGGTATGACTGATTTGGCCTCTTGAACATGGCGTTGACCATAATTTGAACTTTAACCTAGGATATTTTTTCTATTCCGTGAAACGGTTTGTCAAAACGCAAATCCATCACTTTTTGTTTCTCGCGAGATATGGGGGAGATATATTTGGGCAGATGGAGGGGCAGCGTCCATTTGGAGGGGCGTTGGGTTTCCTTGAGGAGCTTGGAGATAGTTGAAAAGTTAAGGCTCTCAAATCGGCACCTCCACCATGTCGGACGCAGTTGTCAGTTTTATGAAAGACTTTTTGGCCGGTGGCATCGCCGCAGCCATCTCCAAAACAGCAGTCGCTCCAATTGAGAGGGTCAAGCTCCTGCTGCAGGTAAATTAACTTATCCTGTTGCTCTAAGCCCGAATATACCAACGCTCAGTGTAAATGCGTGTTTCTTAGGTGATTAAACTTGAGTGAGAAAGCGAGTTCCAAATCTTTGAATGATTTGAATGATGTTTAATTTAGTCCCGTGCGTAATTGCGCACGAGGTCTACTGCTCTGGGCATGGTTTTACGCGCAGACTTGCTCAGGTTGCATGATAAAAGCGCTCAAAGAAAGTCATTTACACATTTTTTCTTTAACAATTACTAAGCCTTGTAACATAATTACATAATAATAATAATGAATTATCAGTGAAAGTGACTTTCTAAATTTAACTTGAACTATGTAATTTGATACAGACTTGACTCAAATGACACACATGTGCCGGGCCATAGCTAGACTTTGCAACATAATAACGAACAAAGTAAAAGTAACATCAAAATGTGTGCATAGGATAAGAAATTACAATTTAATTTCAATTTAAATTCTAGGCACTTTCAACTTCCAACTCTTCCTTTGCAGGTTCAACATGCCAGCAAGCAGATCACTGCAGATATGCAGTACAAAGGAATCATAGACTGTGTGGTCAGAATCCCTAAAGAGCAGGGCTTCCTGTCCTTCTGGAGAGGCAACCTCGCCAACGTGATCCGTTACTTCCCCACTCAGGCCCTCAACTTTGCTTTCAAAGACAAGTACAAGAAGATTTTCTTGGGTGGAGTGGACCAGAAAAAACAGTTCTGGCGTTACTTTGCAGGTAACTTGGCATCTGGTGGCGCTGCCGGTGCCACCTCCCTGTGCTTCGTCTATCCTCTCGACTTTGCCAGAACCAGGTTGGCAGCAGATATTGGTAAAGGTATGGCAGAGAGAGAATTCACTGGTCTGGGCAACTGCATCGCCAAGATCTTCAAAACTGATGGCATAAAGGGTCTCTACCTGGGCTTCAATGTGTCCGTCCAGGGTATCATCATCTACAGAGCTGCCTACTTTGGCTGCTTTGACACAGCTAAAGGTGTGTGTATAACATTATAGTCAGTATGTAGTAAGTATATTATTGTTTATATTTTGTAAACATACCTCCTTCTTGTCTGCAGGTATGCTGCCGGACCCCAAGAACACACATATTGTGGTGAGCTGGATGATTGCTCAGACTGTCACAGCTGTAGCTGGCCTGGTCTCATACCCCTTCGACACTGTCAGACGTCGTATGATGATGCAGTCTGGACGTAAAGGAGGTGAGTCTGGTCAATAGTGGCGGCTGATGTCAATCACACGTGACTCTGTTGATTAATGAGCATCTGTCTCCACAGCTGACATTATGTACTCGGGTACTATTGATTGCTGGAAGAAGATCCTGAAGGATGAGGGAGGAAAGGCCTTCTTCAAGGGAGCCTGGTCCAACGTGATCAGAGGCATGGGTGGAGCCTTTGTGTTGGTGCTGTACGATGAGATCAAGAAGTTCACAAAATAAACTTTCTCATCTCCCAGTTCCCAAGGAAACCCTTCAACCTAGGTCTTAATTGTGAAGAGTGATAACAATGTGGTGATTGTGGGAATGTATTCCAGCCAAAGAAACGGCTCCTCCAATAATTGTAAATATCCCACTTGTCAAACGGCACAGGTTGATGCGGGGTAACCTACTCAAGCTGGTGGTTCGTTGCTGCTGTGCCAAAATACTGGACAATGCCACTTTCTGTTCCACATTTTACAATGTTTTGTTGTAATGTGGTCGTACTAATCCATGTATCCCAGCTCTTACATTGTTTTATTAATAAAGAGGTCTTATTCACATGTTTTTAATTACATTTGTAGGTAACAAATCAAATAATGCAAATATTCTTAAGACTATTTATTTAAAGGGAAAGTTGCTTTACATACAATATAAGGCTTTAACAATATTCAGTCATGTCCATGCTGATCTGTGCAACAGTATGAAATGGCATGAGTTCTCTATAAGACATAAAGTGCACCATAAAGCAAAATGGCTGACGAGAATCAACCACTGCAAGTGTAAACAAACAAGTCACATGTGCAGTACCCATTCCTAAAAGTTTGTCACCTATCACACATTGAATATTGATATAAAAAATATCAGAGGAGGGTAGTTTCTATCTTCTTTATTGTCTGGTTAACTCCAGGCTGGTGGCGCTGCTTTGGGTTTCCTTGTCCTGGGCACAGGGGTGCTGAGCTCTGTGGCAGTGGGCGTTGATCTGGCACTGTGATGGGGAGGTTTGTTTTGAATCTGGCCTTTACCTGCTGAAAACACACACTTCATATGAATGTACAACCTCATAATAAATTCAGTTCTTTATATATTACATCATAGCAGAGTCATTGAAGTTACAATAACACCAAGATACTTTACTGGAGGATTTCTTTGTGATGGTGTGGTAAACGGGTATTCCCAGGTAACCAGCTTGGCGCTGGTAATCAGCCAGTTGGTCCGAGCGCTTCATACCCGGAGTCGGCTTTACAGATGCAAGTCTTCTTAAAAATGCCTATAACAAATAAAAAATTACGAGAACATTCCAGCAAAATATTAAAAACATTCTGTTTTTTGAATATGCTATTATTATTATTATTATTATTATTATTATTATTATTATTAAGTTGTACCATATGAATTCTCAATATATCAGGAAACTACAAACAGATAATTTGCTGTGACAACCCTGTAAGGAAAAAGCCAGTTTGAAAAAAGCTTCTTCATTTTGGGAGCCACAGCAGAGAAAAAAATTTCTCAGATTTTGACAAAAATAGAATGCAAAATTTCAAATTCAGAAATTGGAAATCAAGTAAAATAATAAAACAAATACAGAGAATGTTAAAATTTCTACTACTATTACTCTTACTACTACTACTACTATTATTACTACTACAACAATCACAAAGTAGTCAAATGCATGCAGCTACTCTTGCACATTCTACACTTGCATAGTGTTATAGTAAGGAATATTCTCCAGTAAATCCATAATGTGAAAAACAAACACAAAAAAATAAAATGAGCAAAATAATAACAAAATAATTAGCTTATTAATTTGAGCAAAAATCAAAGCAAGTGCCCGGGGTGAAGTGTAATGAGCTGGTTCCACACAGTTATTGTGTTATACATGTTAAGGGTAGAGTGGAAAAGCTCATCAGACAGCATATTCAATTACTTCACTCTAAGAATAGAGAGGGTGAAAAGCACTTGTGACGACACAGAGCCAGAACAGCGTGTTCTGCACAAGAGTCAAACATCCTAAACTTGACAAGTTTTAACTTCAAATAACTTATAACGAATACACTGTATAAAAGTTAACATGATTACTTTAAGACATTAATATTATAGTATAGAAGAATAATTATTTCTTTAAATCAAGTTTCTGAGAATTACTGGCCAACTGGTCAGTCAGAGGAGCACTATGGGGTGAGAGGAAAGCTCTGCAGAAGAGCACGGTGCTGCCTGCAGTGTGTGCCACCTGCTGCCATCTGTCCACTTCCATCGTGTCTGCTTTCAAGTGTGGCTCTCACAGACTGAAACTAACTTTACCACAGCTAGTAACTGCAAAGTGCTGTGCAAACACAACATAGGATCACAACAAACAAAATTAATGAATGAACACACGTGTATGGACCAACTGAATGCTCAATGGGTTTTTAAATAAAGACAAGCTCTACAGGTTGCTTTCTATATGCAGTGTCTTCACTGTATTCAGCATTTTTCATACAATAATTAAATAGTTGCCACTCCAGTGAAAGCCCTGTGCAATAGTCAATACACATTTTTCTCCTTAAAATATATATTATTATATATTCTGTCCTTATTTTCTCCTTAAAACAACATTTTGAGACAATTATGTCCTACTTTAGATTACCACAGTCAAACATTAGAAATGACATTTTACTGGTCTATAGACTATCAATATTAACACTATTTAAAAGCCTACAGTAATGTTTTATTGGCATAAAAAGAAATCTGGATAAAATAAAAAATATATATAAATATTCAATTATTTACCAGTAGTATACACCAGTAATGATAAAGCATTGCGTTATACTCACTAGATTGTCCCGCTCAATGCGTTTTTGTTCTCGCAGCCTGTTGAGGGCGCTGTGTGGAAGGTGATTTAGTAGAGTGCTGGACGTCCCACAATGCCTCTGTCCTGATGCACTCCCTGGTCTCGAACCAAAAGAGCAGCGAGAAAGCTGCTGAAGAAGACGCTGGTTCTCACGATCTATGCGTTTGACTTCATCGTTGGAGAATGAGTAGTTCTTGCGATGTCTTGCACCAGTAAACTGCACAACCACATTACCGTCCAGACGACTCACTGAACTTAAGGAGTCTAAACAGAATAATTCTGGTTAAAATGTGCAGATATATCACAGTTATGACTGGTGTATTTGACTTGTTTACTCACAATCATGTTCCTCCTGACTGAAGTTCTCATGGTGTTGTGCACTATTAAGGCCACTGGAGGGTGCACGCTGCTGTTGCTCCACACTGTCCTCTTCAGTTTCAGAGTGATTTAGATCTAGGGAATGTAAATGGCTGCTGGCAGCAGAAGATAAAGGGCTCACATCTGTCACTGTGTCATCTGGCTCTTCTGAAGTGACACTGGGAGCATCTCCAGATGTTGCTGATCCTGCTCCGCTCCCTCTGTGCCCAGATGTTGAAGGGGACTCTGTGTCTTTACTGGCCGCAGAAGAGGTCGAAGAGGAACGTCTGCCATAAGTTACCTGTTTTTTATTTGTCTGTACATTCTTATTTTTTGAACCTGATTGTCTGACGCCTTCCTCATCTTCTTCAAAATCTTTTGCTTGAGCCAATATGGCCATTAAGTGTTTGGTGGATTTTGTATGGAGGACCTCTTCTTTACTGTCATCTTTTCTTTCAAGACCTTTGGTGTTGTTATTCTCTGACCTTGGGTCTTGATTTGTCTCATCGTCTGATATACTTTTTATGTTATCTGCTGGCTTTGGCTGGACCTTGCTACTTGTTGGTGAAATGTCTGTTACTGTCAGCTTAGTGTCCACTTTTTTACCATCCTCTGCTTTTCCATCTTCACCATCACTATCAAAAAAGGTGTGATCCACTTCACCTTCAAGTTCACTAGGACTAAACATGGCTTTTTGTTGTAAATCTAACCAGTGGATCTGTATTAGAAGAGAAGACATAAAAATAAAATGCAAACAACAAGCTGAATTTCTGAGTTAACATTTCAGATGCACTTATCATTGGACAGTAAATCAAAACGCTCACGTTATGTTGATAAGCTATGGCATTGCGTATGTAGCGTTACGTGTAGCTGTAACGTGTATGACTTTAGGCTCTATGGATCCATGTTATTTGTCAAGCTAAAGCTAGCTAAGCTAACGGAAGAGAAAGCTAGCTAAATTTAAATACCAAGTATTGTTTTACCTGCAAATGCCTTCATCAAAGGATATTTACGGCTCCGGTTCTCGTCGTATCCATCTCAGTACAGGTATGAACATATTGCGTTTGAAGAAAAGTTGGTGTTGTGAGCGTGACAACCTGCATGTAACTACGCAACGTCACTTCCTAGTAACGGTCTGACGTCAGAACGTCATATTTTAATTTTATTTTGTTTTTCCCTTCATTTTATTTTTTACAACCGAAAAACATATATAAACGGAAAAATACATAATTATAATAATGTATAGAGTATAGTATAGCTATGTATAATAACAGATAAAATTATAAAATAATAATGTAGTAGCCTTCATAAGGTACATCTACTTCAAATTGTACTTAACAAAGGCTACAGAATATATTTTTTCTCTTGGTGATGATGTACAGTATTTTGTTATTAGTAATTAATTCCCACAAATACATCTCCTCAAGTGAATAGATTATCTGGAAGCGCGTCCCATGAAATTACAATTTGTCACGGGTTTTCTTAAACACAGAAGTGACACACAGTAATGACAGGTTGATGTCCTGGGATAATAGCACATGAGCAAATAATGGTATAACCTATGTCTGGTCACTGTTGTAGAATTTACATCTCAGTACATGATGAGCAGAGGAGGACTGAACATGTCTGAAGGTTTCACACTTGAATAATTAAAAAACAACAAAAACAGCAAAAAGTAAAACAGCCTTTCAAAGCTTCTGATCAAATAGCCACGTATGCACTTTGATGAGAAGCAATTGTAGTTGACCTTATTTGTGGCTGAGAGGTCGTTCATTGGAGGGATTGTATTCCAATAAGGGTCAATGTCGGACAGATCAGCTTTAATCAGTGCAGTCAGACAGAGCTGTCTGCCGTAGGGGCTCAGCTTGTTCACGAGTGTCTGCTAATAATATGTTCACAAATTAGTCATTTGCCTTTGTACGTCAAGACAACTTTTTATTTTAATGAATACTGGTCAGTCAGTTGTAATTACAGGGGCATGATTAGTGGTAAAATATTACAAAGATATTTTATTAAAGAGCATTTCCATAAATAGTATTTTAGATCAGTTTTGCCTGTTAATTACATAAGAATGCTAACTTTAATTTTAGATTGGATTGTTGAAATTGGTCTAAAGCTTTGCATGTGTGTGACAATAACATCTGCGGGCTGGGAGAACTGTGGGAACTTAGATGACCTTTGGCCTCTGAGGCAGACACAGATTATAATAGGCTGTTTGATCCCAAAACTCTGGTCCTTTCCAGCCACACCAGCCCTGAAAACAAACATAGGACTGTTATGTGGAAATATACTTTTTACATTTTGTTGAGAAGTTATCATTTTCATTTTACCTTTTCTGTGATCAGTTGTAAATCTTCGGCTCCAGTGTAATGAGGGTCTAGAATGAGGTACCTGATTTCTCCAGTAGTTTCACTCCAGGCCACGCCGAGAATAGTGTGAGCTAAAACTCCCCCTCCTGCAAAATCCAAAGTCTTATTAGTCCTTATATGTACAAATGTTAACTACAAAAGGTAAAAAGGTCGAATATCCAAATAATTTCCCTTGTAGAAGTCTAAGTCTAAGTGAATATGAAATAAATATGAGGATTCAATATAAGAAAGATTCAGACATAAAGGTGTTGGAAATACAGAGGAAATAGCAGTAAAAGAATTACCAATCATTACTGGAGTTCCTTCTGTTGTGAAGTGGTTGGCCAGTTCTCTCCCTTTGCTTGCCAACTCAGAACCTTGACTGAATAGTAGAAAAAATGGAAACATTGAATTATTATAATAAATGAATTTTTCCCCAGTGATCTTTGTAAAGCTAGTTTTATTAACTAACCTGACAAACATGATCTTTGACGTTACTCCCAGCAGTTCATTCAGTACAACCTGAACCTCAATTGATCCAATCCACTGACGAGACCCCACAAAAGAGGTTTGTTTGTCCCCAACATTTACCAGAGCCTGCAATAATGAACACCAAAATTATAATCAATTACAGAACTTTTGTCTCTCCCAATCCTGATGATGTTATCTATGCACATTTACTTTGCATGTTCTATAGTTTCTATAGTTTCTATGTTATTCATTTTTTTCTATAATGGCAAGTTTTACAAGACCTCACACCTGCTGAATTTCTTTATGAGAGGGCACAGATCGGTCTACATATCCTTGTTGCTGAAACCAGGAGCAGATGGTCTGCAAGGAGCGATAAGCACAGCCCCAGCCATTGTCATCTATTCGATCCTGCATGTAGTGATGGTAGCTGTAAAGCCCCTGGACTAAATAAACCTGTAAAATACACACAAACAATAAAAAACATCTCATTATATTTATGCATTAACACTAAAAACACATGTAACATCCACAGAACTGATCATTGGAGTTTTTACCTTGCCATTGTCAAGGGCAGGATGAGTAAGGGACAGATGAGGATTTCGGAGATATCCATCTCTATAGGGCTCATTTGGGAAGTGGTAAGCATTTGCTCTTCTAAAATAGGGTGTGTCATCTGGTAGGTCATACTTTTGATGCAAAGCCTAAAAAAAGTAGATAAGATAAATGCAGTGTAGACTATATTTTTCTGATGAACATGTCTAGACTGGGCCTGACCTGTCGAGCTGTCTGTAGTTGGCTGTCAGGTACTCCTGCAGGATAAACAACAGTGACCAGTCCATGGGGCTGTGGGAGGAGGAAGTGGAGTGGTTCAGGGACCAGCATAGAAGTTCCCTTTAAGTGCAGCAGAGTCACTCTCTTCATCTCATTGAGCTGATGGGATAACTCTTCCACCAGACGGAGACAAGCACTGCCAAGCCATCACAAAGTAAATGTAACATTTATCTGATTATCAAGTCAGTTAAAATAAATGAGGTAATGCTCACCCTCGTATTGTTTCACCAGAGCTTACACAGACAACACAGTCCATTGGTAGAATCGTGGACACAAAGTGTGATGTCTGAACTGTCCTGGCAAACACAGGCAGCTGAGCCGAGTGGGGGGCTCCAGGACTGGTTGCCTCCATCATCAATCGAAGGTTTAGCACTGTCTGTGGCACAGAGAGTAAAAATATAAGACTTCCTATTTTTAATGTGCAGCAATAACCTGGCTCCCACGGGACTCCATCTAGCTGTACAAGGTTAGTGCAGTAAGTAACTTAAAATCCTGACTAATGTCAGTCATGCTCTCTAAAATGTACTACTATTTACTTACATCACCAGAGGATTTTCTGGTCTTCTTTTTTGTTGATTTTTTGCCAACATTTTCCTGTTCACTTGTCCTGTTTTAAATACATAAGTGCAACAAAACATGATTTGAACACATATAAATAAACATATATATTTATAGGTAGCCTGCATAGCCTGCATCACTACGTAAAGCTTACTGTGTCCACTGAGACAGCTCTTCACACAGGCTATTTGGAGTGATGTCGTCTTGTGATATGTGGACATCTTTGTTTGGCCAAATGACGACAGGCCCATCACACAGGGTGAACACACAGGAGTCTGATTTGATGGCACAGCAAAGGGCTTCAAAAGTTTTGGAGATCACTTTCTGGATGTTGGGCGCTGCATGAAACAAAAATGTTGTTATAAAAACATGTTAATAAGCCTAAATTAATATTACGTTAAATAACTGTAGAAAATAAACCATAAATAAAATCCAACACATGGATTTATGGTATATGCAAATTATATTACTGAGCCAGTTTGCCCCTTGATTAAAAATGTTGAGAAGTCATCAGAAACACAGCAGCAATGGCATTAGCTGTGTTACCTCCATGTAATTACCGTCTGTTTTATCAAAGAGGCATTTAAACTCCAGCAGCCCTTTCAGTCTCAGGATGATGCTGGAGTCGGAAGAATCTGTGTGAACCACCTGAAATCAGAACATAGCAAAGTTACCACAGGTCACAGGTCCATCCAAATAATTTCCTTTGTTGATCAATAAACTTTGTCTTAGTCTAAGTTTAAGGTCCTGTCGAAACCTCGCACTAAAGCCATAAAGCGCAGGCTCTTAGGTAACAGCATAGAAATGTAGGCTACCGTTGGCAGTTAGCTAAACAACAATATTTTTATACACACAATTTAATCGGACACGCACCATTATGAAATCCTCAGGAGCACACGAAGAGACAAAAAGGTTTTATTTAATTTTACGGGAGGACTGAGCGGCGAGCCTGAGCACTGGAGGCTGACATGTCTGTTGTTCAACGTGTCTCTCTGCGTAACGTCTGATTGGTCCACATTAGCCCCGCCCACATATGGTGCGTTGACTTTCTCTCGTAATTTAACATTTCAGATATCTTCATGTTACTGATAGCAATCATTTTAAATTCGATGAGATTAATAACCTGCTATTAAATAATAGTAATTTTAATAATACGTTATTCTCCTGTACATTTTTTTTTAGTTTATAGTAGCCTAAACAAAGGTTTGTGGACTACAATGAGAGACTACTAGGCTACTGCTAACAGCTTTCTCTAAGTTAACCAGCCTATGGGCCACTAGGTGATGGACTGAAGCATGTTATATCTAATCATTTCAGCTTCAATGCTCCATCATTATGCAACTAGCCTACATGCTATAGTCTGCATCGTCTATAATAATAATAATAATATTTTATTATACTTAATGCATGCATTAGAAATGTCTGTCTCTGAACTGCTGGGCCTGTAAAATAAAGTAACTTGTTTATTAGCCTCTGCCTAACACTGGTGTAGTTTGTGGGCAAACATACGCTGTGTTCAAATTATTCACAGTGAAAGCAGCTACATGAAGAAATTTAGTCTAATATCATTTTTTTCCCCTTGAATCCACATGTGTGCATGTGCATGCACATTTCCCATGTCAGGTTATATGAGCACAGCACAAGTATAAATCACTGATTCAGGGATCAAACCATTAACCTATTGTCTAAAGCCTGGATAAAATGAGAAGTTTAAATTACGAAATCAGTTTGTGAATCAGTGGTCAAGGATGAACATTTTTAACAACCAGCATCCACGTTTGTGTCCTGAGCTGTTGTTTAACATGAGCTTTTATGAAAGAGAAGGTGTTTTATTAAGGTTTATGAAAAGTAATGCTTTAAATACCAGTTTGTACAATAGCTTAATTATTCATATTTGCTCTGGGACAGAGGCCATGTTGGTGGCAGAAACATTTTGCTGTGTCATCATTTATAATCCTGTTTAAGCACTCATCCAAAAGGTAGCCTTTCATCCAGATTCAGTAATGATTCTGGAATTGATCGACAGCTCCCGTTTATGGATAATTGTTCCAAATTCCAAATCACTTCTAACTCTGATTATATTAAAATGTGGAAGAGATCAGAATAGGCTCAGTATTTAATCTTGAGTCATGACAAAGCCATCTGATGGTGCCAATAATACTGCTCCTGCCTCCCCCGGGTGGGTGTTGTGGCACCAGCTGCCACCTCTGTGCCGGCAGATGAGTGCTAAGACCTGAGGATTTGCTCTGTGCATTTAAATTGACTTGTTATATCAAAATCAAAGGGCAGGAAGCCATTTTCAGGAGTAGGTAATGGGCACCTCAGTTACGTTTACTTTTCATAGTACTTTTCTAGCAGCATACTTTTACTTCTACTTGAGTAATATTTGACTAATCTTCCCACTGTGAGTAAGTCTACAAGTGACAAAAGCTTTATGTTATATTAAATTATCTGAATGTTATCCTTCGGATATGATTTAGGTTTTTTTTGTTCATATTTGTGTTTATCTTTAAAAAATGTCTACTTTTACTTTTCATAAATACTTTTTTACTCTCAATTTCTTGGACCACTACTTTGTACATGTATTTATGATAGTAATATTATTAATATTAATAATATTGTACAATATAGTACAATTTCTGGCTACTTTATCCACCTCTGGTTAATTTTCTATTAGCTATTTCTTGTCACAACAGGCTTCTGGCTCCATTAAAATATAGCTGTAGCTTTTTGTGGTCGTTATTATTGTTATTAGTAGACTAGTAGTAGCCTATTAGTACTCTATTAGTAGCAGGCGTAGGTCTGGTCCTATTAGCCTAGAAGCCTAGTTTACATATTATTATTATTATTATTATTATTATTATTATTATTATTATTATTATTATTATTATTATTAAGGGTTTTATATTTGAGACAGACAGGCTTGTAACATCAGGCTTAATAGTGTGAAGTAACTAAAAAGTTGTAAAGCCACACAGACCACAATGGCCTGCGTTAGAACCAGTTTTTGCTGGTCCACCATGGGATCTAAATAAAAGTACATGCATGTGCCTGGAAATAATTTCTTGCTGCTGATAGGTTGTTGGACGAGACTGCGCGTGGATTGGCCTGCTGCTCTTTTCCCTCCAGTTTCTCATTGGCCTTTTGTAATGATAGTCCTCTACCATCATTTGTCGTGCCGTTTTCAATGAATATTGTATGTGCTCTTGGGCTGAGGAGCTGCTCATTTGAATGAGCGGCTCTAGTGGAGCGAGCTCCCTGAGCGAAGCTGCAGATGATGGAATTTCTGCTGCACGCTGCAGCTGCAGGTACGGCTCTGTCTCTCTACGAAATTAGTTAAAACACGCGACAACGGCCCGATACAACGAGATGTTTTGCACGAAGCTCAAAGAGCTGCAAATATCTGGAGATTGTCCATTCTCCAGCGGCGCCAAAAATAACGAGCTGAGAGACTTGGAGGAGCGCTCCACGGATGCCGCGGACGTGCATCCCATCTCTAAAGATGTGCACAGGATGAAAGGTGAAGATGTGAGGCACCAGAGGAGCGCCAGAGCCAAAGTTAACCTTCATACACTTGGAGATAGTGTCCGCAAATTAGCGTGCCCCGAGGTGAGTCTAAAATAAGAGCCATGTGTTATTCACTTATGCAACTCTTGTATTTCATCTGGAAAAATGTGCGGACATAAATCCCGTTTGCACGGTTTCTGGTGACGTGTCGTCTGCAAAAACACACATTATGTCATCATAACTGTAGATTTACAAACAAGACCGTGTAGCGTGCTCATGTTTTTTTAATGACGCTTAAGTGTGACCAGACGGCGACCTCTAACTTCACTTTATCTCACAGTTTCAAAGGCTTCACGCTGCCCTTCTCAGACTGATGCGGCCGTCAGACCAGAGCGCGGATACTGCTGAGAGGTAACGCGTTTTTTAATCCGCCACCTTCACAAAAACAGCTCCAGACGGTTAAATGTACCTCCTGCTTTTACACTGACTGTTGTGATTCACCTCCATTCCCCTGCTGGCACCGCTGAAATCCTGATACTATTAATGAAAGCAACAAAAAGGTGTTACACAGAGCAGCCTGCTGTATCTGCTAATCACTGACACATCCCCAGAGAGACACGCACATATACTGATTCATTTCAGACAAAATCAGCATTTGTATTAACTGTCTCTCTAGTTCAGTCTGCTGCTCTGGATCGTGCATCGAGGAGGTGGAACATCTGGTCGAGATGATGGACAATTATTCAACCAAAACAGGTAAAGAAAAAAAAAATTTTTTAATAGTAAATATGTGGTTTCAATGTAGAACTAACAATTTAACAATTTCTATCAGCAATACCCCCAGAAGCTGTACAAGTAGCTCTCGGCCAGCAGCTCTTTGACATGTGTTACGAAGAAGATGGCCACCTTCTGCGCGTGGTGGGGGGAGCTCTCCATGACTTCCTCAACAGCTTCAATGTCTTGCTAAAACAAAGCAGTTCAGACCGGGGAGAAGACTGTGCCAATGAGCCATCCGTTCTGTGCTTGGATAAGGACCCAGGCTTGCTCACGGTCTACTTTTTCAACCCCCGCCCAACCACGAAGCTATTCTTTCCTGGTGTCATCAAAGCAGCAGCTAGTATGCTCTACCAGACCACTGTAGATGTGCTCCAAGATGCCCCAAGCGCCAAAGACAGCATCCTCCAAGCTAGCCCTCAACCCAGTCTTCTCTATACTGTAGTAGTCAAAGATGCTAAAAGCCTGAGCCCTAGCCCACTACGCGCAACCTCGGCCGGGACCCTCCCTACCTCTCTGTTTTCAACCATCTTCCCCTTCCACCTCATCCTTGACCAGAACTTGGTGCTGATGCAGATTGGGCACGCTCTCCGAAAAAGACTGACCAGGAAGGATGGAGTAAACAAAAGATCCGCCACTTTTCAAGAACACTTCCTCATTGTTTCCCCTCAGATTAAATGCTCCTTCCAAGGCATCCTCACCATGCTGAATACACAGTTTATCATTCGGATCAAGCATTCTAGTGCAGACAGTACAGGGAAGGTATGTGACCTATACACATTATAACCCACGATTATAATTAAGAATGCACCGATCAAATACAAAAATAGGTAAACATTCTAAATCAACTAATGACTAATTAGAAATAAGAAAAACATTAGGAGAAATAGGAATAACTGGAAACTGGAAAAAATACTGCAAAAATATAGGCAATAGGCAAATAAAAATATACAGGGGAAACAGTAACATAACAGATATCAGTGCCGATACAGAAAATATTGGTCCATAATGTCTGAACTTTTATTTATACAGAGTTCTTTTGTAGTTAAATGACAACTACATAACACATTTGGATCAGTTTTGTTTGTATTGTTTTGTACTGAAAGATACTTAAAGGTATAATATCAAAATCGGATCGATGCATCCCTAATTATAATGCCAATGGAAGTCTATATGTGGTCTATCATGATACTAAACTAGAATCATTTCAGCAGAAAAACAAAAAAACAAATCAGGACAAAAGTAGAATTATACCATGAATAAACTATTATGACTAAACCAGGAATTAGCGCAAAAACACAATATAACTACAGGCCTCAAATCAACCATATGAACTACCATTAATAAACTACAAAAAAACAAAATCTTTCCATAACTAAATCAGGTCAGAACAAAATCTAAGGCGCAATTAGGGGTAATAAAAAAATCATGATATAAATTAGTAGACACCGTAGACTATGAAGAAGTGGACTAACGGAGTGTGACGTCACCGATAGCGTTCCGTTCAAATGAGACTAGCCGTTACTGGAGCAAATTTGGAGCCCAATTCCATATTAGGAATTTATTTTACGGACAAAATAGCAAAATAAAAACCCGAACATTTTAAGACCAAAATAAAGAGGCTCGCAGCAGCAGTTACAGAGAGGGGGGTGACAATATTTCAGTGCAAAGTCAATTGGTGCCAGAGTCCATGGAGCCAGAAGCGCACCCATGCTCACTTCCTATTTGTTAGCTATGTCCATTTATATATATATATGTACAGTCTATTTTACACACGCTACATCAATCCAGGAATAAACCTATTGTCCTACCTTAAATGAAACAAACCAGAACTTGAGATGCAAAAATGACAGATTCATTGTTGTCATATTTGCTGTATTGAAACCATCATTTTCCTGTGAGTTATTAGAAGCCCTCTCATGAGCTCTTGCCCTGAAGCAGATATCAACACTCGACCCCCAGCGGAGATCACAAGCAAATGTCACACCATTTTATCCATCAAAGGCACACGGCCATGCCCATGCTGTTTATAGAAGACTTTGCACCAATTGGACGCACTCACTAGTAGCGTAAATATGACAATGCTGTAATAACTAATAAGATTTAAGATAACAGCATCTTTTACCTTTAAAGGCTATTGACGCGACGAGAGACTGGCCCTTTGTGCATTCTTCTTTGTGTTTAGGGATAGTTATAAATATAGGCATTTAATGAGCTAGCTGGCAAGTGGCAAAAGTATAAACATGAGTGAAATGTTAACAGATATGGAAAGCTTGCATCTGATTGGCTGGTGCTATATTTGAACTTTATTAGAATAACAGGATGACAGTTCTTAGTATTTTTGGCCTCCAGCTGCAATTGTTTATATAGATTTTTACTCACTGTATTGGCTTGTTGTGATTAACTAAAATGGGGGCATGGAAAGGTCCTGGTACTTTTTGGGCCGTGTAGTGTGCTTGGATGAATAGAGCAGAATAATGGGCTTTTAGAAGAAGACTAAACTTGTTTTTTAATACATAATCATAATACATCAAACTTATATGGAGCTTTTTTGGACGCTCAAAGACACTTTCCAAACAAAATTAATATAATATAATATAATATAACATACACTACCAGTCAAAAGTTTGGACACAGTTTTTTGATTATATTTCTTCTTTATTTCCATGCTTGTTTACATTTGCTCTCTCTGTACTTTGAGGATTTGAATATAAAATATAAACAATATTTAGTTATATTTAGAGTTATTTAACTTGTTTTTCTTTGCTACATTATTCCATATATCTTAGATTATGTATTTGATGTCTTCTGTGTGTATATAAAATGTAGAAAGTGGTAAACTTCAAGAATTTTATTTTATTTTTTTAAAGTAGGTGTGTCCAAAGTTTTGACTGTAAATGTAAATATAAGCAAATCTTAAGAAAATTAGATTTAAACTTAGACTTAGACAAACTTTATTGATCCACAACAGAAACTATTTGGACACATTTCAATATTATAATAACAAAGAGATAAACTATAAATGGTAATAATAAATTCTAAATAAGTCACATAAGGCATAATTATATAAATGTAAATGAAAATACATTACCATCTTAAAACTTTGTTGTGCCGCTATTTGACTTCATCACATTTTTGACCAATCAATGCTAATATATTTTCAGTAATTCATGTCTGTGATCATTGCGTTTTCAGCAAATGGATCTCAAGGGTCAGATGATCTATGTATCCGAGTCCAACGTCATTCTGTTCCTGGGATCTCCGTGTGTGGACAAGCTGGAGGACCTGACTGGCCGTGGGCTGTACCTCTCCGACATCCCCATTCACAATGCCCTTCGCGATGTGGTATTGGTGGGAGAGCAAGCCAAAGCTCAAGACGGTCTGAAGAAGAGACTGGGAAAGGCCAAGGCAGCTCTGGAGCACGCTCACCAGGCTCTGGAGGAGGAGAAGAAGAAGACAGTGGATCTCTTGTTCTCCATCTTTCCTCGTACAGTGGCGCAGCAGCTCTGGCAGGGTCAGACCGTCCAGGCGAAGAAGTTTGATAGAGTGACCATGCTGTTTTCCGATATAGTGGGCTTCACAGCTGTCTGCTCCATCTGCACCCCAATGCAAGTGATCACCATGTTAAATGAGCTGTACACCAGGTTTGACCATCATTGTGGAGAGCTGGATGTTTACAAGGTATGTCAACAGACTATAGGTCTGTCACAACAGCAAATTTTGAAGTACAGTATATTGCTACAGAGATGTATTGTGATAAACCAAATAATTTCCCTTGTGGATCAATAAAGTTTGTCTAAGTCTAAGTCTAAACGATAATATTGAAACTACTTTTTGCCACAACAATAAAGCAAGATAATACCAGTTAACCATTCTTCAGTAGACAAATAAACAAATAAATTAAGCAATAATTACTCAGATAATCTTATCGTGCTACAACAAAAATAACAGAACAAATAAAAAGCACGATAAAAAATGGTTGTCCCAGTTTTCATACACTGAACAATCTAAGAGTCGATACAGTAATAATCATGACAGGCCACAGCAGCCAACATAATGAATCTGCTGTAATACAAATAAAACTCTTTTTTGTTGTTTTAAATGGGATTAATGTTTTAAGACACCACATAGTGACAAAAACAAAACAAAAAAAACAAAAAAACAGAAGTAAATAAGCAGAGACAGACACATGCATTTGTGTACACATTTATATGAGCTACAGGGCTTTCAGTAAATTGATACCCACATGACCACTGATACTAAAACCAGTATCAAAAATTAGATTTAGACAAACTTTATTGATCCACAGGGAAATTATTTGGATACAGTAGCTCAAATGGTAGCATAACAATTTAATATAATAACAAAAAGAAAAAATATAAACTGTAATAAATTCTAAATAAGTCGCAAAAAGTGTCAAAAAAGGCATAATTATATAAATGTATATAGTAAAAAATAGATATATCATAATAAAACAATGACAGACTTCCTGTTTCTAAGCATGCACGTTGACCTATTTAGTAGCTGTAACAGAGTTGACCATAGTGTCTCTCCAGTGTCTCTTAAAATGGGCATGTGTGCATTGATGAACGTTAAACTGCTCTGTGATTGTTAGTGTTTGGGACAGTGAGGGTCTGTCAATGTATGTGTCTGTGTTCGTCATGTGACTGACCGGGCATTGTCCAGGCTGCACCCGCTTCAGGCCTTTATTGGCTTGGATGGGCACCCACACGCAAATCCACCCTGGGAATAAGCAGAAGAGGATCAGTAAATCAAAACTGTATAAATAGTTTCAATTATTTATTTTATTTATTGTTTATTTGAATAGGGGCAGACACACAAACACAGATTAACAATTCAGTAATTTGTAACAACATAGTAACACCATCTTTTAAACTGTTTACTAAAAAGCAGTGGGATTATTGCTTGATTTATGTAGCTACTTCTTTGTTGATTTCATTAATTATCTAACTAACATGTTTTAAGTAGTAGTCCTGTATTACACAACATTGACTCTTATGGGGTTTAGAATGTTGTTATATCCTCAAAAACATACCTGAAGTTGTGATTTCTTTCATTCACACATGTTTGAGTAATCCTGGATTATTAGTCTGGCTACATCTCTGAAGCTCAAAATGCTCTGTTCCAAGTTATGATGTCATGAAGTGGTAGTTTTCAAGTTAACAGCTACTTTTTACCTTTTGTTCAGTAGAGATTGACATTTCCAGAGCTGAAATCGTCCAAATGAGTCTGGTAAAGGTGTATGGAATTTTAAAAACACAGTGGAGCACTTGGCATGACATCACAAGGTGGAACAGAGTGTTTTCTGAGAAGAATTCAGTCTGAATATGCAGGATTTGTGTGTTAAACATGTGAATGAAACAAAACGCAACTCCAGGTATGTTTTTGACAAGGAAACAACTTTATAACACAGATCAGAAAATAGCGTAATAAATGAGCTCTTTTAAAACCCTGTCATCGAGTCCAGCAGTAGCAAGAGACATTTTATCTATTCTCTAAATACCTTGACTAAAATGATACATGCATTGTATTTCAAGTACCACACTGGGAAGAAGAATAGCTGGTGCTACTAACTGTCGTGGTGTGTCAGCTGAAGATTGCTGTTCCACAGGGAAGTCGGATAATGTAATCAAAGTGTCACCGAACCATAACAGAGACTGCAGCCCGTTTGACAAATATCTCGTAAAACGCTAGGAAGTCAGGGGTTCCTTCAGGACCCTGTTTCTCCTCCACATGTATGGCTCTAAAAATAGGAATCACTTAGCCCATACCTAGTGCTGGAGTGTACTCTGGCATGGGTTTACAGAAAGGAGCACAAAAGAAACAGCTTTTAAGATTTTGCCTGATATCAAGCTCAAATATAAAGTCCATCTGTCTGTCTCAGGGGATAATATAATGTAAGATTTATTTTTTTTAATTATTTTTATCGTGGGATGATAATACGTTTATTTGGATATTTGATGTTGAATGATAAATTACATTATGTTCCAACAATAACAGATACAGATACATAAAGGCATTTTTTTTTACATTACCAGTCACGGATATAGTCTACAAATCAATAATTTCAAAAAAAGAGATAATTGATTCAAGCAACAGATGTTTGATTGTTCAATTAAAGTCACATAGACCTGTCATGATAGCTTATTTTGAAGCATGATATATTGCTACAGAGAAACAGTAATATAGAAAGTACTTAAAGCCACTCACACAAAGCAGGATAACTCTAGTAAACCAGATTTTAAATATGTTGTATCATTAAAAGGCTTCAGCTGCAGAATTAACCAATAATTAGCCGCAGAAGTTATTTATTCAACCATCTACAGCTCAAATCTTACCTTAAAAATGCCAAAAATATCCTCACTGTTGAAAAGAATATTGAGCCCCAAAATATATTGTTCCAGCTTTCATGTATTGAATGACAAATTGATATAGTAATTATTGTTAAAAGTGCATTGTGAAACTTTTCTGGTGGAGGCTCTGTCCAGTGCTTTTCTCCATGGAGATGTTATTGCTTTGTTTGGAAAGTTTCACAGTATGATATCTTCATGGAGACCAAACCAGACCAAGTTACAGGTCAGATCTGTGGAGAGGCAACTCCTCTCACAGTCAGAATTCCTGTTTTTCTAGGTATTTTTGAGCAATAAATAAAAAATAAGGTAATTGAATAAATGTAAAGTAGAGCTGTTTAATGTCATGCTGTGGAATATTCCAGGCAGAGCAATGACATCTCCATAGAAACAAACAGGTGACAGACCCCCAACCAAAAAGTTACATAGTGCCCTGATAACAACAAAAATTTAATCAGGGAACAGACGATTTTAGTTGTGTTTTTTTTAGAATATCAAACCCATTTTTTTTCTGTAGGTGGAGACGATTGGGGATGCGTACTGTGTAGCTGGGGGCTTACATAAAGAGAGTGAAACACACGCCGTGCAGATCGCTCTCATGGCTCTGAAGATGATGGAGCTGTCAGATGAGGTCATGACCCCAACTGGGGAAGCAATACAGGTAACATAACTGGATTATTAATTACACATATGATTGTCTTTTTGTTTTCAGTTTGAGTCTGCCCAGCACATAACTCTGCTTCTTGTTTGTAGTGTAAGTAAAAAAGAAAGTAACATTTATGTTCAGAGCACCTTTCACAGAGATCAGCTCAGTTTTACAGATTAAAAATATTCAAACTAATAAAAAAATAACATGCAGAAACACCCTATACAAAAATAAAATACATCAATATTTACAAAAATAAATAAAAACACAGGTGAGCAAAGAAAGGCAATACAGGTGAGTCTTTAAATTAGTTTTAAATGACTGAAGAGGAACGGTGTCTTGAATATTCATTTGGTTTTATCCCAGATGCCCTTCCTAAATAAATCATGTGTCAGCGCATACCCAAGTACGCACATTTTATTTGTGTATAGCTAGTGCTAATTTTCAACCCCTAATCCTGGTTGGACTTTTCTTACATTAAATAAAGCAGTTTAAAAACACAATCTTTAAACACATTTTTACAACAGTGCAGTTTTACATTTCAGACATTCCCACATTAAAACACATATTCAGACACACACACGTACACAGACACAATACAATACAATATTTACAGGTGTACATGATGTAACATTGTGTTTTTACCTATTACTGCAAGTCTCTGGAAGTTACAAACAAAGCTAATGTTTTGTTTCATTTTGTTGCATCGTCTAAGTTAAATAAAACAAACTTAGATGCTTATTTTTGTGCTTATATTTGTATTTTTCCAGATGCGAATAGGCCTTCACAGTGGTTCAGTCTTGGCTGGAGTTGTGGGGGTTATGATGCCACGTTACTGCCTTTTTGGAAACAATGTCACGCTGGCGAACAAGTTTGAGTCTTGTAGTCAACCGAGAAAAATCAACATAAGTCCTACAACTTACAAGTGAGTTTACAGCACATAAATCAGATGTTTTAATGAGCAAAGGCTAAGGTCAAGTACCTCTCTAAGAAGAATCTGGTAATATGATACACTGCAGTTAAATGTGTTTTAAAATGTCTGTGTAATTCCTCTGTCATCCAGGTATGATCCAAAGCAAAAGAAAAATTCAGTTCTGTCAACAAAAGTTTTAGAGTGAAGAGGTTATTTTGTAATTTGATTTTTATTGTTTCTTAAAATGGCCAAGAGTGCACGAAATTCTGGAAAAAAAAAAATACAGGTCATTGTATATGTTTTCTTAATTGTTCTATTCTATTTCACATGCCCATAATATAACTCACTTACTCATAGTATTTTATTTTATCTATAATTTCTCGTCCACCTTTTATTCTTTTAATCATGCATCATTCTTAAATCTTTCCTTCTTTTTTATTATGTTTATTTAGCAATTTTATATTATGTGTTTAAAAATGTTTAATCAAAAACCTATGAGGTAGCTGTGAGAAACCCTGTTTATTTATCCTGGCTTGGTACCAGTTTATGTAACCCATCTGAAAGTAGCACAAACAATGACAAAAGGCTATACACATTTAAGACTGACCTGTAGATTTGCAATAAAATAAATACAAATCTGTATCAAAAACACTTAATCTCAAAATCTGAGTGAAATACTTTTACTTTTTACTTTTACTTAAAATTCATTTGTAAACAAGTACTTTAATACTTGTTTACTTAATTAAATTTGTTTCATGTGATACTTTTACTTGAGTATTTCTTTGCTCTGATATCTGTACTTTTACTTAAGTAACAAAATTGAGTACTTCATCCACTACTGTCAAAAACAACTACTTTTTTTTATGATCAGTATATGAAGATTTTACCTTCTTTTGCTTATAGTTGTAAAGTCAACCCATGTCACAGCAAAATTGAATTTAAAAATATTTAATATACATTGGTTTTGCATTTGGTTTAGCTCTGTACTGTGGGAAACCCTCTTTATTTATCCTGGCTTGGGACCAGTTTTTCTAACCTTTCTGAAACACATATAACTGATGAATGATGAACTTTCATATATTTTCTATGTTGCTATGTTTAGCTGCTGCCGAACTTTGAATTTCTTTTGGGATCAATAAAGTGTTTATCTTTCATTTATTTTATTTTATTTAAAAGTGTGCAAAGAATCTATCTCTATCTATCTGAAAGCAGTACAAACTATGGCTGAAGACGATATACACTGAACGCTGCTCTCTGGATTTGTAATTAGCTTTTAGATTAATGCTGTTGACACCCCCAGTCTCCGGGACAGGAAACTCACAGCCTTTCACAGAGGCCCTGTACTTCCTCTGGTGTCACATCATTTGCTCATTTGTTTTCAGATTCATGTTTTATTTGTGTGCTCTTTGTCCCAGTTTGCTGAAGGATCGCCCCGAGTTTGTCTTCATTCCCAGGACCAGACAGGAGCTTCCGGCCAACTTCCCACATGACATCCCTGGTGTGTGTTACTTTTTGGAGTCCTCTTCAAAAACGTCCAATCTGCCTCTCACATAAAGTCCAAGTCCAACGCCATTTTCCAGGACTATAACAAAACAAACCAATGTCGTGTTTTGTGCAAGCAGTGCAAATTTTACAGTTAGGTTTGTCTAGATCTTGGTGATATTGTGTTATAAACCAGTTTGTGCAAATGCATAAATTAGAATAATTTTCTTGTCTGGTATTGTGTTCCAAACTACATCTGTACAATGGTAGTAGAGAGACGTATTTATGCTGTTTTTCCATTGGGTTATCCTCCTTACATATGTTTGAGACTGTTGGCTGCATTAACTGACATTTACAAGTGAGAAAAGTTTCTGTTGCCAAGTTTGAAGCAATTCAGTTACTATTGTGTGTGTTTCTAGGATGACTTCTTGATTCAAATCTCCATGAAGTTAATGTGATGAAGAACTGTTATTCAATATTTAGATGTTTCTATATATGTCTATTTTTATGAACTTTATTTTCTGTAAATAACTAATCCTGCACCTTGACCTGGTAATATATAGCACATTGACAAAGCACATATTCAGCTCACCTTTGAAGTGAAGATTTGAGATTTTAGGTGCCTTATAGAAAGTGCAAAAGCATACATTAGTTTTGAGACGTTAAGTAATATATTTGGCTGTTTATCTTGTTTTAAAATTATCTGTAGCCTACACATGCTTAATCACACTGTTGTTTTTGGATAGGATGTGTTTCCTTATTTATAAAAGGGCAGTAGCTAATTTATTTCACTTACTTTTTATTTTTCATTTAAATATTAAGTCTATTAAGATACCATTTCTCATTATTATACTATGAGCATTTTAAAACGGTAAGACAGATTTTATGTAATACTCCCTGTTATGTATTTTCATCAATAACCCTATGGTATGAAAAAGGAAATTAAAGTTTAACATTATTACCACATGTGTTTGTCTTTCATATGTGTGTAAACATAAAGGTGTTATAAACTCGCACAGGCAATATACTAATTTAAGTGCATAGTACCCAGTGTGGTCTGTGTACGGCTCCATGCAGAATCCAGCCAGCATCATCTGCATGGAGCCTTTCTGATTGGCTAATGGCAGTTTACGTAAGACGTGCTTTGACGTCCCATTGGGCAGACGCATTGTCAGTTTACTGCGTCGAGCGCTGTACGCACAGGCTCCAAGCATCAGTGCAAATGGTGCAAACGATGAAGGTTATGTTGCATACTGCGGGTTTTGCTTAAAATAAGGTAAAGAAGATCCAGCGGCCACCATGGTAAGTGCAATCTCTTATGTTTTACCATTTAAAGTAGGATTAGAGAATTTGAGTTTTGACTGGAGTGTATTAAACGCAATAGAGTCCTCGGTATTCTGTGTGCTACTGTAGCTGCGTACTAACAGGTGAATATTTACATGTTTTGTTTTTTTTAATATTTGCATATGCAGAGTTAGCCAGACACTTCCGAAAAATATACGATTTGCACGACTGAGCCTGTTCCTTCAGCCCTAGTGTACCACTGAAAATGCATGTTCATGTATCCACAGTATGGCTTCGTGAATCACGCCTTGGAGCTCCTCGTTTTGAGGAATTATGGCCCGGAAGTTTGGGAAGACATCAAGTGAGTGAATGTGGATTTTCTGTATTTTATCAGCTGTAGGTCCTGTACAAACAACACAGCACCAGATGACATGAGCTCACACATGGCCCTGGTGTGAGAAGGAGACAATAATTAACCACAAACCAACGCATTCATCCGACTCTGACTTTGATTATGGACCATGGACTGTGTGATATGGGCTTAGATACTTTGTGATTTAAAGATGCACTGTGTAACTTTTCTGGAGAGGGTCCGCAACCTGTCTGTCTCCATGGAGATGTTAATGCTTTGATTTATATTGTCCACAGTGTAGCATTAAACTAATCTGTTTTGTATTTATTCAGCTACAGGAGTTTTATTGCTCGAAAAACATTCATTCTTACTGTGAGTGGGGTCGCCTCTCCACAAATCTAACCTGTAATTTGGCTTGCAAGTCTCCATGGAGATTCTTACATACTTTTCATACTGTGGAACATTCTAGGCACATCTCCATGGAGACAAGCAGATGATGGACCCTCCACCAGACAAGTTTAAACCTTTAAAGTGACATGAACAAATATTTGAAAACACAATTATCCGAGGGGTGATAATAACAATTCCTCTTTCCTCTGAAAAAGTTTTGTTTAAATGGCTCTTCTCAGTGTTACTAATGACTGTTTGGTGTGTGTGTGTGTGTGTGTGTGTGTGTGTGTGTGTGTGTGTGTGTGTGTGTGTTTGTAGTGTACACTATTTTTGTCTGTGGTTTGCCCTGGACTTGACCCCACTACTAAAAGAGATGGAAGAGAACCAGCTGCATCTTGTTAATGTTTAGGCGATCCGAAAGCCCAGCCACATTGTACATCTGCTCATGTTTTTGCAAATTAATCTAATTATTGTTACACACAATTTATCAACTATGACCAATTTGCAATTCTGATTAATTAGTTTGTTCAATATGTCCAGTTTGTTCCTGTTTGTTACTAAAATAGCCAAAGCCTGGTAGTTTTTTTCAGCTGTGGTAAATATGGTTTTAAAGGTGCATTGTGTAACTTGTCTGGTAGAGGGTCTGTCACTTGTGCTTGTGTCCATGGAGATGTGTCTGGAATGTTCCACAGTATGGCCATAAACTTAAGAATCTCCATGGAGACTTGCAAGACAAATTACAGTTTAGATTTGTATAGACGCGACCCCACTCACAGTAAGAAAGGATGTTTTTAAAGATATTTTTGAGCAATAAATAACACCTGTAGATGAATAAATGCAAAACAGATTAGTTTTATAACATACTGTGGACAAATTAAACCAAAGCATTCACGTCACCATGGAAACAAACAGCTTGCGGGCCCCCTCCAGAAAAGTTACACAGTGCATCTTTAAGAATCAGTCACAATTTCATTCCCTCATTTTGATCGATCAGTATTTTTCTTATTCTAAACAAATGACAATAACTTTCAATACAAATTTTCTGAACTTAAACAAGACAAACAAGCATTTAAAACACTCATGCTTGTACTGACTGGACAGGACTGGCTGTAGACCTCCTAATTATTCTGAATTAAAATTCAGTTAGCAGCACAGCCTTATTGATAAATCCTTTTCCGGTTTTCTTCTTACACAGACGTAATCAATGTTTAATTAAAGCATAAATTGACTATCTAAATTGGGTCGACTATTTCTGGTTACACTACATTTAGATAATGAACCTCTGTGTCTGGATGTCTGGGCAGTAGAGACACTTTCAAATCCAATTCAAATCCCTGCAGCACAGTTATAGCAATACTGAACTGTAAATAGTGTATGAATGTGGTGTCTTATATTGAATGGGACTAGTTTTACTAATTGATTGACTGGATGAATGATTCCATTAATATACATTGTATTTTATTAGGCCTTTAATTGGATGTAACTCACAAATTTACTGGCAAATGTTGGCATAGAACGTTTCATAAGGTTTGAACTTTTATTCATACAAAGCTGTTCTACATTTACACGCACTGTAAAACACAATTGGATCAATGTTTTAGCAAGATATCTGTGTCTTGATGGAAATAAAATTCCTTTTTCAGTCCCTACACTAGTATCTGTTAATATTGGGTAACTGCAGATACCGAAAACCAACGTATCAATCTCGGTATCAGAGCTGAAAAAGCTCGATCGGTGCATCCCTAAACCTGGCACAAATATTACCTCGTTATATAGGGCCCTGATAAATAAACAAATTAACTAAACTAAACTAAACTACTAAAACTACTGTATTAGTGCTTGTCACTAACATTTAGTTGTGTTTGCTTTCAGACGTGAGGCCCAGCTTGATATTGAGGGACAGTTCCTCGTTAGAATAATTTACGATGATGCCAAAACCTATGACCTTGTGGCGGCTGCAAGTAAAGTTTTAAGTAAGTTCCTAATTTCTCTTTTATTTATTGTACCTTTCATATTTAAAGGCCCTATATTATGCTATTTTCTGATCAATGTTATAATGCTGTTTTCTCATCAAAAACATGCCTGGAGTTGTGTTTTGTTTCATTCACACACGTTTAAACCCTGCATTTAGGCGATGTTCTTCTCTCAAACAGAAAACTCAGTTCCACCTTGTGATGTCATGTGGTAAAGGAAGTGCTCCACTGTGTTTTTAAACTACATACACCTTTAGTACAATAATTTTGCTCATTTCAGCCATGGAATTGACAATTTCTACTGAACAAAAGGTAAAAGGAGCTGTTAACTTGAAAACTACCACTACATGACGTCGCAAGGTGGAACAGAGCATTTTGGCTTTGAGAGATGTCCTGTAGGTAGCCTAATAATGCAGTGTCACTCAAACGTAAGTGAATGAAACAAAACAAAGCTCCAGGTATATACAGTATATGAGGTGGTAACAACATTCTAACATGGTTCAAAGCTAAAATATAGGACCCAATACTGTACAGTTTCTATTTTTTTTTTTTTCAGAGATTGACGCAGGAGACATTTTGCAACTCTTTGGCAAAATGTTCTTTGAGTTTTGCCAAGAATCAGGCTATGACACTATCCTACGAGTATTAGGGTCCAATGTCCGTGAATTCCTGCAGGTATTCATTCTGTGTTTGTTTTTTAACACTGAACAAAAATAAAGATGGTTCATAAAGATGCTTATGTGAGGTATTATATTTGTATTTAGAACCTGGATGCTCTACATGACCACCTCGGCACCATTTATCCTGGAATGAGGGCCCCTTCATTCCGCTGCACTGATGCGGAGAAAGGGAACAACCTGATTCTTCACTATTACTCGGAGAGAGAGGGCCTGCAGGACATAGTGATCGGCATCATCAAAACTGTGGCGCAACAGATCCATGGCACAGAGATAGAGATGAAGGTCGGTGCTACTGTTTTCACTCAAATTACACATTTTCTTCAACTGCCTGGTGTTTTTTTTTGCAGTGAGGCAGGTCAGGGTGCAGACAAAAATGACTCAGGGTGCATTTGTGTTTCAAAGGGGTGCAAACATAATATGCTTCCATTAAAGGTGCACTGCGTAACATTTCTAGTGGAGGGTTCGCCACCTGCTCGTCTCAGTGGAAATGTTATTGCTTTGTGTAGAATGTTCCACAGTATAGATTAAACCAATCACAAGGGACACAAGCACGTTACAGCACTGCGCAACATTACAATTCAGATCGGAATTATTGTATTTTTGAGCAATAGAAATAGAAACACCCTTAATGAATAAATGCTAGATGGATATGTTTAATGCCATACCATGGAACATTCCAGGGAAAGCAATAACATTTCCATGGAGACAAACAGGTAGATGAGTGGTGCCTGAAATGAGGGTGCAAACCATAGACTGTATATATAAATGGACATAACTAACCCACTAGCCTCTGCATTCCCAGTAGGAATTGAACATGGGGGCGCTTCTGGCGCCATCGACTCTGGCTCCAGTTGATCTTACATTGCCACCGCTCTCTGTGTATCTGCTGCAGTGAGCCTTGTCATTTCGGTCTTAAAATGTTCATATTAACCCGCTCTACATGATCCTAGTGTTTTTATTTTGCTATTTTGTCCATAATTACATTCCTTTTCCTAATATGGAGCTCCAAATTCGCTCCTATAACTGCTAGCCTTGTGAGCTTCATTTGACTGTAGCTGAATGCTATGTGTGTCACACTCACTTACTCAGCTTCGTTATACAGTCTACGGTGCAGATATTCCCTGTAGACCTGGGCATGCAGTGACGGCTTCATTGGGGTCATGTTTGTAGAGGCTTTGTGTAGGTTTTAGAAAATTATTAAACGTGGTACAATGTAAGGATTTCCTAAATGAGATCAGAGCTGTATATAGACTTCGGAATTTTAGTTTTTGGCTAAAGAATGTGAGTCAGGTGATATTTTTAGATCTAAGAGTCTCAAGCTTGGAAGAATCTCTCAAGATCTGTTCTAGTTTTATCTTCACTTGTCAAACATGAGCTGACTTTAAATTGACTGCTGACTATATTCCCGTGGGAAGTGATAAATTGCACTTGCACTTTGTAAATCCAATTTTATCTAAACTGACATAAATACTGGTTACAGCTGGTCTTAACAAACCATCTATCAGTCGTACTTCTGTCCAAGCCCTTGAATTATAGCCCATAGCTCGTGCTCATTACAGTGACATGTAATCCAGCTCACATATTTACTCCACTATGGTTGAAGTAGTAAGCATTTCATTTCTTAAGTGACATTTTCTCTCAAACCTAATCACACTGCGCAGACAGGATAATATTTTTTGTCTATTGTGTGTGTAATAAAAGAGCAGACACTGGTAGATGGTCCAAATGTGACACCCAATTTCTGGGAATATTAGCTACTGTTGCTGTGGCAACTGGGTGTAGAAAGAGCAGTTTGACGTCAGCATGCCTTATGCTCATAAGCCTACTGAATAATGTTATTATTCACTGTCTTAATTCCATAATACGCTTGGGATCAATTCTATTAACAAGATGATTTAAAATAATTAAAGGTCCTGTATTATGCAAAATTGACTCTCATGTTATGCCATGTTATAATGCTGTTATCTCCTCAAAACATACCTGGAGTTGTATTTTATTTCATTCACACATGTTTGAGTAATGCTGCATTATTAGGCTAATCAGAATGCTTTGTTTCACCATGTGATGTCATCAAGTGAATAGTTTTCAGCTTCAAGTTAACAGTTACTTTTACATTTTATTCAGTAGAGATTGGCAGTTCCAAGGCTGAAATTATCCAATTGATTTTAGTGAAGGTGTACGGTGTTGACATGAGATCACAAGGTGGAACAAAGTGTTTTTCGTTTAAGAGTGGCTTTCGTTTCTGTGGTTCAGATGATCCAGCCTAAAAGCGAGGAGTGTGACCACATTAAGTTCCTGATTGAGGAGAAGGACTCGGAGGAGGAGGCGTTCTATGAAGATCTGGACGGGTTTGAGGAGAATGGGACACAGGAGACTCGCATCAGCCCCTACACCTTCTGCAAGGCCTTCCCCTTTCACCTCATGTTCGACAAAGATCTGATGCTTACTCAGTGTGGGAACGCAATTTACCGAGTTCTGCCTCAGGTTAGCATATTTACAACAAGATGAAGAGAGTGAAGGGATGGTGAGAGGATGAGGAGAGTGAAGGGGACGGTGAGAGGATGAGGAGAGTGAAGGGGACGGTGAGAGGATGAGGAGAGTGAAGGGGACGGTGAGAGGATGAGGAGAGTGAAGGGGACGGTGAGAGGATGAGGAGAGTGAAGGGGACGGTGAGAGGATGAGGAGAGTGAAGGGGACGGTGAGAGGATGAGGAGAGTGAAGGGGACGGTGAGAGAATGAGGAGAGTGAAGGGGACGGTGAGAGGATGAGGAGAGTGAAGGGGACGATGAAAGGATGAGGAGAGTGAAGAAGATGATGAGATGATGAGGAGAGTGAAGGGGACGGTGAGAGGATGAGGAGAGTGAAGGGGACGGTGAGAGGATGAGGAGAGTGAAGGGGACGGTGAGAGGATGAGGAGAGTGAAGGGGACGGTGAGAGGATGAGGAGAGTGAAGGGGACGGTGAGAGGATGAGGAGAGTGAAGGGGACGATGAGAGGACGAGGAGAGTGAAGGGGACGATGAAAGGATGAGGAGAGTGAAGAAGATGATGAGATGATGAGGAGAGTGAAGGGGACAAAGAGAGGATGAGGAGAGTGAAGGGGACGGTGAGAAGATGAGGAGGGTGAAGGGGACGAAGAGATGAGGAGAGTGAAGTTAGGTCTTCCATACACATTGCAAAACTGGGGTTCTGCCATAGTACAAATTATATGCTTATTATTTTTATCACACAAAACACGATGCTGGTCAGAACAAAGCTAAATTATTATTTTAAATTCCACAGCTTCAACCTGGGAGCTGTATCCTTCCCTCTGTGTTTTCTTTGGTTCGTCCTCACATTGACTTCAGCTATCACGGCATTCTTTCCCACATCAACACTGTCTTTGTCCTTAGAAGCAAGGTAAAGCACCATCTCTCTTATTTCTTTACTTAAGTAGCTTGTAGTAACACTTATAAGCAGTGGTAGAATGTAACAAAGTAAAAGTAGAAAAATACTGTACTAAAAAAAAAAGATAGGTACTTTACTTAAGAAGATTTTAAAGTGGATACATTTTACTTTTACTCCACTACATTTTTGAATAGGACTGAAAAGTAAAAGTATTTTTTATTATTGTTTGAGACCTGCTGAAATGAGGGGTTTATTTTTTTTTATCAAGTTCATAATTAGAGCAAACAAAAATGTACAAATAAAAACAGCTAACCTAGAAATATTGATTGATTGAGTTGTTTCTATTGAACAAAATTCAACACAAATCTTTATCAAAATCACTACATTTGAAGCTTTATTAGAACTCAAAATCTGCACAAAATACTTACAATAAATACAATACATTTTTAAACAGGTACTTTAATACTTTTACTTAAGTAGATTTTTACATGTGATACTTTTATTTGAGTATTTTTTTTGCTCCAGTATCTGTACATTTACTTAAGTAACAAAACTGAGTATTTATTCCATTCCGCCACTGCTTCTAAAAATTCTAAAAACCTGTGTGGACCCTCTGATGATTTTTAGTCTGATTTGGAGCGTCTCAAAGTAAAATATTCATTAGCGTGATGTAATGCCGACAGGAGGGCCTTCTGAATGTGGAGACCATGGAGAATGAAGATGAGCTGACTGGCGTTGAGATCAGCTGTCTGCGATTGAAAGGACAGATGATTTACCTGCCCGAGGCGGAGAACATCCTTTTTCTCTGCTCTCCAAGGTAAACTGACCGTACCCTGTGTCTGGAGCTCTGACACACTCAAATCAGAAAGCACTAAATACTACTCCAGCTAATCCACACATTTTGATTTAGAAAACTGGGTCACGCATTCAAAAACATTTCTCTGTCTGCCGCTTGTAATTAAATTGATGTCTAATCTTAGCTGGGGTTTGTTGAATAGCAAATAAACTCATTACTTTATCTTGTAGCCAATAAAAAAGTAAAAATTCAATTGTGATAAAACAAAAAAAGAAATGTATATATATATATTACTTGTAACTCAATGTTGGCTATTGATACTTTGCAGTGACATAACGCTCGGGGTGTTCTACATCTATCTTTATGGTGGAGTGTTCAGCAGTTACCATGGTGATGCAATGCACTGCACACATTAGCAAACATTGTCAAAAGTTTTAAGCTACAAAATGGTTTTAAACAGCACATTTTCAGGAGCCTGTGATCAATGCAAGTGTTCATGGTCCTGTTTTAGTTCGTCACTCTCACCATTTTTGTTAATAATCAAACACTGATTTTCAAAAGGTGAGAGTGACTAACTGAAAAACTGTCGGCTAATGCTAGCTAGCTTGTGACTGTAATTTGATGTGTGAGAAACTTGTTTAACAGCACAAATCATCTCATCTGTTGTAGTTCCAACTAAACCATCTCTTTCTGGACAGACTGTGTTAAAGTAAAGTAAAGTAAAGCTCTAAAGTCTATCAAGCCTCAGACAGAGCAGTGCTTACAGTTAGCGTCACACCCCCAGGGAATGTTAGTGACATCAGTTGTGGAATATCAATAGCAACAAATGATTAGAGCAGTTTTGATTCTCTCACAGTGAACGTAATTGGAACAGATAGCAATTGTGTTATGGGTTTGAGTGTATATTAAATAAGCATTAACATATGTTATTGTACCACTTGATCTGATAAACTAGACTTTTTAGGAGGTGAAAATCAAACAAACACCTTACCATGTTTTGTTCTTTTTTTACACTTTTAACAGCACGAACAGTTTCCTCCCACTTACACATATTTAGCATTTAGTTCCTCGTGCATGAGCTACAAAACTTTTCTGTTGGAGGTTCTGCAATCTGCTTATATCTGTCTAGCATTTCTTTCATTACAGGTGTTTGTATGGTGATGGTTCACTTGCTTGTCTTCATGGAGATACATTTACTTTAATGCCATACTGTGGAAGATTGCAGGCAAAGCATTAACATTAACAAGCAGGGTTTCCCATTAATACGGTTCAGTAAGCTGGCCCTTCATAGTCTAGAATTCTCCTCCATAGTCTAAAAACAACCTGTACTATACTGGTATAACAAAATTAGACTCATTGTACTATCATAAACTTATAAAAGAGACTACACTGGTCAAAATAACTGCTTAAACATTAAATATAGGCAGTAATTGACACTTATACTCAACAGATAGAATGGGATTTCTATTTTATTTTGACATTTATTTTTATAATTATGTCTCATTTAACACCTGTCTCTTGCTATCTTTTTTGCTATACCTCTATTTTTGTTACTCTCTGTTATTATATTATATTGAGATGAGTGAGCTACTGTATCCAAATAATTTCCCTTGTGGATCAATAAAGTTTGTCTAAGTCTAAGTCTAAGGATTAGATAATTCAAATAAAAATAATTATTGCCACCATAATCTAAAAATCTATGGGAGATACTGTTTAATATTTGTTTGTTATTCGTTCATATTTAGCGTCATGAACCTGGATGATTTGACACGGAGGGGGCTTTACCTGAGTGACATCCCGCTCCATGATGCCACGCGTGACCTGGTGCTGTTGGGGGAACAGTTTCGTGAGGAGTACAAACTGACCCAAGAGCTGGAGATCCTCACCGACCGCCTGCAGCACACTCTGAGAGCTCTGGAGGACGAGAAGAAGAAGACTGACAGGTCTCTACAGTGTTTTTATCATAGACTGTATAAAGAAGTGGACTAAGTGAGTGTGATGTCACCCATAGTGTTCAGCTCCAGCCAGATGAAGCTCACCGAGGCTACCAGTTATAGGGGCGAATTTGCAGTTCCATATTTGGAATTCCGACCACAAGTATCATAGCAACCAAAGAGCCAATCCAGAGTGAGGCTGTTGAATATAATGCCCATTCCTTCCCTTCCCTTCCCTTCCCTTCCTGCACCTCTGGTTTAGCCGGGAGCGGGCACTTAGCAAGGCTGTCAATCAAACCTGTTGCTAACGCTAGTGGGAGCAACCTCTGGGAAAGAAGGCACCTGATTTGTCTATTATTAATGTTCATATCTTGGTTTACAGACAAAATAGAGAAATAAAAATACCAGGATCATGTAGAGCAGGTTAGTACGAACATTTTTAGACCAAAATGAGGAGAATTACAGAGAGAGGGGTAACAGCTTTTCAATAAAAAGAGATTTGGAGTTGATGGAGCCGGAAGTGCACCCAGGCTCACTTCCTATTTGGAACGCGACTGCTAGCAGGTTAGGATACATATACAGTCTATGTTTTTATATAGATCACTACATACAAGCTGTAGATCATATAGTATCTTTAGCATAACTAATTTTCTTTCCTTTTTAACCAAGCTTGAGGCACTGCTTAAACTACACTACCTTATATAGACTATTAGCTAGGGCTGAACAGTCAGGCAAAAAAAGAAAAAAAAAAGATTATCTGCAGTCAATTCAATCACAATTCTATTTAATTTGCTTTTTGGCTTAGTTAGTCTCATATCATTTAATATCTTTCATGAAATGTTTTGTTCTATTTTAGTAACCCTCTTAAAATGAAAATCATTTGGTGTTTTTATTTGTAATTATGACTTTCCCCACTGCAGCAGCTTGTGAGACATTGTGAGACATTGACGAATTTACAATGTTACAAAAACAATAATTGCAGCTATTATAGTATTTAGTCATGGATCCAAGATAGACTTATTTCCTTTTAAGCTCAGAAATTAAGATCATCTATTATTGTGCTATCTGGATTATAGTAATTTGTTTTCATTTAGTTGATGTTTTTGGGTTCTTGTAAAAATTGTGTTTAGAGACGATTTTGGTATTTGGCTCAGCAGGCAGGGACAGCTGGACAGGAGCATTCGTGTGGAGTGTCTTTATTTGGAATTCTACAGCGTCTCTCTCATGTCCCCCTAAAGGTTTAACATACAGGCCAGTATCTACAGTATATGAGTATTATCACTATATTTGTGCCCAGGGAATACCTCTGACCCAGATGTTTAATAATAGACTGTATGGTTAATATACTGCTCAAAACATGAAAGGAACACTTTGAAAACACATCAGATCTCAATGTGAAAAAAGAATATGCTGGATATCTATACAAATATGGACAGGGCAATGTCTTAGGAACAAAAGGATGCCACCTCTTTTAATGGAAATGAAGAACAGGTGCACTAGAATGGAAACAATGAGACATCCCCTAAAACAGGACTGGTTTTGCATGTGGAAGTCATTTCAGGTTTCTCCCTCTTGGTCTTTTTTGGCTGGTTTTCCACTAGTGCTGGCTTTGGCTGGAGTAATTATCACTACTGGGAGTATGAAGCCATTCCTTAACCCTACAGAAGTTGCACAGATTATCTACCTTCTCTAGAATGGCATATCCGGACGTGCTGCAGATTTAATGTGTCTCCCAGCACAATCTCCAGAACATCGAGGAGATTTCAGAAGACAGGAAGTTACTCTAGGAGAGCTGGACAGGGTTGTAGAAGGTCCTCAACCCATGAGCAGGACCCATATCTGCTTCTTTGTGCAAGGAGGAACAGGTTGAGCTGCATGTGCCCTACAGAATGACCTCCAGCAGGCCACTGGTGTGAATGTCTCTGCCTAAACAATCAGAAACAGACTTCATTAGGGTGGCTTGAGGGAGCCACGTCCTGTAGTGGGCCCTGTGCTCACCACCCAGCACCTTGAAGCTACAGTGGCAGTTGTTAGACGACACCAGAACTGGCAAGTCCCCACTGGTGCCCTGTGCTTTTCACAGATGGGAGCAGGTTCACTCTGAGCACCTGTGATAGTCGTGAATGAGTCTGCACAAACCTCTACCAGCTAGAAAATGCCAGTCTGACTTCCATTATCGGTATCGGGATGAAATCCTTGAACCCACTGTCAGACCCTACACTGGTGTAGTAGGTCCTGGGTTCCTCCTGATGAATGACAATGCCCAGCCTCATGTGGCAAGAGTCTGCAGGCAGTATCTGGAGGATGAAGGGATTGATACAGTTGAATGACCCTCATGATCACCTGACTTAAACCTGATAGAACACCTCTGGGACATTATGTTTGGGTCCATCAGACACCGCCAGGTTGTTCTTCAGACTCTACAAGAGCTCACTGATGCCCTTACATAGATCTGGGAGGATATCTCACAAGACACCATCCGTCGTCCCATTAGGAGCACGCCACAACTTTGTCAAACATGCATACAAGCATGTGGGGGCCACACAAGATATTGAGAAGCATTTTGAGTTACAGCATTGTTGCCACATCATTATTTCACTTTGATTATCAGGGTGTCTATAAAATTAAATCCTCTGTAGGCTGAAAATTGTATTTCCATTAAAAGAGGCAGCATCCTTTTGTTCCTAAGACATTGCCCTGTTCATATTTGTATTGATATTCAGCATATTTTTTTTTTCCACACTGAGATCTGAAGTACTCCTTTAATTGTTTTGTATATCGCTTATGTATATTATAAAGATATTATTATATACTTTGCAGCGACATTATGCTGGGTGTTATTAGTTGTTAACCATGGTGACACAATGCACACATTAGCAAAAACTGCCGAAAAAGTTTTAAGATACTCTAAAAACTCAAGGAAAAATGCAAAATGGATTTACACAACACATATTCAGGAGCTTGTGATCAATACGAGCGTTCATGGTGCTGTTTAAGTGTTGGCTAATGCTAGATAGCTTGTGACTGTAATTTTATGTGCAAAATACTTGTTTAAGTGCACAAATCAGCTCACCTGTTGTAGTTCCACCCAAGTCAGCTCTTTCTGGTTAAAATAAAGCAAATTTATTTATTTAGTCTAACTTGAGTAACAGAGCCTCAGACAGAATAGTGCTTTCAGTTAGCATGTCACCATAACAAATTTTGAAGCACGATATAATGCTACAGAGAAATATTGCATAAACAATAATATTGAAACTATTTTATGCCACTGACACAAAGCAGGAGAATCCTAATAAACCAATTTGTAAATAGATAGTATAATTTAAAATCCTGGGCAGCAACTGAACAAAACTAACTAAAATAACTAAAATCTCCCCATTATTGCAAAGAAAAAGTAAATATTTAGCCCAAAAATATATTGTTCCAGATTTCATATACTGAACGAACAGAAGATAAAGTAATTATCATGACAGACGTATGATTATACTGACTAAACTAACTACTGCAAAAGTAGTTTAGATGTATAGACTGCTGTAGATCTCCTTGTGTGATGAGTCCTCAAATTATCTTGCATCATGGAAGGTATTTTGCTTTTAACGAGCAGCCATGATCTAACCGGTTACCATAGAAACACCACCCTCCCGTTTTAGAGCTGCTTGGAGAGCTCAGTGACCAAAAGGTGGTGGGTGAGCAAATAAACCACTCATCCAAAGTCTTGATTTTGGCTGTCCCCAGTCCTGTTATTTTCCAAGACTACTACTATACCAACAGACGCATATAATATTTGTTTTTTTCTGCTTCTTTGTTTTATTTATTTGAAGGACTTGTATTACGCAAAGTGGACTCTTGTGAGCTTTTAGCCATGCTGGTACCTCATCAAAAATATACCTGGAGTTGTGTTTTGTTTCATTCACACATGTTTGAGTAATCCTTTATTATTAGTCTGTCTACATCTCCAAAGTTCGAAATGCTCTGTTCCACCTTGTGATGTCAAGTTAACAGCTACCTTTTGCCTTTAGTTCAGTAGAAACTGGCAATTCCAGGGCTGAAATCATTTAAATGGTTCTAGTGAAGGTGTATGGAGTTTAAAAACACAGTGGACCACTCCCTGTATTATCACATGACATCACAAGGTGGAACAGCATGTTTTCTGTTTGAGAAAAGAACTCAAACCTAAATTTGCACGGTTTGTGTGTTAAGCATGTGTGAATGAAACAAAACACAACTCCATGTCTGTTTTTGAGGTGCTAACAGCTTTCTATGTCTTAAAGATCATAATTTTGCGTAATATAGCACCTTTAATCTCAGTTCTTGTGTGTTTTTTCTGCTTCTTTTTGTAGGCTGCTTTATTCTGTGCTGCCTCCATCTGTTGCCAATGAGCTGCGTCACAAAAGACCCGTCCCGGCCAAACGATATGACAATGTTACCATCCTCTTCAGCGGCATCGTGGGCTTTAATACCTTCTGTAGCAAGCACGCCTCGGCCGAAGGAGCCATCAAGATCGTCAACCTGCTCAATGATGTTTACACACGTTTTGACATCCTGACCGACTCCAGGAAGAACCCCTATGTGTACAAGGTGTGCAGCTGAAAATGCAGTATTTGAATGTCAGATATCATGTGTTTATGTATGACGGACAACATTATTATACTGAAAGGTGCATTGTGTAACATTTCTGGTGGATGATCTGTCAGATGCTTTTCTCCATGGAGATGTTATTGCTTTGTCTAGAATGTTTCACTGTGTGGTATTAAACATTTCTATCTTCATAGAGCCCAAACCAGACCTAGTTACAGGTCAGATCTATGGAGAGGCAACCCCACTTACAGTTTTTCTAGGTATATGAAACAAGCAGGTGACGGACCCTCCACCAGAAAAGTTACACAATGCACCTTTAATCCAAACTAAAATGGTCTTTTTTCCTTATAGGCCAAACAATTGGTTTTAGATTTTTTTATTTGCTCCCAGAGGGGCAATAATGGAGCAGCCAGGGAAGGGGTGAGGTGAGAGCTGAAGGTGCCATTTTCAAATTTGATAAAAAATAACTTTATCTGGAAATTGTCGTAGCTCTAACTGCAACGTAATCTATTTTTTTTTCAGCGGTAAAAAAAAACATTTGCAAAATGTACACAGACGGTTCCCAAGGGTGTCAGAGAAAGAAAACAAACAAACAAACATAAGAACATTACACAAACAACAGTCTGAAATACATAAAATAAAACAACAATATACAGTTAAACAGGCAAAGGCAAGGTGCAGCTGTGACAAGTCCTTTAAGAGTTGTTAAGGAGGCCGATTAGTTCCAGTGCAAAATCCTCCCTGGCCCTCTGTGGTTCGATAGTTTCAGATATTTTGCAAATGTGCTACAATGTGGCTCAGTTTTTGGAGCATTCGACCCACACAACAAAAGCTCAAATCTAGCTAGCATAATGAATCCAGATTTCAGATGATTTGCCAAACATGTTATTGAGCTAAAAATAAACTAAAATATAAACTAAATTACACTAATGTCTTTGTTTTGCTACATTCAAATCATTTTTACTGCAAGTTCATGGCAGGTGAACTTTGCTTTAGAGTCAATTCCTCTCCTTCCTCTCCCTTATTTACGCATTTCCTCCATTTCCGTCCTATTAATTATTAAGGTGCCTAAGGTAAAACAAATCTCAGAATATTAACACAAATCATTTTATCAGCGAGTTAAACGAAAACAACTGGACTTACTTCGCCTTTTTGTAGCCAATGTTTCGCTACCAAACCAGAAAGCTTCATCAAGGCTTGTGTCGGTGACAGTATCTTATTCCTGGGTGTCTCAAAATTAAAATTACCAATTAACACACAAAATTTAAAGGTGTGCTGTGTAACATTTCTAGTGGAGGGTCTGCCACCTGATGTCTCCATGGAAATGTTATTGCTTTGTCTAGAATGTTCCACAGTATAGATACACCTATCTATCACGAGGGAGACGAGCAGGCTACAGCACTACGCGACTACAATTCAGATCTGTGGAGAGTCGCCCCTATTCACAGAAGGAATTATTTTATTTTTGAGCAATAGAAACACCCATAATGAATAAATGCTAGATGGATATGTTTAAAGTCATAGCATGGAACATTCCAGGGAAGGCAATAACATTTACATCTCCACAATGTACCTTTACCAAATAAATTAAAAAGTAGAGTATGAACTGATGAAGTAGGAACCATCCTTTTATTCAAACTAAGCATGAAACATTTCTAAACATACACAGAGACGCCGCCTTATCTCATCTGTCTCAATTGACTTTCCTCAAAGCAGGGCAGTATGAGCTCCAAACTGTGGGTAGTTTTACAATGGAGGATTTTATAGTCAAGTACAGCAGATTTACACTTCAGGCTTTCAGACAAGAATGCTCTTTGAGAAGTCAAACAGATCTGTGCACATCCTGGAGATCAGTGTTAGGCACTGGGTCGCCAAAAGAAGTAATATTTACTTTAGGCACTGAATGACTTGGTGGTCCTTGAGTTTAGTGAGACTCAAAGGGGCCCTGGATGTCTTTGGAGTGACGTAAGTGTGTAACAGTTTATCTCCTGGTGTTTAAGTTTATTTCTGGCTCCGATGTATATGTAAAAAAAGCCTTTGTTGAACTGTGAGGTCATATTTTAGTGCAGTTGCTACCAACGCATGGGGAAATTGATGATGATGTCACCTGAATGTTGGTGAAGTTTCATAACAGATAGTATTTATTGTGCAGGTGGAGACGGTTGGCGATAAATACATGACTGTGAGTGGTCTGCCAGAGCCGTGCACCCACCACGCCAAGTCTATCTGCCACCTCGCGCTGGATATGATGGAGATCGCCGAACAAGTGAAAGTGGACGATGAGCCAGTTCAGGTTTGTTACATACAGCAGTAATGAAACAGTGCTCATTAAGATAAGATAAGATAAGCCTTTGTTGTTGTGACGGAGTAGCCCCGTCAAAGCCCGCGCTAACTTAAGTACGCGCAAACAAACCCGCGCTAGCCACTTACCTGGTTTCGTTCATTCTGCTCCATTTCCCGCTCCCCGTCCGTCCGTCCGCTCCGTTCTCCGCTATGTTTGCTGTCCGTTCACCACCGCAGTCGTCTCGGGTGCACACGAGTCCACTGTTGAACCATCCATGTCCATAGTCCTGCTTTCCAGTAAACTCCAAACCAGTATCCATCTCCCATTCGCGAGCCGCACTGTCAAACCGAGCGCCTCTCGCACTTCCTATTTCCGTCATAATGCGCGGGACATTGGCGTCTGACGTCACAGTGACGTCATCACAAATTATATCTTGCAGCACTAAAATAGCTATATTATTCCTCCTGATTCTGCTACAGGCGCAGAGACATGGCCATGTTGCATGATATATTTTCAAGTATTTTTCTGTATTTTTGTTATCACTATTAATTCAGGTTTTAGTGTTGAAAACCAGTTTTTTTGTGTTAATTGGCTTGGGGGAGGAGCCTTGGTGGATAAAAGGGGGCCACTCTCCCTCCCTCAGTCAGTCTGGGCCAGGAGTTGTACATGGAAGCACTCTTCAAACTTTTCTTTTTGGGATTAAATAATCAAAAACATCCTGCTGACTACGCCATCGTCATTACATAGGATTAGAACCCCGTCACATATGGTGTCAGAAGTGGGATGGCTAGTCGCAGAAAGAGAAAAGGGCTCCGTTCCCAAAGAAAGTTTGAAGAGGAGTATGCGGCTGAGGATGGTGCTGGAGACACATCCCATGAAGAGGGCGCTGCTGGGCAACCTATGGGTGAACTCTTGGGCCTGATGAGAGACTTTATGGCGGGCCAGCAGAAGAGAGAGGAGGGATTGCTACAGGAGATACGCAACCTCCAGGTAACGCTGCGCTCACCTTCTCCTGCCAGATCTGAGCTTCCGGTTTCCAGTCAGGATAGTCCCAGCCCACGGTTTGCGCTGCCAACCCCTGCACCTTCTAGGCGACCTCAGGGGGAGTCAACGACTTTGCACCGGCCTCCAGAAGAGAACGCTAGTGGTCGGGATTTAGCGGCCCCACTGGAGTGGAGACCATACAGTGTGGAGCCGAAGATTCCTCCATACCAGATGGGAGAGGATATAGAAAATTATTTGCTGCGTTTTGAGAGAATTGCAAAGACTTGGAAATGGCCAGAGACTGAGTGGGCATGCCGCCTTGTGCCACTCCTGTCAGGGAAAGCTTTGGAAGCCTATACGGCCATGGACGAAGATGAAGCCCACTGCTATAGGGATTTGAAAGTGGCTTTGTTGGAAAAATTTGACATTTCCCCGGAAACATACAGACAGCAGTTCCGTTGTCCCACTGTCCCACCAGGAGAAACCCCCACTGAGACATACCATCGCCTCAAAAGCCTGTACCGGAGGTGGGTTCGCCCTGAGCAGCTCACCAAGGAGCAAATTGGAGAGCTTATCATTCTGGAGCAGCTTCTCCGCGTCCTGCCAGCCGACGTCCGCACCTGGGTTCGGGAGCATGAACTTGAGGACGGCCTGCATGCAGCAAAGTTGGCGTTGCAGCACCAGAATGCTCGTAGAGGGGGACCTCCACGCTTCACCAGCTCAACACCAAGATCATCACAACATCCACCACCACCTCGGCAGGTCAGAGAAAGTAGCCACGACTCCCGAGGTACTCCCAGCTCCGCCACCACCCAGCCAGTAACCGGTAAGCCCTTCGTTTGCTATTACTGTCAGCAGCAGGGTCACAAAGCGTCTGTGTGTCCGGTACGCAGAGACAAACTCACTGGTGCCTGCTATGCACCCCGTGAGGAAGGGGAACTGTTTGGCACTCATGGCCTGAAGGAGCGTACCTTAAAAACAGTGACTTTGAATGGCCAGCAGGTGACTGCACTGTTGGATAGTGGCAGTTTCACATCTCTGGTGAAGGGAAGCTATGTGCCTGTGAACTCTGTGGACTATGGCCTGAAAACTGACGTTGTGTGTGTTCACGGTGATAACCATGCATACCCTAAAGCAGAAGTGACTGTAAAAATTGACGAACAACCGTATTTAATGACTGTAGCTGTGGTAGAGAACTTGCCTGTTGATCTTGTCCTTGGAACTGACTTACCTGTACTGTTGGACCTTTTGCAGGGAGCGGAATGTAATGTTATGTGTGATGCAAGTGAAATGGATGTGTCTGGCAATGTTTCGTGTCCAGTGGTGACTAGGTCCCAGGCCAAAATGGGTGTCGAACCCTTGCCTTACCTAGATGATGGTTTGTGTGAGGGGGGAATAAAGGGGCCTAGAAAGTCTAAACGCCAGAGACGCTTTGAAAAACAGCTGATGCTAAATGATCATGATCAGAATTTGGATGTGGATGAACTATGGAGGGTGCCAGAGAATATTGCAGAATTACAGAGGCAGGATGTAACCTTGAAAACCTGTTTCGATAAACTCAATACTAATGCTAATGCTAATGCTAATATAACTGGTAAAGAGCAGTTCGCTCAGGTTAATGGTGTGTTGTATGTTTGTGACAATGCTCAGAAACGCCTTGTTGTCCCTGCGCCTTGTAGACAGCTGGTCATGCGTGTCGCACACACCCTTCCATGGGCTGGGCATTTTGGCCGCCATAAAACATACTTGCGCGTTAGTGCTCGTTTTTACTGGCCCGGCATGTATCAGGACATTCAGGCATACTGCACCACATGCCCCATTTGCCAAAAGACCGCCCCAACCCGAAAGTCCGAGCGAGCTCTCCTCCATCCACTGCCAATCATCTCCACACCCTTTCGCAGGATAGCAATGGACATTGTTGGCCCATTAGTCAAAAGTGCCCGAGGTCACCAGTATATTCTTGTGATTTGTGACTATGCCACCAGATACCCCGAGGCCTTCCCACTCCGCACAATCACTGCCCCTGCTGTCCTCCATTCATTGGTGCAGTTGTTCTCCAGAGTCGGGATCCCAGATGAAATTCTGACTGATCAAGGGACTAATTTCACATCGCGTCTTTTACAGTTGTTTCACAAGCAGCTGGGGATCACAGCTCTGCGAACCACACCATATCATCCCCAAACTGATGGCCTCGTTGAAAGGTTCAATCAGACTCTGAAGAGGATGCTTCAGAAGTTTGTTGGTGACACCGGAAAGGACTGGGATAGGTGGTTGCCATTTATCCTCTTTGCCTATCGGGAGGTGCCACAGGCCTCCACTGGATTCTCTCCCTTCGAGTTACTATACGGTTGGGACGTTCAAGGACCCTTGGACCTGCTGGGCAAAGCATGGACCACCCCTGAAACAAAGCCCAGTGAGCAGGGGATTATCCAGTACGTGCTCCAGATGAGGGACCGGCTGTCCAGGTACCAGGAAGAGGCTGAGGAGAACCTGAAGGAGGCCCAGAAAAAGCAGAAAACCTGGTATGACCAACAGGCCAGAAAAAGAGACTTCCAGCCAGGCCAAAAAGTCCTTCTGTTGCTCCCGTCCTCCAACAGCAAGTTGTTGGCAAAATGGCAAGGCCCATACACGGTCACCAGGCGAATGGGACCGGTCACGTATGAGGTGCACCAACCGGACAAGAAGAAGTCCCGACAAACCTACCATGTAAACCTCCTGAAGGCGTGGAAGGAGCCGTCTGTTGTGGCTCCTGAGGCAGCACTGCTGGTGAGACAGGTGGATGTGGAGGAAGAGGAGAATCCTGGTGTTCCCATAGTCCCCGAAGCTTCAGAACCTCGCATAGCACACCTCTCTGGAGAGCAAGCTGCTGATCTCCTAAAGGTCTTCAGAGACATGCCCGAGTTGTTGGCGGCAAAACCCGGTAAGACCACACTGATTGAGCATGTGATTCGGCTGAAGGACCAGAGACCCATTCGTCAACGCCTCTACCGTGTCCCTCAGCAGCTGGTGGCACAACTACGCCAAGAGATCGAGTCTATGCTGGAGCTTGGAGTCATCGAGCCGTCAACATCAGAGTGGTGCAGCCCAGTTGTCATCGTGTTTAAAAAGGACGGAACCTTGCGCATTTGCATAGACTTTCGCAAACTCAACTCCATCTCAGAGTTTGACGCCTATCCTATGCCAAGGATCGATGACCTCCTGGATCGTATTGGATCGGCTGCCTACATCACTACGCTGGACCTGTGCAAAGGCTACTGGCAAGTGCCCCTGGAGGCTTCCAGCCGACCCTACACAGCCTTCAGAACACCGGCAGGACTTTTCCAGTTCACTGTTATGCCTTTTGGTTTACATGGCGCCCCAGCAACCTTTCAGCGACTCATGGACAGGGTGCTACAGGACTGTGAAGAGTTCAGTGCCGCTTACCTGGATGATGTAGTGATCTTCAGCGACACTTGGGAACAGCATGTCCACCACCTGAGAGCAGTCCTGAAGAAGATTCAAGCCGCTGGGCTCACATTGAATGTGGCAAAGTGTGAGTGGGCCCGCCACAAAACCCGGTACCTGGGCTACCAGCTAGGAGGAGGAGAGGTGCGACCGCAGATGGATAAGGTTGAAGCTATCCAAAAGTGCCCTCGTCCACAAACCAAAAAGGAGGTGCGATCCTTCCTGGGCCTGGCTGGATGGTATCGGAGGTTTGTTCCCCAATTTTCCACCATTGCAGCACCACTCACGGCCTTGACAACAAAACACCAGAAAAACCCAGTGACCTGGACTGAAGAATGTGAGAAGGCCTTCAACACCCTAAAAACGTTCCTCTGCTCATCTCCAGTACTACGCAGTCCTGACTTCAGCCGCCGCTTCCTTGTGCAGGTCGATGCCTCTGAGGTGGGTTTGGGAGCAGTCCTTGCCCAGGGGGAAGCCGGAGCCGAGCAGCCCATTTTGTACCTGAGCCGCAAACTTCTGCCCAGAGAGTCCAGATATTCGGTGGTCGAGAAAGAAGGTCTGGCCATTAAGTGGGCGCTAGAGAGCCTCAAGTACTACCTGCTTGGGAGAGAGTTTGATCTGGAGACGGACCATCGAGCTCTCACATGGATCAATTCAATGAGGGATCACAACAGCCGCTTGACCCGTTGGTACCTCTCACTGCAGCCCTTCAAGTTTGTGGTTCGACACCGATCAGGAAAGTCCAACTTGGTTGCAGACTACCTTTCCAGGTTGCCAAGGCTTGGTCAGCCTTGGGGAGGAGGAGGATGGTGTGACGGAGTAGCCCCGTCAAAGCCCGCGCTAACTTAAGTACGCGCAAACAAACCCGCGCTAGCCACTTACCTGGTTTCGTTCATTCTGCTCCATTTCCCGCTCCCCGTCCGTCCGTCCGCTCCGTTCTCCGCTATGTTTGCTGTCCGTTCACCACCGCAGTCGTCTCGGGTGCACACGAGTCCACTGTTGAACCATCCATGTCCATAGTCCTGCTTTCCAGTAAACTCCAAACCAGTATCCATCTCCCATTCGCGAGCCGCACTGTCAAACCGAGCGCCTCTCGCACTTCCTATTTCCGTCATAATGCGCGGGACATTGGCGTCTGACGTCACAGTGACGTCATCACAAATTATATCTTGCAGCACTAAAATAGCTATATTATTCCTCCTGATTCTGCTACAGGCGCAGAGACATGGCCATGTTGCATGATATATTTTCAAGTATTTTTCTGTATTTTTGTTATCACTATTAATTCAGGTTTTAGTGTTGAAAACCAGTTTTTTTGTGTTAATTGGCTTGGGGGAGGAGCCTTGGTGGATAAAAGGGGGCCACTCTCCCTCCCTCAGTCAGTCTGGGCCAGGAGTTGTACATGGAAGCACTCTTCAAACTTTTCTTTTTGGGATTAAATAATCAAAAACATCCTGCTGACTACGCCATCGTCATTACATAGGATTAGAACCCCGTCACAGTTGTTTAAAAATTGAGAAATTTGTGTTGGACATAAGGGGCACAATGAAAATCAACAACATCCAAACAAAAATTTATACAAGTTACAGTACTCAATACATTCAAATGACCAAGAGCTACACTCTCCACAGAAACAATCGAGCTATTAAGATATAGTCCCCAGAAAAGAACAGAGCCATTACACTTATTCATATCCACATTGCACACAATCTATTACACAACCTTCATGGCCTTAAGGTACAATTTCTATTGCACTCTATTACAGTCAGTATTGCACTCAACCCTAATCGACCTTTATAGTTTTTTCTTATGTATAATTTTACTAAGGCTGATTACTGTACTATCATAAAATCCTATAAAAGTGTCCACATTGGCAATTTAACATTATATGAGTTAAAAAGTTAGCTGGGACTGTGAGGAATTATAATTAACTTTATTCATTCACATTAATCCTTATTATGCTCAGACAAGCTCATCTCCTTCACTGCTCTAACAGTCATGTATCAGTGATTGATTTCTGAATAATTATATTTGCACATCTGGACATACCTTTATGCTGAAGTAATAAACAGTGAAATGTTGGACAGAGAGCAGCAGACATATTGTTAATAGATGGTTTGGGATTGTTATTGTATCAATGACTGTTGAGACGTAATGTAGGAAAATCATGTCTGGCAAACAAAAGGTTGTTTATTTTGGGCCGTGGTCCTGGATGAAGAGGAGTTCGTGTTAGTAGCAGAAACAAGACTCAAATCATCTCACGATCCTCCAGCTAAAAATAGATCCTCATCTGTTTTAGACACTCTCTGCGTGTTCAAGCTCCCAAGACAACAAGCATGAAGAAAAACAGTTTTAGCATAAATATTGTTTTAGCGAAAAAGATAATTTCTCTATACTGCAAACATTGGAGCCTAAAAATAATGTTATGGGACTTGGTGAAAACATTATATGTCCACTAGAAGTTTAACTTTTTGCTACAAGAATTTACCAATCCCAGTCGATCATTATTCGCTCTAAGCCTCTCCAAGATTCAAAGGAAGGAGCACAGTTTGTTTCGGAGCTGTCTCTCTTGTGCACACTGTATGTACAAGTACGTTTTGACCAAAGAGCTCACATGGGCGGTTGTCTGTGTTTTCTTTTTTTCTAGATTACTATCGGTATTCACACAGGAGAAGTTGTAACTGGAGTGATTGGCCAAAGGATGCCTCGATACTGCCTTTTCGGAAACACGGTTAATCTCACAAGTCGCACAGAAACAACCGGTGAAAAAGGGAAGATAAATGTCTCTGAGTATACTTACCGGTGAGTGGAGTTACACACATGTCAAATCATACTTTTTAAAGGTGCATTGCGCAACTTTTCTAGTGGAGAGTTCGTCACCTGCTTGTCTCCATGGAGATTTTGCTTAGAATGTTCCATGGTGTGACATTAAACACATCTATCTAGCATTTGTTCATTACGGGTGTTTCTATTCCTCAAAAATACAATAATTTTCTCTGTGAATAGGGTTGCCTCTCCACAGATCTGACCTGTAATGTAACCTATAGTTGTCTCCCTTGAATTAGATTAGGTTTAATCTCTACCGTGGAACATTTTAGACAAAGCAACAACATCTCCATGAAGACAAGCAGGACCCTTCACTAGAAATGTTGCGCAATGCACCTTTAAGGTAAGACACTACAAGCAAAATCCATTTTTTTGTTTTTTTTTTGGTCAGTTTGGTCTCTTAGCATATACGCTTTCAGGTGGAAACAACAAAATTATCAACTCTTCACTGAAAGATGTTTTAATATTTAATTTAATCAGCTTGCCTCCATAGAGTTGTATGGGACATTAACTTCAGAGGTTTTCTGAAAATGCATTTCCTCCCAAAGGGACATAAGGATCATCCCTCAAAGCAGTGCCTACAAATATCAAATTTTCCAACCTCATACTTAACAAGATTTTTTTTATATCTCATTCCAAGTGTGCAAATTTTCAGTCAGATCTATTTTACTCAAATACTAAATAAGAGCTTCAAAACCCCCTCTGTATATTTTTTATTATCTAATGTGTCAACAAATAGAAGCAAGGAATTTAAACCAGGCTTTTCTCATGTTTTATACGAAAACATTACCGGATGAACACTTTTCTACTTTTTTCCTACATCTATGTTAGTAAACCACAGAAAAAGTTTAAAACTGACCTGTAATGTCTCGCCTAAAATCTATGAATAAGTACATTTTGGAGAAGAAACAAAATAAACCCACTGCGCCGAAGGAAAATTATGTTGCAATTCTCCGCAACAATTTAAAAGCAGACAAAGAGAGAAGAAAATGACAATCTTATCTTGCGTTAAATATTTGTTCATGTCATAGTCATAGCAAGATTTAATGAAACACAAATCTTGCAGGCTGCGTTTTATGTGTGATTTGTGAACATGTTGACACTTTATTTCAGGTGTTTGCAGTCTGCGGAAAATGCCGACCCCCAGTTTCTCCTGGAGCACAGAGGCCCCGTCACCATGAAAGGAAAGAGTGAACCCATGAAGGTGTGGTTTCTCTCCAGGAAGTCCACAGACCCAGAATCCTCCACTAATAAAGCTTAATTCACTGTCCTGGATGTACAAAACAACATAAAGCTGCATTGTGTAACTTTTCTGGTGGAGGGTCAGTCAAATGCTTTTCCCTATGGAGATGTTATTGCATTTGTCTGGAATGTTTCACAGCATGGCATTAAACCATTCTATCTTCATGGAGACCAAACCAGGCCAAGTTACAGGTCAGATCTGTGGAGAGGCAACCCCACTCACAGCCAGAATGCCTGTTTTTCTAGGGATTTTTTAGCTATAAAACCACTTGCAATTGAATAAATGCAAGGTAGATTTATTTAAAGTTATACTGTGGAACATTCCAGGCAGAGCAATGACACATCCATAGAAACAAGCAGGTGACGGACCCCCAACCAAAAAGTTACGTAGTGCATGAGTTAAATAAAAATATAACTCATGTTTTTAACCATTTCAGATTTGTGAGATTAGTCTTGTAAAAGTGTTTTCTTCTATTAGCTACTTATTAAAACAAATACATTAACCTTTTTAGTTCTGTCAGATGAAATGAGACACTTAAATCTGATTTTTATTACTTTTAAATTGCTTTGAAAAAAGAGAGGTGTTTTATTCTATTAGCAGATGAAACACTGCAAAAACTAAAATCTAGCCAAAGTTTTATCATGATTTGAGTACATTTCATTTGACAAGTAAAATTATCAACCAAAGGAACAAGACTTTTTGTGCTTAAAATATGTAAAATACACCTTGCTACGCTTATGATAAGAAAAACAACTCTTTGCACTTAAAATAAAAAATGAAATCTAATGTTGCTTGAATTAAGAAAAACACACTTATTCCACTGGTAGATCATTTTACTTGTCAAGTTGTGTCTGCTCAAATAAAGTAAAATGTTCTTAACTGAAGTCATTTTAACTTACCTACATATTGTTTTTATTATTATTTTATTGTGCTTTGAAAAAAAATGTTTATTTATAATATTAAAAAAAGAAAGATTGGTTATGTTAATTTTATATTCACTGATTTGTAGTAAAAACAACACAAAAATGCTTACAGAGTGTACAGTGGTGTGTTAGGTATACTATATATTTGAACAAAATACTAGATTAATTACAGTAATATAATGATTAAATATATGATTCATTTGTATGCCACATCCTGCAGCGAAATAGTAATTTTGTTTGTAAAAGTTATATATATTTACTTGGCATTTTGTAGCTGTTGTAAGAAATCTTTGTATGTTATTGAGACACAAAACATTTTAAAGGTGCATTGTATAAGTTTTATGGTAAAGGGTCTGCCACCTGTTTGTCTCCATGGTGATATTATTGTTTTTGCCTTGAATGTTCCACAGTGTGACATAAAACATATCTAACTCCATGAAGACAGGCAGGTGGCACGATCAAGCCAGTTACAGGTCAGATCTGTGGAGAGGTATGCCCGTTCACAAAGCATTTTTCAAGGTGTTTTTGGCAATAAACACGCCGTTAATTGAATAAATGTTAGACAGCTGTTTAATGCCAGGCTGTGGAACATCCAAGACAGAACAATAATTTTTATGGAGACAAGTAGGCGGCAGACCCTACATCAGAAAAGTTACACAGTGCACATTTAATCTTTAACAACAGTCACACTCTCAAATGAGTCCAGCAGTAGGCTAGTTTTAAATGTTGCCAGTGTTGGGAAGAATACTTTGAAAATGTATTTAGTTACATATTTCTGAATACCTGCATTAAATGGTCCATATTACGCTATTTTCTGATCTCTGTTATGTTGTTTCCTCATCAAAAAAATAGCAAACTACCCCTTCATGACATCACAGGGTGAAACAAAACATTTTGAGATGTAGAAAGATTAATGATAAAGGATTACTCAAATATGTGTGAATGAAACAAAACAACTCCAGGTCTGCTTTTGAGGAGATAACAGCATTATAACATGAATTAAAGCTCACACGAGTCAATTTCGTTGTTATATAGTACCTTTAAAATGGATTTTGTAACATATTCTGATCTCTGGTCCAGTCAGAGTACTGTATTCTGAATATTTGGAATACTTTTACATCAAGTTGCATTCTAGTAGTATTACAAACTGCTTTATTTTGGATGCCCTGTATATCATGCATTAACTTGATAAAGTATCGCCGTGTATTCCTGTTAATTTAGGAAAGCAACTGTAGCTAACTGTACCAGAATACAGTTACTCAAAATTAGTATTCTGAATGCATTTTTTCAGTACATGTATTCAGTTACTTCCCAACACTGAACATAGCAGTAGAATATGTTTAATTTTATTTAACCTGTACCACTTATGTACCTTCATGCACACTACCTTGTCTCCTGTTGCAGTATTTAAAATCCTACTGTCTAATCTTACAATGTTTTGAATATATTTATTGTAGACTACATGGTATTTATTTTTCACGTTATACTACAATTATAATTATACAATACAATTAAAATTATAACTGACTATACTACTTTTGTTTGTTCACGGAATATTGTTGTGCAATGTTTATTTCACATAATATATTACTATATTTTTGTTTATTCTCCTGTGTTAATGTTTTGCTTTAAATTATAATAAATCTTAATTATTTGTGAAGAATTGTTGTTATGTGGACTTTTTTAGTAAGATTAAGCACCATCTAGTGGCTGTTTTAGTCGTGAGCACAGATTCTGTACAGTGTATGGTCTTGAAGCTTTGGGCAAATAAAAGTTTTTAGTTGCATGTCATCCAGTAAGGACATAGTTTTTTTGTTGTTGTTGTTGTTTTTTTGTTTTATTTTATTTTATTATTAATTCATTTTTTTTGTGTGTTTTTGTGGTTGAGTCTGTTGAGTTACACTGTCTGCTGCACAAGTAGAGACAGATCAATAGGCAGGTGTTTCCCAACCAGAGGTACCGTACAGGGATGCTTGGGGTGTGTAAGCATTTACCAGGGCCAAGGGGTACCATAGCAACTTAATTTATAAAGCCCTTTAAACACTACTTTTGAATAGACGAAGATAATCAAAGTCAGAATACTATTATTAGAAACAAAAGAAGAGCCAAATTTTAAAAGATTCTGAAATTTAATAGTATTTGGATTAAACATGTTTCTAGAAGTAACTTTTGACATCTTTAAGACAGTTTTGGATGATTATGGACTTACAAAGTCAATATAGCCTACTTGTAATGCAACTGGCAATACTATAAGTAGATTTATTTGCCTGTAGCACCAGTTCTCAGACTGTGCTGGCGGTATTCCTTTTCAGTTTTAGTGTTAGTCAATTGTATCACCTTCTTTGAGTAAGTTTTTGTGGAGAATTTCTGAACTAAAGTGGTTTAGTTCTGGGATAGTCCTGTATTAGACCTGGTTTAGACCTGGTGGTACTTGATGTGGAAATTTTGAGAATTACTGACCTATAGTAACCAAGTTAGATGGTAACCGGTGTGTGACATAGGACATAGAGTCGAGAAAAAAAAAAAAAAATAAAAAATATGGAATATGGGAACCACCAGTTCTACTTGCAAACTGTAGGGGGCAGCAATACACGAGAGACGCGTTTATTCTTCGTAACAAAAAGCAGAAGAAGAATAACGTGGGGCTCTGGATCAGACATGACTGCGCTCAGCTGACGCTTCCACAAATATGACCAAGAAGAAACCCTGAAATTATCTTTCTGGAGTGATTTATGGACCGAGTGACAGTGAAGGACGAGGCGGACCCGTGGGGCCCCTCTCAGCGCGGCTTCAGGTGAGAAAAGCCGCGGAAAAGTGGAGAGATACAGAGGCAGACAAAGTTCAAGGAAACTGTCATTATATTCATCAGATGTAAACATACAACAAAGAGCGTGCAGATGGTGATTTTGTGTAACGTCGTAAGCACTTTTGTAATTCAACTAAATAAAGACTTGTTTTGTTTTCGTTGTGGTTTGCGCGCTGGGACTGGGTGTACTAGATCTGTATTCTCATGGGACTTATGCCAGATGTGTCTTGTTTTCTTTGTCTTAGTCACAAACATGGCTCAGATCCACAGCAGAAACTACGAAATCAAGTGATCAAGAATGAAGAGATAGCTGGTAAGATATCTACTTTTTCATTTTTTATTGTTTTTACTGAGAATTTGAACTAAATGCTGTTAGTGTATTGTTTATTCTTTACACTACAGGCCTAAACCATCACCTCTCAGACCAGCCACAAACCAAAGACCAGTTATGCATCAAACCTGTGGAGGAGCTTTCAGGCTTTCCTTTGACCATCGTATCTGTCAAAAAAGAAGATGGTAACAATGCCGGTTGCATGTCCGGTCTTGAGGAGGAGTTTAATGACCAAATGGAAGGCGCTACGGAATTAGAGACGGATAGTTATGGAAACTCTTCTGACACAGACAATTCACTGAACTGGGACAGGGAACTAGCAGCTAAAATCTCAACTGGACACGAATCCAACTCCAGTTTACAAACAGACGACGAAGAACAAGCTGAATGTTCGGAAGATTGGATTCGGAAGTGGAAAGTTAATGATGATGTCTGTTATCCAGTGCATGTTAATAGCAACAAACTCAACATAAATTCAGTTGGTGAGCAGGGTGTAACAGAAGAGCACAGATGTTCAGACTGCGGAAAGACTTTTACTGATAAGCTGTACCTAAAGAGACATATGATAAGGCATACAGGTAGAAGACCATTCACCTGTTCAGTTTGTAAGAAAAGTTTCACTCAAAATGCCCATCTGAGAAAACATATGAGATGCCACACAGGAGAGAGGCCTTTTAACTGCCCTATGTGTGATTCAGCTTTTAGCCTGAAGCAAAACCTGCATCGTCACATGACCAGTCACAGTGGAGCGAAGTCTTTCAGCTGCCCAGTGTGTAAGAAAAGTTTCACTCAGAAATGCCATCTTAGTCGGCATATGAGTCTACACCTGAGAGAAAAGCTCTGCAGCTGTCCAGGTGAATCATGTGAACATATAAAGTCTGTGAATGGCCAGATAATGGCACTAACCGCAGAGAAACCTTTCATTTGTCCTTTTTGTAGCAAAGGTTTCACTCGCAAAGATCACCTCTCCTCACATATGAGCGCTCACACAGGAGATAAGCAGTTTGATTGTCCTGAATGCGATGCCAAGTTTAATCTCAAGCAAAGTTTTGAGCGGCACATGGCAGTACACAGTGGGGAGAAGCCTTTTAAATGCCCAGATTGTAATAAAGGATTCACCAGGAATAGCACTCTGAAACTGCACATGAGAACACACACAGGGGAAAAGCCTTTCAGCTGTTCAGAATGTGATGCGAAGTTTAACCGAAAAGAAAACTTCCTTCGCCACTTAACTGTTCACACCGGAGCGAGGCCATACAGCTGTCCTGTTTGTAAAAAGGACTTTGTGCGTAAACCAAGCCTTGATAAACATATGAAATCTCACACTAAACAATGACAAATTTAGACCGTAAATATATCTTTTCTAATCCAGTGAGGTTAATTTGGTCTTCTGATGATTTATTTTAAAGGTTCCATGTTACATTATTTTCTGATATGTGTTATAATGTTGTTTCGTCATCACAAACAGACCTGGAGTTGTTAACACACAAGCACACACATATTTAGGCTGAGTTTTTCTCTCAAACAGAAAACACTCTGTTCCACCTTGTGACGTCATGTGTTGATGCAGAAAGTGCATCAGTCCACTGTGTTTTAAACCCAATATACTTTTACTAGAATCATTTGGATAATTTCAGCCCTGGACTTTCCACTTTATACTGAACAAAGAGTAAAGTAAAGTAAAAACTGTAAAAGTAAAAAGTAACTGTAACTGTAAAAAGCTGTTACCTTGAAAATTACCGCTTCATGACATCACAAGGTGGAAAAGAGCATTTTGAGCTTTGGAAATGTATACGGACTAATAATAATAAAGGGATACTCAAATATGTATGAATACAAGTATACAAAATACAAGTCTTTTTGATGAGGTAACAAATCTAACATGGCTTAAAGCTCTGAAGAGTCAATTTTGCATAATGTAGGACCTTTAATAAATTATTTTTTCAGACCAAAGTTTAGTTTGTTTTCATATCTTAAATCAGCTGACCAGGCAGACACAGCAACAGCACAAACTCTTAAAGGGAAGACTAAGAGGAAGAGTCAAGTATGAAAATAAGCAAAACTTTGGTCTGAAAAAATTGTGTATTAAAATATATATCTTTTACAAATTATTGGGCCATAGTAGTATGAATAATAGCTTTTTGTTTATTTTGTATCTGTTTTATCTGCTAAAATTGTAAAATAAATTTGTTAAATAATACCATGTGTAATTTTCTTTTAGTTTAGTTTATTTATTTTATTTTACAAGCACCATGTACAGAAGCATTAATCAAAGAAACATTGAAGAAATGCTTTGGACCAGACTACAGCTCTCTAATTTCCATCTGCACTCCCTGAGACATACAAAACACAGAATACAAAAATAGCATAAAAACAATGCACTCTATATACAAATAGTGATACAAATTGCAATGGCATTAATTAAATAGCTCAATCCCTTTCCCATCCTACTCCCTCTGTGTCTTTCATCAGATATCATTTAGTTATAAGTTGGCCATTCTGTGTTGTTGTATTCTGAAAGTCGTGTGCTGCCTAAGGGCGCCCTCTAGTGGCCAAGCGTTGTTTTGTGCACACGATGACAGGTTATAGGAAGGTTTTCATCCCTGTACTAAAAGATTACAGCCAGCAGTTCTCTGTTATGCATACTTCTCATGTTAGTAAGTCTGATATATGCTTATGTCCTAAAATATCCATATGCATACACTTTACTACAAATTGTACGGCTTCTATAACTTTAATGTTACTGTTTTTTAAGACATGCATTAGTAGCTCAAAGATAGTATTAACATGCAGAGATAAGAAGTTCTAATAACTTTTCTTTGTGTTTCTTACACCGCTCTTTCATATGGGGTCTGTGTCTATCCTTTGAAAATTATTTTGTGCATTATTTAATTTTTTGTTTCCATCAAATTACATGAATTTCTAATTATAAATCTTACTTGAGAAGTAGTTTTCCCAAATACCTTTTTTCTCTTACTTGAGTAATTTCTTGGACCACTACTTTGTACTTCAGTAATATTATTTTTGAAGTAATGTTACTGTTTACTTGACTACAGTTTTTGGTTACTCTGATAAGATGAAGCCGTAATCTTGTTTGGTGATTTCATCAGAAAGTCAAAGTCTCCTGAGATAAGAGAGGTCTTCTGTAGGTGTGAAGTTCATGCAGAGGTTTTCTGAGATGGACTGAGCTGTTCATTAAGGCAAATAAAAAGTGGAGGTCCCTGTAGTTTAGTTATAGTTATGTTTAGTGATTAAGATGCATCTACGTGCCTGTGTTTTTAGAATGTGTTGAATAGAGATGCTGAAGTAGAGGCTAAATCAGGACATAAAGGACACTGTGTTTTAATATCAACTATTGATAAGGCTTTTCTCATATCAGGACTGTCCTGATAATGATCAAATCTGAGTCTGGAGCATCCCGTATAGCTGAGAGGGGCGGCTGTTTTTTGGTGTGGTTGGATACACTATATTACTCAAAATTGATTGTTGTGAGTTTTAAGCCATGTTACAATATTGTCAATATTAAATTACTGTCAAAACATACCTGAAGTTGTGTTTTGTTTCATTCACATATGTTTTAGTAGCTCTTATTAGTCTGTGTGTACAAAGCTCACAAATGCTCTGTTCCATCTTGTGTGAAGTTAACAGCTACCCTTTACATTTAGTTCAGTAGAAAGTGGCAATTCCAGGGCTGAAATTATCCAAATGATTTTACTGAAGGTGTATGGAGTTTAAAAACAGGAGAACACTTCCTATTCCTGTGTATTACCACATGACATCACAAGGTGGAACAGAATGTTTTGTGTTTGAGAGAAGAACTCAGCCTAAATATGCAGGGTTTGTGTGTTAAACATGTGAATGAAACAAAACACAATTCCAGATATGTTTATGATGAGGAAACAACATAGATTAGAAAATAGCGTAATATGGGCCCTTTAACCTTAGTAATAATATAAATTAATGACCAGGCAGAATATTTTATAAAAAGTGCATTTAATTGACTACATAGAGCTGATCCATTCTACTCCATTATGTTTGGAGATAAGGGTAAACACAATAAGCTTTGACTTACTTAGTGTTTGATTTTATGTGCATCAGACTGAATATAATGTATTTAGACTGTAATGGGTTATACATTGACCAAATAAATGAACGAATGAATGTTTAAAATTAAGTTAAATTAGTAATTAGTTTAAAAAAAAAGTAAAAAAAAAAAAAAAAAAAGCATCACCACATTTTTGAATCAGAAAAGGTAAGCCTGTTATAAATATAGTTAGTAAGTGGAGTTGATAAACTGCCAGTCTCATCTGAAAGGTGTTTTGCGTATGCATTACTACAGCCTGTTTGATGCCAGACCTGTCACAGTAACACATTTTGAAGCACGACTTATTGCTGAAGTAAATATAGACGATAAACAATAATACTGAAACTAATTTATGGCTCTGACACAAAAACCCAAGTGCAGATTTTTAACCACAAAAACTGTTCTAAATTTACAATTTTGTTAAAAAAACCATGAGCTGCAATAAATAAACAGCAGAAATAAACACTTAAAGGTGCACTTTGTAACTTCTACAGTTGAGGGTCTGCTACTTGTTTGTTTCCATGGAGATATTATGTTATTTCTTTGCCTGGAATGTTCCACAGTAGGGCATTAAACATATCTCCCTTGCACTCGTTCAATTACAGGTGTTTAATAGCTCAAAAATACCTTCAAATGTGAATTCTCACCATGTGCAGGCTTGCTTCTCCATAGATCTGACCGTTACCCTGTCTCCATTCTGACTGCCAATTTTATTTCCATACTATGGAATAATCAAGGCAAAATAGTAACATCTCCATGGAGACAAACAGGCGACGGACCCTCTGCCAGAAATGTTACACAGTGCACCTTTAAATATTAACATTGCATCTGTAATAAGTCATAGAAGTTATTAATTCAATGTTTTACGGCTCAAATCTTATCATATAGCCAAAAAATAACTACAAATTTCCCAGTATTGACCACAAAAATGTATTGTTCTATCGTTCATATATTGAACGAAAAGTCTCAGTATAGTAATGATTGTGACAGGCTTGTTTGATGCACTGTGAAACAGTAACTGCCATGTGTTTTCCAAATAAACACCTGCAGAACTGGTTATGGTACTGTGCAATGTTATTTACTCTAGATTTAAGTGTACAAAGCAGCTTGGAGTGGGCATGGCTTTAACTATTCAGCATTATGCAAGTGAGAAACTGTGCTATTATATTACCTCAGGTCGAGCTTTAAACAGCCACATCATCATTAAGATAAATGAGGAGATAAGGGAGCCAGGTTTTAAAAGGCATGTCAGAGCCGCCAGGTGCAGTCCCTGTCACTGTAGACTCCATCTCTGCTCAGCCTCATCCTGCACCCGCCACCCACCAACATGACCTTCAACGGTTCCTGGAAAGTTGACCGCAGTGAAAACTATGAGAAGTTTATGGAGCAAATGGGTAAGGGGAAAAGGTTATTCTACTGCAAAAGCATTTTCCGAGAATTCCTTTAGGCAGGCGCCCTCATGTTGGCATAACACTGTCGCATGTACTAACGGGTGTGTCTGTGTAGGTATTAACATGGTGAAGAGGAAGCTGGCGGCTCACGACAATCTCAAAATCACCTTGGAACAGACTGGAGACAAGTTTCATGTGAAGGAGAGCAGTACCTTCAGAACCCTGGAGATTGACTTTACACTGGGAGTCACCTTTGAGTACAGCCTCGCAGATGGGACAGAACTATCGGTGAGTCTATGGAATTTTATGATGATAATTTAAACACAAAACAATACACGTGCTGTGTGTGCTTATTTGTGGTTTGTAATTTGATAACGCTGCAATCCAAAATCAAGCTATTCAAGGTAAAACTGAACTCTATGTCTGATTGAACTATATATGAATGTGGAAGTGTCACCTGACTGCACCACACGCATAACTGTCACTGTAAACTTGTACTTCTGCAAAACATCTGATTATTTATGATTTATAGGGCTCATGGGTCATGGAGGGAGATACGTTGAAAGGAATTTTCTTCAGAAAGGACAATGGCAAACAGCTCACCACCATAAGAGCTGTTGTAGGAGACGAACTAATACAGGTACCAGTACACATTACAGAATTATCAACATAAATTAACTGATATTTTTTGTAATATTTTAACTTTCTTCCACAGAGTTACAACTACGAAGGCGTGGATGCTAAAAGGATTTTCAAGAGAGGTTAGAGAAAACAGGGGCCAAACCTTCCACATTTAGTGTTAAATTACCCACTCCTTAAACCAACAAAGGAGTGGGACTGACTGACATCATGCTTGAAGTATTTTACACCTGGTTTTGATACTATAATAAAAATCATACATACAGTAAGTGAAATTGTGTTATTTGAGTTAAAAAAAGACAAACGCCACATCTTCTTCATACAGTTATTGAGTCTTTATTTAACAATGAATAAAAATAAATATATATTATCTACAAAAATATAAGGTGTTGACAATTTGCATGTTGTTGTTTTTTTTTTTTAATTTGTCACTCAGTCGATTGCTGAAGCATAGTACTGAGAACCAAATACACACGAAGAGGTATGAATGTAGGATTCTGTTTGGGGCACACCATCTCACATACAGTGCAACTAGTGAGGAGTACAGAACTGTGATATTTTTAAGTTTATTTTATCATTTTGTATTGCAAATTGTATTCTGTGCCTGTTGAGTGTGAAATGACAATAGCAAAAATGTCAACAAAAGTCATGCATTGCCAACTGAGACCTTCAGCGACAAATTCAGGCAACTAGAATTTGTAAAGCTTTTTGGAAATAAAAAACAAACAAACAAAAAACTAAAGTAATACAATGATTTGAAATATAGCTTTGCACCTCTTTACATTTACTGAATTATATATGATTTAAAAGAGGCAACAGAATTTTACTGAGTGTCCCTGTCTTTAGAACAAGACACTTCCACATTAATGGTGCCACTAGATGTCGCTGTTGGCATTGCATACGTAAAGGATTTATGCATACTCCATTTCCACGGTCTCTATCCTCTTTCGAAAACGATAAAAATGACAAGGCACTTTTGACACACCAAAAACAAAGCAGTGTGCCAAGTGAGAATAATAATAATAATAATAATAATAAAAAAAAAAATGGACACGAGATGCATAACACAAATGATGAGGAAAAAAAACACACACACATAAGTTTTGGCAAGTGAGGCATTTTTAGCATGGACTGGTGAATGTAGAATTTGCAGATTAAAACAATACTAGTAATTATATTAAAATAATAAAAATGGAAGGACAAAACACTGGGTATGAACAAAAACAATCAACTTTAAAGGCAACTGTAATTGTACCAAAAGTACCATGTGACATAAAGACTGTTGATAAAAAAACAGTGCAGTTTGTATTTTAAAGTTGCATGTGATTCTCAAAAACAAAGAAGGAAAAAAAACAACAAAAAAACATGAATCAAAGTTAATGGTAACTGTAGTGGCAAATACAAAATAATTTAAATGCTTTCAACGCAAATCTGAAAACTGATTTCTGGTCTACTCGTCTTACGGTGTATCAATAGTGTATCTTATTTTTTACAAACAATGCAGACGAACAATTGTAGTTACAAATACAAGTTAATTCATAAATTTCAGTATACTTGGTTAAAGTCCAATATAGTGTTTCTTTGTTCAATAATCCATTATGCACATGCTCATGCTAGGACTTTAAAGGCCACATGCAGGATTAAGAACAGAAAGAGGCATTTCTTCATAATGGCATAATCAAGTGGTATATCTGTGAATATATCTGCCCACTATGCGCAACGAACTCTGAACTCATAAAAGAATGACACTGGGTTGTGAAAAGGTAGTGAGTAATTCATTACCTAATAATTAATTTGATCAAGATTGACTGAAGAACCTTTGTCGTGAGATATAGTGGACCAATGGGATTAGCCTGACAAAGACAGCCCCTAGTCATTTATTAACTATATGTTGTAAAAAATGAATTATGAATTATTTACTTTAGACCTCTGACCCTTAAAAGTCCTATATTGACTAAACTGACTGTTGTGAGATTTAAGTCATGTTAGAATATTTTTGACTCATCAGAAACAGACCTGGAGTTGTGTTTTGTTTCATTCACACGTGTTTGAGTAATCGTGCATTATTAGTCTGTCTACATCTCCAAAGCTCAAAATGCTCTGTTACACCTTGTGATGTCATTTAGTGGTAGTTTTCAAGTTATCGGCTACCTTTTACCTGTTGTTTAGTAGAGATTGGCAATTCAAGAGCTGAAATCATCCCAGTGATTCTAGTGAAGGTGTGTGGAGTTTAAAAACACAGTGGAGCACTTCCTGTATTACCACATGACATCACAAGGTGGAGTGTTTTCAGTTTGCGAGAAGAACTCAGCCTAAATATGCAGGATTTGTGTGTTAAACATGTGTGAATGAAACAAAACACAACTCTAGGAATGTTTTTGATGAGGAAACAACAGAAAATAGTGTAATATTGGCCATTTAATTTGTATAAAATGATTGAGCTGCCAAAACCTTTCAAAACCTTCAAGAAAATTGATATACTCATAAATAAACGCTATAATTAATTATAGTATTTGTATTTCACATTCCTTTTTTGTTTGTTTGTTACACAGAACGCCATCTCTACATTCAGATACATTCTCATTTCAGCAGCACAATTCGAAAATATTGCACAAAAACAGCCAGTGTGTTGGAGATGAGAAACCCCTCATGTGCAAACAAATGATTTGGTGCAAACTAAATCCCGCAGCAGGACAATGGAAGACAGTATAGGCTCTACATGTTAAACAGTATTTCAACAGACTTCTTGCATAAATATATTCCTTCTATCAGGGTTAGTAACAGGTCTGTGAACTCTTTGGCATCCAGTTAGTACTTGACTGACCGCCTCTGTAAACATCTTATCACTCATAAAAAACCACGATCGTCCAGTCCTTTGGCTGACACTGGGTTCCATTTTGCTGTGGGTTTATTGCTATTATGGCCTGTTAAGAAAAAAGAAAATAAAAATAAATCATATTTTTGAGAAATATGTGTAATGTATTGAATTAAAATGTTTGCAAAACGTTCAAAATAGTTTTCTGGGGAGCTGCCTCTTTAAGATTATTTATGGTATTACACCTTTATAACTAAATTATCCTGGCTCAGTCATCATTTGGCACATGTTTATTTACACCTCAGCGTATTCTCATTTGTGAAGGGAGCTGCAACAAACATAGATTACATTACATTATATGATAACTAAATATAAATGCATAGAGTTAAACCTGTAAAGGCCGAGGTTTGTAAAGTGAGTAAATGCCACTTTAATGTATTATTGCACAAAAATATAATTAAGTCTAGTGTGTTGCTTTTTGATATGCAATCGATCAGAAGTTTTTCAAATAAAAAAACTAACATCATATTTATTTGAATATTGTGTTGCTTTTAGTGGATACTACCTCACTAGTTTTGGGACTAATCAGTGTTGTGTCAGAAACACAGTGCAGCTTATGGAGAGAGAGCTGTGACAGGAGACTTACTTGTATCAGGTCTGGCTTTTGGCACGTCTTGTGAGTGTGTGTCAGTGTTATCTCTGCGGTCACTGGGGACAGCAGTCCGTGGCACTGTGGCAGAGAGGACCAGGGGCCTCTGGTTGTGGTACTTGAGACGGTATGTTTCCGTCATACAGTTATCTACGTTGAAGTATGTGGTAAGAGATACCTCCTGAGCAGGACTGTGTTCTGCTCTCACACTGAGCCTCTCCTCACTGTCACAGGACGAGGGCGTGCTCCTCTCTATGTCCGAGCCCGACTTAGAGCTCGCGTCTGAGAAGGTCCGGTGGCCTGAGATGTCACTTTTCCTGTGAGGACTGGTATAGGATGCAGTGGAGAGATGTGGAGATGAGAAGGGTTCTTGGAGCATCCTGGGACGAAATGCAGAGTGACTGGTCTCCCCCTGGTGAGGGCCCCGTGCAGCCGGACGTACATGAGGAGAGCCTGCAGTGTGACTGTTCAGTTGACTCTCTGAGCTCACGCCGCTGGGGGGAAAGGCCAGGGTTATGTGGGGGCACTGTGAATCTGAAGTGACAGGCTCGCTGTTGGAGCGGTAAGCACTGTCTCTGTCCTCTGGCTCTGACAGGGCCAGATCATCAGAGCTGTTCCACTCAGAGCTGCTGGTTTTGGCCATGTGCCTGAGGCCTGTGCTGTCTCCACTGTGCCCTCGACACAGAGGAGGCTCCTGGGGCTCACTCTGCCGGCTCTCTGAGCTACTGCATTCTCTGTCTGAGCCCGACGCTTTTCTGCACGAACTGGACGGGTGCTTAGACTTTCTTCTGCAAAACATGATAATAACAAACATGACCTCTGACCTCTGCATTAACTAATACTGCAAAATGCCACTCACCTAGAACTTGGACTGCTCTTAAGATGAGGATGAGATCCCTGGTCATTGCTCTTTCCCTGAGATTTGGCTTGATGTATGAATGTGAAATTAAAAAAAAAAAAAGAAAAACACAAGAAGATAACTCAGACCAAAGATAATGTACTGAAAATCATCCACAGCATATCCATGTTTGCAAACGCAGCCTTTAACAAGGAAAGGATTTAGGCATTGTGTAACATATAAGGATAAGATGTTTCCTTTATCTAGCACAATCTTAAGATTTACTGATCCATCCACATCATTTCTTGGAATAAATCAAATAGGCCTCCCGTGCTGAAATCTGCCCTAATCTTATACAAAGTATGTAAACACACAACCATGCATAGTACACTATAAAGTCATAGCAGCATGAGTCCACCAGGGGGCAGAAGAGTGGTTTTGGACCCCCACAGCTGGAGAGAGCAGTCTGAGCTCCGCACAGCAGGAGGCAGTAAAGCACTGAATTCCTTTCCTTTAAAAATAGATGTGTTATTTTTTCTTAGCTGTTGCCCTGGAGAGGTCCCTGCGCAGTTAAATGTAGGAGCTGTAGGCTCACACAGTTTATATGAGATACATTTGTGCATCTGTACATATTAATGACAATACTGGAGGAAGAGTCCAGCTGTGCCATCAGAACAAGCTTTGTGGGATTATCATCAGATTACAGCCTGTGCACGGCTGACTGGGTGAGGAGGTTAAAGAAACCAGTCCAGGCTTAGAGATCACACAGAAATTAATCAAACTTTAATTAAATTCACTGTGACCAGGAGACCCCACGTACTTTTTGCACTTTTAAATCCAATTATAAGTGTAATAATATAAGATAAATCAACCACATGTATTCTAAATGCTTATAGAATACACATAAAAGACACACCAAACAATGTACATAAGCAATCTTACCATTGTAGCATGGAGAAGAAAGATTTTGCTTTGACTCTGCCCCCTTTTGGTGACACTGGCTGAAGAAGACACAGTAGTGTTAGTGAACTGAAGTTAGCATCAGAGATATTAACATTAATTGAACAATCAGTTATCAATAATTATTATGGTTATGGATATGGCCCTAATACACTTTACATTCATATATTCTGCTAATCTGATATATCTAGCCATATAATACAGATCTTTGTATGAAAAAAGAATGAAGAATATGTTTATTTTTGTCATTCAAAGTGTCAATTGTCATAACAATTTTATCTCATAAAAATCTTAAAATAATTTGACATTGATATACTGTGAAAATGTAAGTAGGATAATAGCATTTAGTGAAATTGCCACAATATAATTCATAGCCTTCATTGCAAAGGCAGATCTCACCTCTTTAACTGAGCGTCTGCTACTCGTGGGTCTTTTAAGACAAACCCGTCCACACCAGGGGAGTCTGGGTTTGTGGAGCCACTGCTCAGTCGGTCACTGCTCTCGTATCCAGACTCTGTCCTCTGGATGGTCCAGGTCTCACTGCGAAGCAGAGTCTTAGGCGCCCCCTTCAGTCTGCCTCCTCTCTGCTGAGCTCTGCTCTCAGAATCCACTGAGCTGTGACTCTCCGTCTCCAAGCGCTGTTCATCTTCATAGATCGTCATTAAACTCTTCTGCTTACGCTCATCTCTGTGAGTAGAGTCCCGCTCACGTTCTTTTTGTTCAGAATGCCCCCTGTCCTGTCCCGGTCTGTCCTGCCCCAGTCTCTCCTGCCCCGGTCTGTCCTGCCCTAGTCTCTCCTGCCCCGGTCTGTCCTGGGGTTGGGGCTTGCTGCGGTGGGGGCTGTCGTGCTGCTGCTGACGGCGCTGTTCGAGCTCATTCAGGACAGTGTCCACGTTCAGAACCTCTCGGATTGGTCTCCAGGTGGACTTGGTTTTGTTTCGGTTTGCAACACCCTTTTCCCAGTGGTCCTGACTGTCCTGATCCTGATTCTGATTTGGAGAGGGGTTGTTCTTGCGTGTGTGGCCAGGGCCCTGTGTGCTGCGTGAGTCCTGTGTGGATCTGCTGCAGCGGTTGGACTTCTCCGAGCGTGAATATGTCTTCAGTCTGTGATCAGGAGCAAACCGGGGTCCGTTTTCTGGTGGAGAAGAAGATCGACCATGAGCCATGTCTGAAGAAGAAATATAAGAGACCAACTGTGTCACAACTTTCCCCTCAGTACATTTGAGCAGATGATCGTTACCTTTGAGTTGTGGTGGGTCTGTTTTACGATGTCCTTTGTCCTTACGGGCTACGTCACCTGACCTCTCCATGAAGGGATCCTGGTATTTTTTTGGACTGCCAAGAGGGTGCTTCACTGAAAATAATAATTTAAGTTGTATTAACTATGCTATGCTACAATGACTTAAACTCATACAAAATGTGCTGCTGCCAAATTCAAACTAGACTGCATCCTTACATCCTTGTTAAAGTATCACAGTCATAATGAACATAAATAAGCTACTGCGTCGATATGATCTGTGCGGCTTCATGTGAGACACAGGAAACTGAGAGAGTGTGAACATCTGTCTTCACATCAGCTCTCGCACCAAAGCATTATGATTACCAGCTGCCACTTAAGCACTTCAACTGTTCTTTTTACAGAGATGATGGAAAAAAGAAAAATTCTACAAAAACAAAAATAAATATAACAAAAAACTTTAAAGTTCTTGAATGGCCCAAAGCAGAAAAACTCATCTCAAGTATTTTAACTCTCACTCTGAAATGAATGAGCGGAAAAATGGAATGCAAAACCACCTTTACAAAACTACGCCCATGACCAGGAGTTAACATATAAAGGATGAATTCCTGCTGCTAATCCAAAGTGAGATCTTTATACTGAAATACTGAAAGCTGTGATGCAAATTCAATAAAGATCAGACACAATCACAAACTTAAATACCATAGCAACATACAAACCAATACAAATACATACTTACTCTTACTTTCCAGTCCCATGCCAGCTAATACATCAGGACATCACTCTAAACTAAGACCGAACATGAAAACAAGCTGCATGGCGTCTACCAAAATCCAGACGGATGAGTGAGTCAATGTAACTGTGCAGAGGAAAAGTCGAAGTATGGGAGGGACACGGGAGCGGGGATTAGGGAGGAGGCATGGGTGGTAATCTGCATGCAACAGAGACATCATCATCCTCATGTCAAGTTCAAGCCAGAGCACAGGGCAGCACCATCTATCAGCACAGTCCAAAGCACAACTGGCATTCACATCTACAGCTCTTTTAGTGCTTTCATCATACCATACCATAGCATACTCCATGCAACTGTACAAACACTCATGTAATAGATAACCTTATGTCATGTCAATCACTATTTTATCTTTGCACTGTTTCGCATTACGAACTCTTGTACATAGCGAGATATATTTGTATTACTATATTTCTATATTTTTACTTGCACGCATATGTTTATATATTTATGCCTTATTTGACACCAGTCTCTTGTTATTTTTGCTCTTTGCTGTTATATTTATTGTAATATGTGAACTACTGTGTCCAAATATTTGTCTAAGCCTAAGTCTAAGTTCAAGGATATACTGAAATAACAGCTGGTGAGGGGGTATCAAATATAAGGTTACTCATATATACATAAATACATATAGACATGTCACAAGTCAATAGTTTGGACACACCATCTCATTCAAAAAAAGTTAAATAACTCCACTAAATATTTTTATATACATGTTGTTTTCATTAATGGGACATTTTTGGCAATTTTTTGGCTATATGATGTAGAAGGTTGAATTAATAACTCCTTTGACTCATTACATATGCAAACTAAGTACGTAAGTAGTAAGTAAGTAAGTGTTTCATTCTGCTATTTATTTATTGCAGTATTGTAGACTTTAAAATTTGTTATTGTGACAGACCTAAGAGCCACCATTTACTACATAATTCTATATATCTTGTTTCATATATTTGATGTCTTCCTTATGTATCTAAAATGTAGAAAGTAAAAAAAAAAAAAAATGAATGAGAGGGTGTGTCCAAACTTTTGACTGGTAGTGTATCTGTTCAGTACCTGAGACATCTCCATTGACTTGGGTTTTGTAGCGTGGGCACATAGTGGTCTGTCTTGGGGCATCTTCATTGGACACAGGGGTTCCCTCCGGATTGGTGTAAAACAAAAGGAGGGGCTGAAAATGTCCCCTGATGCATTTGGAAGCGACATCTTTCCACTTGGATCCAATCTAACAAGCAGAGAATATGAGAGACACTGGCAGGTAGAGCAGAGCAGCAGTAATATGTGAATGAAGACAAACTAATAATATAGGGTTGCTCAAACATGTGTGAAAGAAAACAAAACATTATAACATGACTTAAAGCTCACAAGAGTCAATTTTGGGTAACATAAGACCTTTAAAATGAGGAATCCTAACCTCCTTTACAGTAGCATCATCAAAAAACATCCATTTGGAAGATTTGGTGTGATAGGCAAAGGCTGAGTAGTGTTTACTTGAAAAACAGATCATCCCCACCAGATGCAGTTCACTGCGTTTGGCATTTTCATCCGTCACGCGGTTGAAAAGCTGAAAGAGAGTCAATAAGACGAGTTTGATCTGCAGATACAGCTCACAACTAAACCAGTGTATAATTGGTAGCAGTTTCACATACCAATATTAAATGTGTAATTAAAAAATGTGAACAGTTTAGAGATATGGCCAAGATATCTATTATTTTAAGTAAAACGCTGAAGATACCATAGAATCATGGACTATATAAAGAAGTGGACTAAGGGAGTGTCACTCACAGCGTTCAGCTCCAGTCAAATGAAGCTCACAAGGCTAGCAGTTGTAGAAGCAAATTTGTAGCCAGTTCCATATTAGGAATAGGAATTTATTTACAAAAAATAGCAAAATGGCTAAATAAAAACACCAGGATCAAGCAGAGTGGGTTAATACGAACATGTAACAACCAAAAACGACGAGGCTCGCTGCAACAGTTACAAAAAGAGGGGTGACAATTTTTCAATGGGAGCCAGAGTCAGTGGACCCGGAAGTGCCTCCATGCTCACTTCCTATTTGGAATGCAGCAGCTAGCGGGTTAGCTATGTCCATGTATATATACAGTCTATCAAAATAATACTACTGTTATTATTACTAAATATGCAACTATGTTAAATGCTTCAACAACTTCTATTGTAAGCTGAACAGAATGGAAAGCTCTAAACCAAATCAAATGCAACTGAATGTGTATTATTATTGTGTCTATAGCTGGTACAGTGCTGTTCTTACCCCGGTCAGGTTGAGGCGTGGTCCTATAGCCCTGATGACATCATCTGTCAGGTCGGACTGCTCGGCGTCCCACACAAACCCAATGGTGACAATCTCAGGGCAGTTCATGAGCACTCTGCGAATCTTAATGCTCTGCCCACAGTCACTCTGCAAAACACAAACAGCGTTATGAAACAAAACTGAACACAAAAATAGGGTTTATGAACTACATTAAAAATAAATGCAGAGTAATAAAATGTCAGTGTTTGAACAAGCCACTAGAATATTGCTTTTGTCTATTCCTGGCACTTCATAAAAAGCAGCTGAAAGTCAAACAAGAGCTCTGAAGAGAAAGACATTATTATCTTCAGACTGAAACTAGGAGTGTCAAAAAGTAATTTTAGAACACTGAATCTGATATTCTTTTAGTTAAGTGTGCGTTGTTCTGTTTGAATTAAAGGTACGTTGTGTAACTTTTTGGCTGGGGGTCTGTCACCTGCTTGTTTCTATGGATATATCATTTCTCGGCCTGGAATGTTCCACAGTATGACATTAAACAGCTCTATCTAACTAATATGTGCATACCCCAGTTATACATGATATAAAACACAGAGAAGAGTCTTCTTGACTGACTTGAAAAGTATTGGCAGATTTTGTACCAATGCTGATTTAGAGAATAGAACAACAATTTCTATTACTACATCTCCACCTATTTAGAAAAAGCAGATAACAAAAAATATATGTTTCACAAATATAAAGCTATGTTAAATGCAGTGGTAAAAGAAGTACTCAGTTTTGTTACTTAAGTAAAAGTACAGATACCGAAGCAAGTAAAAGTATTAAAGTACCTGTTTAAAAATTTACTTCAAGAATAAAAAGTAAAAAGCAGATTCTGAGATGTAATAAAGCAAATCAAATGTAGTGATTTTGATAAAGATTTGTGCCGAAACAAGTGAATCAATCATTTTTTCCTAACTGTTTTTACAAACAGTTTAAAACAACAGTTTTAAATGATTTCCAAACTAATTCAAAGCAGCAGAAAAGTACACAGCAGCCACAAAAACAGATAAAACATCGCGGATAATCTTTCCTGCTATTTATAACGTAGCACAAGTCTGGCTCTCTCTGCTACTGGCCACACAAGAGCATGTCACAGCTCACAGCAAAAGTACAAACTGTAAAACATGGAGCCCATATTTTACAGTTTGTTCATCTCTTTTCATGTACAGGCTGCTTCACCCTGCATTAAGTGTGCGTATATTATAGTTTGATTAGAATTGTCCATATTAGGGATGTAACAATAACCGAGATATTGAAGCATATCAAAGCAATAACATCACACCATGGAGACCAGTAGGTAGCAGACATGCACCTTTAAAGACCACAGCAACATACAAATCAATAAAAATACATAAAAATACCTTACAAAGATATTTTACAGTTTGTTCATCTCTTTTCATGTACAGGCTGTGTCTCCCTGCATACTGTGTGTGTACTATAGTGTACATGTATATATATATATATATATGTATAGTTTGATTAGATTGGTCCGTACCGGGCAGCTCCGGAGGTCCCCAGTGTTGTTTGCCGCCTGCAGCAATTCTCCAAACATGTCAGACCTCAGACGCTCAGTCTTTCCCAGCAAACGGTCAACCTGCTGACTGCATAAACACAGAGAAGTGCACAGTACTACTTCATAACAAGTACATTTAGACAGTACTGGTCTTTGTATTGACTAGGCCTGTCATGATAAATATTATATCGACTTATCATTCAACACATGACAAATGGAACAATAGTTTTGGGGGGTCATTATTTATCATGGGTAGTTTTTCCTTGTACTAACGGGGAATTTTGGTTATTGTTATGTACTATGGATATAGGATATTCATAGATATTACTGATAATGAAACAGCTACAGTGTTTGTATGAATACATTATGCATATATAGGAAAGAGCATATTTGGAAAGCTGTAAAATGCAACCCTAACCCTAACCCAAATAGCTAGAGACCAGTAACCTTATCTAATACTTTTAATATTCAAACCAGGATTAGCAAACTGACCTGATTTTAATATCCTGGCTTTAAAGCTGTGGCACCAAATTAAGCACTTACCATAAAGCAGTGGTGGAGACGTAATGAACAAACTCTGTGAAGGGGTGAGGATCTGAAGAAGCACCACAGCAACGGCACACAAACTGAAAAAATAAATAAAAAGTCAAATCATCGAGTACAGAGCCTGGCTGACAAAGGAGTGTACTGAATATTACCTGTTCATAAAGCATCATCGCAAACTTCTGGTGTGTGATGCAGGATTTGGAGGTGCAAGAATCTGTTGCTGAATCTGACTCGATGTGCAAATGGATTTTCTCTAAGATGTTCTCCTGAAGTACGAGCAAACACAAAACATCACGTGTATATGACGGTGCATTGCCTTAAAGGTGTATTGTGTAACTTTTCTGGTGCAGGGCCCGTCAAATTCTTTTCTCCATGGAGATGTTATTGTTTTGTCTTGACTATTTCACAGTATGGCATTAAACCTTTCTATGATGATGATGATGATGATTATTATTATTATTATTATTATTATTATTAAAAGCCCCAGTGTTAACTATAAACTGTGTACATACAAAGCACTCTGCTGCGTCGTCCATCAGGCCCAGTTGAAAACGCTGTTCATCTTTAAAGGTCTCGGCTAAGGCGTTACGCAGGCTGTCTGAGGGCAGGACACGCTCTCTGCTCTGCTGGAACTGACTGAAGATGCTCTGGGAAAATTAAAGGATGAGCGTGAGTTTTTATATAAATGTATTTTAAATGTACCTGTTATGTGAATGAACCAACCTTTAATGCACAAAAAATACAGGCGTCACCAAGACAAAAGTGACCTGAGAGCTGCCGCAGACTTCGTCTGAAAATGTCCAGCTGCCACAGAACCTGTGTATACACCAAATGGAAGCAGGATGACACCAAAAATGAAGCCTCTTATACTAATGTAAACACCAGTGTAACAGTTAGCTTTTAAAGGATAAATTCAAAGTAACTATTCATCATTTCAGATAAAACCATGCACAAAAGTTAAAGCTCTTAAGAGTCTCCACTTGACCCAGATGTTGTACCTGAACAGCACTGTTCAGGAAACAGCTGTTCTGCCCGGGCTCGTTGATCAGGCCTTTGGTCAGAGCCAGAGACAGCATGCTGCCCGGCTGGTACGATTTCTTCAAACCTCCCCCCGACTTTTTGAACATCTTTGCCCATGCCTTAGTGTTAGAACCTGTGAATAACAGGATTGGTCCTTTATGGGGCCTTATGACATTTAAACTTACAAACATTTATTATCCAGCATGTACAGGGCTGGCTCAGATACCTTCTCCGGAGTTGGAGGAAGACTTGTTGCAGCTGGACATTCTGGGAGCTGGGAGCTGGTGTGGAGGTCTGGCCATGGGATGTGTCCATCTCAGCCCCACGCGCCCACACAGCAGCTACTGCACAGCATCATTCAGCCACAGGGCAGCCTCCACCCAGAGACACTGCACATTGAGTGAAAGTGGATTTAATCTGAAAAAAAGGAAAATTATAGAGGGATCATATAAGTGAGTGGTGCATAACAGCTGAATGATTTAAAATAAGTCTAATCTCAACAATACTACAGTATCTCAACAGCCTATGGGGGTTCTATAAAGGAAACTGATGCGGTTAACTGCCTGACGAGAAAACAATAACATACACAACATTATAAAGTGTAAATAACATGCATGGCCAATGAGAGTACTAAGTGGAATACTGGTCCATGAAGGACACTTTGTGCCATTTTTGCATTGTTGCAGATCTAGGCTACGCAACGTTTTCAACGTAAAGGCTAATGATATATCTATCGTCCATGTGTTTGTGCACCATCCTGGCTCGCGCACAGACACCATGTGATGCCATTATAGGCTTATACGCATAATACACAATATAAGAACCGTTTTCCTGTTAGGTTGGGTTCAAAGAGGACATAAATCCTTTGTTAAAAGCGCTTGGTGCGTGGTTCGGTCTGTTCGACACAGCAGTAAGCGGACACACTGCCAGCACTTCACTGTACAGTGGATCTACATTTGCCGCAACGGTTTGGACAAAACAAGCGCACTCACCTCACAATAATAAAGAGAGGCGCCAGACGACGTGGAGGGTTCCAGCTGTCAACGCAAGCAATCCCTGCTCTTCTACCTAAAACCCCGCAAGGCAGAGGCTGGCGAGGGCTCACTGCAGATGTCCAGACGCATGTAACACACTATCTGTCATAGTGCACCACTCAGCCCGTCCGACATGTGCATTCACCACAGCTCCAACATCAACGTGCCGTCGCGAAAACAAACCGCCGCTGTTGGCTCGATGCAACGTGTCCCTTTTAGCGCTCAAACGGGGCCAGTGTTGGTGGCCTGTGCCAGAATGTCCGACGCGGATTAGTGATGTTTTGAGACTTGGTGAGGTCAAACTCCGCCCCTAGTGTAGCCTCAAGCACACTGCCGCTCCACAGCAATCTTCAGACTCTGCGCGGCGAAACGCGCGCTGGCGGAAGGTCAGACTTCCAACTTGTCATGATGATGATGAGAGAAGACATCACATGACTTCAGCGGTTTCATAATCATGCAGCACCGTGGGCAATAAAGCTTACCCCTTTACACCGCCTTTGTCCAAAAACCTCAAGACAGTGTAGTCTTTTGTGTGGAGATTATTGTATTCTTATATTACACAGATGAACTCTTGTGAACTTTAAATCATGTTATAATGTTGTTACCCCTCAAAAACATACCCAGAGTTGTGTTTTATTTCATTCACACATGTTTGAGTAACCCTGCATTATGTCTGTCTACATCTCCAAAGCTCTTTACCACCTTGTGATGTCATGAAGTGGTAGTTTTTAAGTTAACAGCTACCTTTAGTTCAGTAGTAATTGGCAGGTCCAGGGGTGAAATTATCCAAATGATTCTAGTGAAGGTGTATGGAGTTCAAACACAGTGGAGCACTTCCTGTATTACCACATGACATCACAAGGTAGAAAAGGGTGTCTAATGTTTGAGAGAGAAAACTAGGCTAAATATGCAGGATTTTTGTGTGAATGAAACAAACAAAAAATTCCAGGTATATTTTTGATGAGGAAACAACATTACAACAATGATCAGAAAATACATAATATGGGCCCTTTAAACGAGAAATCACATGTCATATTTTAAACAGTCAACTAAACCTTCCTACTTAGCTACATTGTGTTGTAAAAGGCATAGTGTTGTTTGGGTAGCTATAAAGCTGCAGTAAACAGGACATGTAGTGACCAAATGGGGGCAGATGGAGGGCCTGGCAGGGGAAAGCCTGCAGAGCCCAGCAGCTTTAAGTGCACGCACGTAAGAGAGCCACAGTCAGCAAAATTCACACTCTCCAACTCCTGTGTGTCATCCAGATTGTTTCTCTCTGTGAGTAGCTGGTTCACAAATAACAAAAAAGTGAATGTTTGGGCTGGTATTTATTTAAAAAGGGACTATATTACGCAATTTTCTGATCTATGTTATAATGTTGTTTCCTCAGCACAAACATACCTGGAGTTTTGTTTGTTTCATTCACACGTGTAACACACAAACCTGCATACATAGGCTGAGTTCTTTTCTCACACGGAAAACACTCTGTTCCACCTTGTGATGTCATGTGGTAATACAGAGCTCCACTGTGTTTTTAAACTCCACACACCTTTGCTAGAATCATTTGGATCCCTGAATTGCCCATCTCTACTGAACTAAAGGTTTTTAAGGTATGTAGCTGTTAACTTGAAACCTATCACTTCATGACATCACAAGGTGGAAAAGAGCATTTTGAGCTTTGGAGATGTTTACAGACTAACAATAAAGGGTTACTCAGAAATATGTCAATGAAACACAACTCCAGGTATGTTTCTGAGGAGGTAATAACATTAGAACATGGATTAAAGGACCTTTAAATCTGTATTCATCATGGATTTCAGCTCTCCACTATATGTAACATTTTGAGGACTGTAAAAGATGGTTAAAAGTTCAAATATGGGTGAAAAAGGTTAGGCAAGTATGTGGTACAGGTCAGTCTGCAGAAAATGAATGTAAGTCCATGTGATGTGACCCAAAAGTATGGAAACCCAGCTTATTTGGGCATGTATTTATCACAAAATGAGGATGAAAATCATGTTGGACTTGAGAGTGTATTTATGTGTAAAAACGTCTCATGTCCTGCCTCTGCCGTGATTCTGAGCCATGGAAGAAAACCTGTCCATAATTTAACAGACTATCTTCCAGTTTAATGATGTGGTGGCTGCTGCTGATGACTCTAACATTTACATGGACCTTCACGCATAAATGGACATTACTGCAAGAATTACTGTGGAGCACTTGAATCTATACATTACAGAAGAAGATAACTCAAACTCAACTCATTTCAGCTCAAAGATTCATCAAGAAATTATTGTGTTAAAATAATAGATTTCTTCTTGTTAAATCCCTCACTGTGAAAAAAGTAAAATAAAAATAAAATAAAATAAAAAGAAGTATAAAATATGGGATTTGCAGTTCACCACCTCCAAAAAGTGATTCTTTAAAGGGACTATATTACACTTTTTTTTTCTGATGTCATAGCATTATTTCCTCATCACAAACACACCTGGATCTGTGTTTTGTTTTGTTTCATTCACACGTTTAACACACAAATCCTGCATATTTAGAGTGTGTTCTTCTGTCAAACACAAAACACTCTGCTCCACCTTGTGATGTCATGTGGTAACACCGGAAGTACTCCACTGTGTTTTAAACTCTATACAACTTCACTAGAATCATTCATTGATTTCTACTGAACAAAAGGTAAAAAGCATTTTGAGCTTTGGAGATGTACGCAGACTAATAATAAAGGGTCACATAAAGGAAATGAAACAATACACAACTCCAGGTGTGTTTTTGATAAAGTAACAACATGGTTTAAAGCTCACAAAAATCTATTTTATGTAATATAGGACCTTTAATATTATAGCACTGTATTGACTGTGTTATATTCTGTGTTTAAAATGATGAATGAAAAACCAGCCAATGCCTGATGCAGCACAATGCACCTTCTTCCAGTTTGACACATCCCCGAGACTCACACGCAGACATCTTTCTTATGTTTATAAAAAGATTTAAGTCCTATTTTTCCACTCTTCAGAGGCATTTTTGAGTTATTTTGGGATTTTTATTTTAGATTCTTCTTTCATATCATTCCTGGTTCAGTGTTTCTAAAAACGACTTCAATGGCTCAAGCACAAAAACAGCATTTAGCGAATGTTTCCTGTAATAACTTTTGAGATGCATCCTCACATTAAAGTGCGTATCACAGGATTTTATTATTCTCTCATTTTGATGGGATGGGATTTTGGTGGGATAATACTTGTTATAAACTGTAGTTTTACACCAGTCAAGAAGCAATGTGTGAAGAAAAGTTGAAAAATATGTTGAAAATGATGAAAAGTAGAGTTCTAAATCACTAGGAAGAATTCTACCCAAAAGTTAGGCACAATTTACACACAAGAACATTAAACATTATTTAGACAAAATAAAGTGTTTTTATTTGTTAGATAATAATCTTTGTGTACATTAGAGGAGTTTTGGCCCAGTGTACTACATGGTTGCTAGGTAACAGTTATGGATTTCCTTAGTGTGATGTCGTGCTTTCCATCCAGGAAGTAACATTTTAAATCTGTAAAGTGTAAATGTTTTTGCAAGAATCTTAAATATAATGGTGTTAACTGTGTTTTAGTAAAATAAATAGTCAAGCCTGTCATAGGTACAATAAACTATATCATTGGCATTATGTAGCATTTCGCAGTCTGTATTAAAGACACACTATGTAGCTTTTCTAGGGGAGGGCCCACCACCTGCTCCATGTTGTTGCTTTGCCTGGAATGTTCAAAAATATGACATTAAACATAAATATCGCCACAGAGATACAGAGAATAGACACCACCGGGCTGGTTACAAGTTACTGGTCCTCAAGTTATTGGTCAGATCTGTGGAGCGGTGACTCACAGTGCCCATTGTAAGACTAGTTTTTAAACATAGTTTTGAATGATATAAACACCAGCAGTAGATGAGCTCAGTGTCATGCTGTGAAAAAAAATCAAGAGCACAAATAACAGCTCTACCCACCTGAAAAGTTAAAGTTTAAAGTTAAATTTATCTCCCACATTACAAAAAAGATCTCCAGGCAGGTATTAATACTATTTATAGTTATATTTATTTTGTACTTTTATTTACATCCCATTCACACATTATATCATTTACAATTGTATTATACATAACTATATTTTGGTATGTACATAAATAAGCAGTAAACACTCTTTCAACTAGAAATGTATGTTTATTGTAAGACAACTAACAAAACTGCAACTATGCGACTATGCTTACTGATGTAGATTGAAACCCTGTGTTCATATTACAGATCATCAGACTCTGGGACTGTGGGTGGCTGGAGTGTGATGGTGGGCACGATGAGATGGGTGCCCTCTGAGATCCACCCCTGGGCAGTCCTGTTGAAGGTAGGTCTCCTGAACCCGGTGTCCTGGAGCTCTGGGTACTTGGGCGGATTCAGGTCCAGCTCTGGGATTTTGAATGTGATTCCTCTGGGAGCCTTGTCAAAACCCCCGAAAGGTGTAGCCACTCTGAAGTTAGAAATAGATGTTAAAATGGGGATTTTTTTTTTGTTTTAAAGGTGCAATGTGTAACTTTTCTGGTGGAGGGTCTGCCCCCAGCTTGTCTCATGGAGATGTATTTGCTTTGTCCTGAATGTTCTACTGTCTGGAATTAAAGTAATCTATCCTGTATTGATTAAATTATCAGTGTTTAATTGCACAGAAATACCTTGAAAAGCATGCATTTGAACTTTGACAATGGGTTTGCTTTTCCACAGACCTAAACTGGACAATGGCCTGGTAGTGTCACGTACTTTATGGAGATAGATAAGGTTAATGCCATACTGTGGATCAGCAGATGGTGGACCCTACACCAGAAAACTTACACAGTGCACCTTTACACATTGTTTTTGTTCAGAAAAAAATCAACATACATTAAAACATTGTTCATTTAACAGCGTGTCACCCTTGGGTGCTTGCCACACCCTATTTAAGCTGGCCACCTAGAACTCCTCCCCTATTTGCCTGATGGAAGCCTACTGCTGAAACGTTGTTGATGTCCTAATAAAATTCACACTTTCCAAGTAAGGCAGTGGGCTCTGTGAGGGATTTTTCTCTGTTAATTTATACACAATTTGAAATGGTTTTAGACTTCCAGATCTTAAAAAAAGTATACTTTTCCAGTGTAGTAGAGCCAGTATACCACTTTCTATTTTTGATTGTTAACAAATAAATTGTAGTAACTGTGTGGAACCTGCAGGTAACTCCCAGTACCATTGATGAGTTTTACCCAACTAACACCACTTAAGTATCATAACAGTCCATGAGCAGGCTGTGTAGTTCTCACCTGTTAACTGTGTTAATACTGACCGGTTAAAGCATTTGTACTCAGGCAGCTCTGGTCTGGGGTCAGGGGCAGGCATTCCCACTTTGAGCATTTCAGCCAGGCCAGGGTCACTCAGGATGGCCTCCTCCCAGGGAGAGTGGTACGACTTGTGAGAAGCAGTGGGATTCAATTTTTCTGCTGCCGAGTCTGTCAAACACATAAACACATACACACACACATAAAAACACACACACATACACACAAGCAAAACACACACATATACATACACACACAAACAAACAAAATACAAATGAACAGCACTGGTTGAATTTGAATGCCTATGCCACATCTAGTTACATTACATTACCAGCAGTTACAGGAGCGAATTTGGAGCACAGTTCCATATTAGGAATAGGAATTTATTTACGAAAAAAACTCCAGGATTATGCAGAGCGGATTAATATGAATATTTTAAAACCGAAATGACAAGGTTCATTGCAGCAGTTACAGAGAGAGGGGTGATAATTTAATGTAAAATCAATTTGAGCCAGAGTTGATGGAGCTGGAAGCAGACCTATGCTCATTTCCTATTTGGAATGCAGCAGCTAGTGGGTTAGCTATGTCCATGTCTAAATACAGTCTGTGGGATTAAGTCATTTTTAGCTTTTTATGTAGCTAAAGTTGCAGATGGTTCTGTGAATAGGGACTTAGGGAACACTTATCTGAGTTGTCCGTCATTACATTCAGAGGCCATAAATAGCACATACTTGAAGAGGGCACTCATCATATAATATGTCGACAGGAGATGACACCCACAGGAGCTTTCACACTGAGCAGGCAGCTTATTTCAAGAAGAAGCAACTAAACACTCAAAGACCATGTCCTATAGATGCCACGTTGAACATTTTTTCAGCTCTGTCTACAGTATTTTTATTTATTACCTTTTTTCTTAGACTTAGACAAACTTTATTGATCCACAAGAGAACTTACTTGGACACAGCTGCTCACACATCACAATACATATAATAATAAAGCAAAAATGTAAATGGTAGTAATAAATTCAAAATAAGTAGCAAAAATCGCAAGAGACTGGCATCAAATATGGCATAATTATGCAAATATATATGTACAAGTACAAATAAAATATAGAAATATATTAATACAAACTGTATAATAAAATAAAATAATATATATTGTAACATGCTCATATAGTTGACTTCGATTGTAATATAACTTTAAAGTGTATATATATTTTTACACCGAAACAATATTTTTATTTATTACCTTTTTTTCCCTAAACTATAGCTGCCAACATCTAAGTGATTGGATGCAGTCTATTTTGTTATTTTTATTACATATTTTGGTGAGTTGCCAAACTACAACCCTCATATAAGCCTAATCTTAATCAATTTTTAGTCTAGGCATGTCCAAACTATGGCCCGAGGGCCAATTGCAGCCCTCAGATCATTTTTTCTTGGCCCTCAGGCTTCCAGGTGAATTGGCCAATATTTCTTTAAGTAGTGGTTTTTGCTGCAAGTTTTTGAAAATCTGCCTTGAGAAAGCAAATGAAATATTTAGTGTGTCCTTTTGAGGATCTAAACATGGATGAAGGTCTGGTGGCTCATTCTAACCTGTTATAAATGCACCTATTTTAATTATTCACTGTATTAACCACTAGTGGTTGATGAGAAAGTTTTGGACACCCTTTTTTGCTTTAGTCTATTTACCTGAAACAGTGACTTCAGGATTTGTAGTATTTTGCTGGTCTGGTGCAGCCACGTTGATTTCCACTGTGTGAGTATTCATATCTATAATGTCATTCTGGAAAACAAATAATAACATTTGCTTATCATTGCTGAATGGATATACTTCTACTACAGTCATGCAAACAAGTGCGCACATACACACACAAGCACACACACACACATGGACACAGACACACACACATCAGCACACACTGATAAACTGGAGCCGCTCCTCAGTGGCAGCAAGCCTTCACAAGATTTGGCTGGAGGATGCACACAGCACGGGGCACATGTCTCTCTTATCACTACGTGTTGGTACACTTTATCCAAGAGCATATTTTCTGGTACATATGCTCGGAGACTACAAGTGGACACAACTCCTCATCACACACACAACACAAGCTGTCCATAATAACAAGCTGAAATAAGACTCACATTAAGCAGTGCGTTTGCCTCATTTTGGATACTTTCAAACGTGTATTTATCTGATCTTCTCTGACGCATTTTAAACAGCCTTGACCCTCTGTTGGAGAGCAAAGATAATTCCTCCAGCATGATGTCCTTTGGGGTGCTGAGTTTCTTCCCCAGGTCTATTGTGTCACCTGCAAAAATAAACAAGAACAAATGAACAAGAACCACACGTGAAGATGCTTGTTTGTCTGTTTGCCTGTTATAATAATAGTAATCACAAAAATAAAATGTGATAAAAAATAATGTTACATAAAGGAATAAATGTTTGTTTGTCCATTTGTCTGTTTTAATAGGAATCACAATAATAATAATAATAATGTTATGTAAAGGAACCACACGTGAAAATGCTTGTTTGTCCATTTGTCTGTTCTAATAATAAATAATAATCACAATAATCAAATGTGATGATAATAATAATAATGTTATGTAAAGGAATCACATGGAGCAGGTTTTAATAACGTTATCTATTCTTTTAGCTATAGTTGTCGTCACAGTTATTTTTCACCAAGGCCTTTTTAGGTTTGGCTGTCAGTATAAATAGATGTGATGAATATAACACGATATGCCTTTTCAAGCTTCATTTGAATTTTCATCGGGATAAATAGCTTAAAAATATATGAATTTCTGGAATGTGGTTGCCATTCTGGGTCTAATCGCCGTTATACCCCCAGATTGTACAAAGAAAAAAAAAAAAAAATCCATGATATTCTCTAGCTGGACATTATTGTCTACAACTGCTGTTTATTAAGAAATTATTCATGTGTTTTAGCTTAAAGGTGCATTGTGTAACTTTTCTGGTGGAGGGTTAGGGTAGGGTTGTTATTGCTTTGTCTGGAATGTTTCACAGTATGGCATTAAACTTTTCTATCTCCATGGAGCCCAAACCAGACCAAGTTACAGGTTAGATCTGCGGAGAGGCAACCCCGCTCACAGTCACAGAATGCCTGTTTTTCTAGGCATTTTTGAGCAATAAGACTACCTACAATTGAATAAATGTAAGGTAGATGTGTTTAATGTCATATTGTGGAACATTCTAAGCAGAGCAATGACATCTCCATAGAAACAAGAAGGTGACAGACTCCCAAACAAAAAGTTACACAGAGCACCTTTAAGTAAATATAATAATTTTAGTATATTTCCAGAGCATTTTCATTAATTATTGTAACATTATGAATCATTTTGGATAAAATGTCAATATTCTCCAATGACTCATATCCACCAAGCTAACCAAAAAGCCTTGTTATCAGTTTGTTAACATGATTACATCGAAATTCGATTCTTGTGACCTCCAAAAAGAGAAACGTATTAATTCGGTCATATTTTTGGCTGAACACCGTGCTTCCTCATCTACTGTATACTAACTACAGACAAAATGTACCCCAGCTGTCACAGGCCTTCACCTTATCCAAACAGTTGGCTTTGTGGCACCTCCCACCCCTCTCTCACCCTCCAACCCACCCTGAAATAGTCTTTGGAACAGAACAGGCACAAAGGATTATCCAGCAGAGGTAGTAAATCATCCCATTAGCTTATTTACAGAGCTGGAGTATAGCCATGACATTTTGAACCCACATGAGAATGGATGTTGTATGGGTCCTACCATTGCTCCCATGGACCTCTCTGCAAATGGCTGCTGCTCGCTTCTTCCTATCGCTGTCTGACATGGTGCAGAATTGTGACATTTTAGATGGAGTTCAATCTGAGAAACAAATAAAAACAAACCAATACAATGGCAGTTTCTAATCAAGTCAAACAAGATATAAAACGTCTATGCAAGAATGCGTGTAGTGAAAGACATGTTCTGATGATGTAATGACAAATTATAAAGCAGGTTTGAAAATTGAAAATGTATTTATGGTTTAAAACTGTACACTAGTCTGAGATGCAGTCATATCTCAAGTCTGCATAGCATATTACATAATACATAGCCATTTCATTCAACTCATGTAAACTCTTAGCAGTTGTTTAACACGGAAACTATAATGATTTGCACAAAATACCACTGTAGAGGATCAACATTTGATATATGGTGAAGAAGAATTACCAAAATATAATGGCATATTTTTATTTTTAACTTGCTATAATAGAATCAGTAAAAGTGAAAGTGACGGAGAGTGATTTCATGGATATTTTGAGATAAATGAATGTAAGTAAGTGATACCCAAACGTAATGTGATGATGCTGGTGTCACTTTACCCCATAGCTCTGTACCTTCAAAAGCCACTCATATGAGAAGGTGTGTCCTTACCTGTGCAGATGCCCAGACGCTACCTTTCTCCAGGTGGGGTAGTGTATGCAGGTTCAGGGGTCAAAGGCTCCTCTGATCTTCACTGATCTTCACACTCCTGCAGACTAAAGCCAAACTCTGTGACAGTCTTTCTCTCTGTCTGTTGTGAATGGAATGCAGCTTACATCAATAGGCTAAATTTAACCTGCCAAACACTCAAAAGCACTCTCAAACGCCACGACAGAGGAGACGACCACAGCGGCAGAGAGGGGAGGCGAGGATGGCGACGTGTTGGAAATGGTCGCGGATGTCTTCGGGATAAAGATTGCCCCTCCAGAGATGCGCATAAACAGAATATTCACATAATATCTTGGTCCACACTTCACACCTGCAAAGTGTGAAGTGTGGATCTATTGTGATAAAACATACACGCTCCAGGGACAAGCTCTCATAAAAGATGTGTGGCTCCGGCCCAGAAATCAAGCGTCACCAAACATTTTTATGAAGCTTTCCTAATGCCCCTGGCCTGACAGCTTAATCTCTATACTGTATTAATTTCAATCATAAGCTGAAGGCACAGAAAAAGATATTAATACAATTTCTGATCTGTGGTGTTATCTTACAATGAAATATGATTCTATTGTTTTTCTTACTTTTTATTTTGCAATGCCGTTTTAATGGTCCAAACAGTGTATTTCTAACTAAACAAACAGGTAACACATGAGTGTCTGACACCACCACAGTGAAATGGTGAAATAAGAAAAACTTTCACATAACTATGATAAGGAAACATTCTCAGCTTGGAGCAGGACAGCCTCATTCAAATACAGATATAATTCTCCACAAAATCAAAAATGATTTCTGTCAAAATATGACCATATTATGTTTGCAAAACATAATTGTAAGTGCATACTGTTGCTGTGTCCTTGGGCAAGACACTTCACCCACCTGTGATTATGGGCTGTGAATTAATAAACTGGAGCGCAAATGGCTTAACCACCACTAAGGGTGCAGAGTGAATGTCTGATGACAACAGTGAAGCCCTCAAATCTCCAGTGAACATGTTTGTCTAAAGTTTTGAGTCTACAGAAACGTGTTTAGTTTTTTAAGTGCAATACAAATGTAAGGTTTTATTATTAATATCATGATAATCATGACAAAGGCCTATTTTATTACTTGTGCAGACACTAGGAGAACGTGCACACACCACACAGAAAGGCTACATATGAGTGGGAATAGAACCGTCGGGCAGGGGGATTAAGATCAGGCACTGTGCGTCCCTGTGCTGCTGAATTATGGGCCCAGCATTAAAGTTTAGGCTATTAATAGTTGGCTATAAGCTTTTGTTAGTCTGACTCTTAATAATAGTATGGATTTCTTACTGGGCCATAGGAGGCAGAGTATGGGTAGATGTTTGGTCTTATGACATTAGCAGCAGCCCTAAGAGGCTGCGCTGGTCTGAACTGTCCAAAAAAAGCCCTTCTCTCAGGTGTAAATGTCCGGCTGGTGCATGGTGCCTGGAAAGCTGGAGTGACTTGATAATGACCTCTAGTGACAGGTGCAGGATCAAGAGCGACCCTGCGCTTCCATTCTTCCGGGGGCTCTGGCAGAGACCTGCGGTGCCCGGCTGCATTCACACTCGATACAACAGATGACGGGGCGCTCGGAAACATGAACGCCTCATCCACCGAGCCAATGGGGCTCCTGGACGCAGCCTCCCATGGAGTTGGAAGCTTGAACGGCTTTTCCTGAAGGGATGCCTGTCTGCGGGGTGCGGCAGAAGCGGGTGTTCCCAGGGCGAGAGGGAGACCGGGAGAAGACACGCCACCCAGCCTGGGCAAACTCACGGAGCGACTTCGACCAAACACCTAAAATCAGACGGCGTTAGTGACCTTTCATGGGGCGCTTTGTGTTTTTAAAGCTCTGGTGCGCTGGCGGATCTTAACAGTAGGTGACAGTGAAGTGTAACTCACCTGTAAGCCACCAGAGCATGAGTCAAAAAATGAAGTAATTCATATGACTATGTTTGAAGCAAATTTCAATAGGCTATTGGTCTAGGGTTTTTTGTGTGTTTGTTTTCAGTTTATCCTAAGTTAAACTGAGCCACCAGATTAAAACCTGACCAATACAACCGATATTACAATTACAATATCACATTAATATTACAATATAAAGTGTAAGCCTATTATTTGTGTTAACACCATGTGCACTCCCAGAGCATCCAAAAAGAAAGAAAGAAATCAATTAACTTTATAAAACTAGTTATCTAACTTGCCTATATTTTTATTTTGCATTCACCCCAATTGTCCTGGGCTAAATTGTTATTGGGATTTCCTGTTTAAATATGGATATGGATATGACTTTTCCTAGGTAGCACCTCTGCGCTAACTGCCAAGAAATGCCATGAAAATAACCACTCAGGTATGTTGTAATTTTACCTAATGCTTCAAGTTACTCTCAAGTAAGTTTAGCCAACATACTTATGCTAAACATAGAAATGTTTCAAAGTTTGTTTGTTTTTTCCTTTTGACAGCCTCCACCAAATTGCGGAAACAGAAGTTAAGCTCTCCCTCTAGTGGTCAACTGATAGCACTTTTAGATTTAGCTGTATAAAGTAATAATTTATTCCTTTTAAATTTAGTAAAGCTCATTATACTATTCGGTTGTAGCTTTAGGTACATAGCCAACTACATAAAAATATACCATAGTGCTTGTGTGCATGCAGCGCTTCATTCAAAAGAGTGAAAAGCAAAAAGAGTGACATCAGAGAAGAAAAAGACAGAAAGAGAAATTTAATGGTGCTTTAATAATGCTGAGAACAAGACCAAGTGCAACAGACACGCTTGAAAAAGAGAATTACACATTCCTTGATTGAAATTATTTTTTTGAACTTGCTTTTGAGTAACTGCCCAGTAAATCTTTTTCAACAATACTGGCAGAAAATGGCTGAAATGACCTGAACTGACACTAGACATCAATTCATCACATTATTAACCACAACTGGCTTTGATTTCCTTTGAGCTGTTGTGATATTTTAAGATTGGAATGAGACGGAAGCAAATGCTACTTGTATGCATTTGAAAATAAGTGCATTTACAGTTGCTAAATTAATACAGTTTTATATGTGAGAACAACAATAAATTACAAACACTTTTTTGATCAGGGGAAAAGAGAAGCTGGGTGCTATGCTAATATGAATGTTGTATGTAGCTGTATTCCATCAACAAAACAATAAACAAGGGCATAAAGGGAGCAGGCATTATTGCACATCTGTTTCCTGAGCGTCATAAACTATAATAAATCCTAAATCATTTAAACTTTTATAGCACTAAATCACCATTCTGGATTCGTCCAGTTAAAACACTATCCTGTGTGTTTCAAAAAATGTCTCATTATATTTACATAATACAATAAATTACTGTGTCAAGTTGGCAGTGGTGGAATATTACAAAGTAAAAGTAGTAAAGTACTGTACTGTTTTTTCTTTACTTAAATAGATTTAAGGTGGGTACTTTTTACTTTTACTTCACTACATTTGAGAGCAGGTATCTGTCTTTTCTACTCCACTACATTTTTGAACAGAACTGAAAAGTAAAAGTATTTTTCATTATTGTTTAAGACCTGCTGAAATTAGGGGTTTATTTTGATAAAGTTCATAATGCAACAAACAAAAAAAACAAACAAATAAAACAGCTAACCTAGAAAAAAAAAAAACACTGATTCAGTTGCTTCTGTTGAACAAAATTCAGCACAAATCTTTATCAAAATCACTACATCTGAAGCTTCATTAGATCTCAAAAAATGCTCAAAATACTTTTACTTTTTACTTTTTAAGTACATTTTTAAACAGGTTCTTTGATACTTTTACTCAAGTAGATTTTTTCATGTGGTACTTTTACTTGAGTACTTGCTTTTACTTAAGTAACAAAACTTAGTACTTCTTCCACCACTGCAAACTGGATACTAACCAGTACTATATGTTATAATTAAAAGTGAATGGTTGCAACTCTAACCCCTCATCCTATTCCTGACTGAATCCAAACATGACCATATACAGACCCCGACTTAGTGCAGCATAGCAACAGGCTTCCACTGTTTGCCTTCTGCTACCTGCTTCTTAGCCGAAAACCTTGGCCGAGGAGCCATTTGTCGCACGCCTCTAGCAATGAGAGACGCAGGGGAGAAAGCTGCTGCTAAACTGTCACTGATAGAAGAGAGAGAGGAGTGCTGAGAGGTCGTGCTGGCTGGGCGGTTACTGGCTTCTTGCTTGTTGCTAACATGATTCAAAACAGGTGATGCAGACAAATTCACATCCATTTGCTTGTCAATTGTGAGAACAGCAGACTTTGTGGTTTCATTCTTAGAGATAATTCGTGGAGAACGTGCAGGCCCTGACTTGTGCTTTATAACTTTTCTTGGCTCAGATTTCGTGGGGGTGGGAGATGGTTTGGGGCTGGGGGCTTTGACCTCAGTGACTTTTTCGTATTTAAAAAGAGCTGAGTCCAATTGATAAGGCTGGTGTTTCATGATATCTAGAGCGTTAAGGTGCTTCGTGGCCTGTTTAGCTTTCGGTTTGGTCTGTTTGGGTTTAATTTTAGGACTTGTTGAGGGGGGTTGCTTCGCTGCTGCTGGGGGATAAAAAGGTGCAAGAAGAGGATTGTAACCTACAGGAGGTGGAGCTCGGATATTAGATGAATACCTCCATGAATTTGGGAGCGATGAGGTTGGGGATGGGGGCCTGGGTTTGCTAACCTGTTTCGATTCGGCATCAACCACAAACTTCTCCATTCGTGACTGTCTTTTGGCAAACAAATCCGCACCTTTACCAGATAGCGAACTACTTTGGCCTCTGTGAGTCTTCTCTGTCTGCGTTGGACAAGATGCAACAGAATTTGGGGCACTCGATTTGGGAGGAGGGGGCCCAGAGCTGTAGGTGGGACCCCTGGCCTGCATACTCACGGGAGATCGGGATTGTTGAAGACTCCAGCTATTTGCAGTTGGCTGAGGCTGAAGCTGAGAAGACATGTTGGCGGATGTTTGAAGTCTTGCCGGTGTTTGATCCTGTGCCCACTGGTTAGACATCTGTTGAGGTTTGGCCCGGTCATGCTGCTGTAAGTAATTCTGACTATGGGGTCCAATGGCAGCAGAGGATGGCTGGGGACTTCTTGGTAGAATATAGGGATCTTCTTTAACCATCCAAGGTGGGCACACTGGGTTGATAGTTGGTTTGGGTGCAACTGGAGGTGGATTCTTGAGTTTGATGGTTTTAGGTTGCATAAAGTTACATGCTTCGGCTCCCAAACTAAAGCAGTCTTCCTCACATTCGATGAAAGATCTTCGGTCACCCTTGTTTTGAAGGCTTGCTTTCTGTTCTGGTGGAGATTGTTTACTTGAGCCTTTTCTTTTTGCTTCAGGTAGGATGCCAGTCTTGATCGCTGGCACTGATATTCTTTCATCTCTAGAGGCTATGATGTCAGTAGTTGGAGACCAGACTTTGGGGGTTGTGTTGCTTGGTACAGGTACAGGAACTTTGAATTTAGGCTCAGGCTTCTTCTTCACAGGAGTAACTGGCACAACCACGCTATGTCTGGCAGGTGGAGGTGCATTCACTTGAAATCCAAGGAATGGCTTCGCAGTTCTATTAGGTACCAAGGGTTTGGGGGCATTGGAGTCCTCCTGGTAGGTGACCGGCTGCTCTGTGTAGTTATCCTGGCCACTGTACACATATGTTTCATTAGGCTCATACATTTTTGGAGGTGCTGTGGGCTCTGGTTCTAGTGCTGGACCTTCCACTGGTAATCCTTTACTCCTCAGTTCTTCATGCTCTGACACAATTTCATCCATGCGTTTTCGGCGTTGAGCAAACATCAAAGCACCCTTTCCTTGTGTTTCTGGCAGACCTTCCATCTTGTGCTGACTTCTCCAATTCCAACTATATTGACGCTGCTGGTGGTAAACGGAATTCTCTTCCTCTAACTCAGAATCACTTGTTGATACAAAGTGGTACTCAGTTAAATCTTCAGTTTCTTCTGTTTGTTCTTCGCTGTCGATGTTCTCACCGGTTCCGTAGCTTATGAAGGTAAAGTTCTCAACCCTTTGGCGACGTTTCTTGAACAACAAGGCTCCTTTATTGTGAGGGTTGGGTGCATGAGTTAGAAGAAGAGCAATGCTTTTGCATTTGGACTTGGTCTCCTTGACATGTCTCTCTGATTGGCTGAGCCCTGAGAGGAAACAATAAAAACAAGAAGCAGAATGGAAGTAAGTAATGATGAATTGAATTAGAGCTGTAGTATTTTTAAATTATTAATGGTTGTGCAAGTATCAGAAGGTCATTTGATCTGAGATTTTTTTTTTTTGTAAACTCCGCACTACGAACTAGAAAAACATTGTTCCTGGCCTTGTAAGTGCACTAATAAAAGCATCATATTTGCTTACAGCTAACTTCGGTGGGCCCAAGAGGCCAGGAAAGTGAGGAGCTCACCATGGCACTGTTACGATTGGAAAAGGGATCAAGTGACAGGCCAGGGGACACATGCTGGTGTCTGTCAAAGAGTTTCTGCCACCCTCATCATATGGTCATATTTTATTCTTATCCTGCTCTGACGATTACAGCAATGGGAATTCTCCCTGCAAGTCCACCTTAAATAGAACATGTATTACAGCATAAAAATAACCTGCAACCATAGAGCTTGTTTGTTTTTGTTTTGTTTTTTACATTTTTAAATATTCAAATTACAGTGCATGAAACATTGAGTTAAAATATAATGCAATCCAATATTATCAATCACTTCAGTATTAAAAAACATAACAGTAAACATTTAGTGCACACTTTCTCCCACTCCTGACTTCATATATGCAATATCATATAACATAGATTAAGACAGGTACTCACGCTTGTGCCTTGTCCTGTGCTGGGTTGGTCTGCACAGATTTGTGTCAGACCCCGAGTCCCACCTCTGTGCCTGCTCAGCACCCTCTTTTGAGATTCCAAAGGAGACACAGGCAGGAGGTGCGTCACTGCTCCCTCCTCCTTCTGATGAATGCACCCTTGGGCTCCCCGTCCCGGCGCTCTGGCTATTACCGGCTGGTCTCCGTGGTTCCTCTTTCCTTGGGTGAAGGGTCAGAGCCAGTGCCATGTCACGGGTAGGACCTTGAGACGTGCAGGAGGAAAGAGCCAAAGAATGTGAAATGGTCTTTGTTAGGCCTGTAAAGATTAATTATGTCAAGATAAAAATATATGAAAGCTGGAACAATATTTTTTGGGTGTCAGTATTTAGCGTGTGTACATTTTCTTTGTCCTACTGGGAGGTTTGTGGTTATTTTTTGGCTATATGATAAGATTTGAGCCATAAAAGGTTGAATTACTAACTTCTATGATTAAATATAATGATTATGATGATTGATTAAATATGGGAAATAAGTACCAGTGTTTCATTCTGCTGTTTATTTATTGCAGCTCATGATTTTAAACAATATTGTACATTTAGTTTTTGTGGTTTAAATCTGGTATTGGGTTTTTGTGTCAGTGACAAATGAGTTATGACAGTGACAAATTATTGTTTATCATCTATATTTACTTCAGCAATATAGCTCACTTCAAAATCTGTTATCGTGGCAGACCTAGTCATTATGGTAAATTACAAAACAGTATGATTTTTGCTTATGTGACCCACTTGATTCACTCTTGTCATCTTCATGCTCCCTATAGAAAGCATTCTCTTCTCTTCCACTTAAGTGTTCCTCGGACTCCATTTCCCAGCATTCTTTGGGTGCACCGTCAGGCTTGAGGATGTGAGAAGATGATGAGTCCACTGGGAGGTTTTCAGTATCTTCATCACTATTACAAGATTCTGGCTTCAAATCTGAGACACAGCAGCTGTCCTCCTGGGAGCTTTCTGAACCAGACCATGACTCTGTTTTCTCTATGTTGCTTTGGTCTTCAGAGTCTGGATCCATTGGAAGTTTTACAAAACAGTTGCTCTCTGAGACCTGAAGAGTTTGACAATGTAAACTATTAACAATTGTTTGTACATTTAAAGCTGCACCATGTAACTTTTCTGAAGATACACCATCTGCCCATCAGTGGAGATGTTGTTTTGACTGAAATGTTTCACCCTATGGCATTAAACTATCTCTGGAGACAAGCTGGACACCAGCATGCCACATTACAGGTCAGATCTGTGGAAAGGTGACGCTGCTCACGTAGGAATATATGGTTTTCAAGATATTTTAGAGCAATATAACTACCTGTAATTAAATAAATCACTACTAAAAACTCACCTGTTCAATCTGGCATTTCCCCCATGATTTCCACTATTGTTTTCTATTGTTTATTTTTGATACTTTGCAGCTAATCAACATTCCCTGGGAGTGTAATGCTAACTGTAAGCACTGGTCTTTCTGAGGTTTCTTAGATTTTAATCTGATCAGAAAGAGCTGGTTTAGTGGGACTACAACAGTTGATCTGAGTTGTGCACTTAAGTCTCAGCCATAAAATTAGTCACAAGCTAGCATTAGCCAACAGTTTGTCACTCTAACCGTTTTGTTGAAAATCAGACACCTAAACAGGACCATGAATGAACTGACTACAGGTTCCAGCAAACATGTTGTTTAAATTATTATTATTTCTTGAGTATTCATACTATCTTCAAAGTTTTTTTTGGCTGTGTTTGCTAATGTGTGCATTTTGTCACCATGGTAACTACCAAAAAATTCCACCATAGAAATAGGCCTATATATGTAGAACACCCCCGTGATGTCACTGCAAAGTATCAGCTGTTTCTTATTGTTTCCTATTGTTTATAAAGCAGTGTCCTAAAAAGCACTATATAAGTCTGATGTATTATTATTATTTTTATGAAATGAGAAAAAGTTGGACTGTGAAACATTCTCGGCAATAATACCATCTCCACAAAGTACACCTTTAATTTGAACTTCATATCTACAGTCAATATGTTTATTGAAGGGACTTTTCCTCAATAGGAAGAACAGATCAGCTTTGGCATTTCACTCAAGTTGCCAACACTGTAAATGGAATGGTATGTGATGGGGAAACAGCGTTCTCATCCAAGAGCATAAGCAAAACAATCGGTGGCTGTTTTCTGAGGTCATATTTATTCAGCAGACTCTTGTTCCCACTCTTCATGTCACAACCTATTAAAGGGCCCATATTACTCTGTTTTCTGAACTATATTATAATGTTGTTTCCTCATCACAAACATTTGTGTTTTGTTTTGTTTCATTCACACGTTTAACACACAAGCCTTGCATATTTAAGCTGTGTTCTTCTCTCAAACAGAAAACACCCTTTTCCAACTTGTGATGTCATATGGTAATACAGAAAGTGCTCGATTGTGTTTTTAAACTCCATATACTGTACCTCCATTAGAATCATTTGGATAATTTCAGTCAATCGTCAGTCTCTACTAAACTAAAGGTAAAAGGAATAAGGTAGCTGTTAACTTGAAAACTACTGCTTCATGACGCCACAAGGTGGAACAGAGCATTTTTTTCAGTTTTGGAGATGTAGACAGCCCAATAATGCAGGATTACTCAAACGTATGAATGAAACAAAACACAACTCCAGGTATGTTTTGATGAGGTAACAACATTCTAACATGGCAAGAATCAGTTTTTTGCTACTGTATCCAAATAATTTCCCTTGTGGATCAATAAAGTTTGTCTAAGTCTAAGTGTTGTCTGCATGCCCATTTTTAAATAATAACATACTTTTTTGAAAAACCTTTATTCATATTATTACAAATATAGATTATATTCTACATTTAGCATATTTCACTTTTAAAAAATCTTTCTTCATTACTGTAGTAGTCCTTAAATCCTTAATTAACAAATACTTGAGTGCAGGCCTACTAAAAAAGATCTGTAGATGGGTCCCTGGGCACCAGAATGCACTTTCCTAATGTGGACCTTTTGCCCAAGCGGTAGGCCTATTGAAGGATAAGTCAAATCCATATTTTCAGGAGTAATAAAATATTCCTTATACCTTCTGCACTGTCTGTGAAAGCTGTAGAGGCCACAGCGCATCACCCACTAAAACATCAGCCTACCACATGACTCCATTAAAAAAAAAGTGTGATCAATAAATTTGATGATTTTTTTCTGGTTTGTGCAAACAGAGCACAAAATGTTTACTGTTTGAAACATTTATGAGTTATTTTCAAGATACAGCTGGCAATCCAGGATGAACCCTTAGGTTAAGTGAAAGACAGACTGCTGAATGTTGCCTACGTTGGCCTAATGCTGCCATTATGCAATGTTTCCAGTAGATGTCGCCCCCGAGTAGTTAAGAAAACAGTTCAGGACGTGCTGAACCGACACTTTACTAATCACTTCAATTCAAGCCTGCTATGTAGATAAAGGTAGCCTATAGTATGTAGAATTTGTATTTTAAATGACTTATCTGTGTCCCCAGATATTAAATCGATACAGTATGTTGCTTATGTTTTTATTATTATTATTATTATTATTATTATTATTATTATTATTATTATTATTATTATTATTATTATTATTATTATTAGTATTGTTTAAATGCTGGTTTTGTGCTCCAATCACTTAAATGATCAGGTTCAACATCTGTGAATGAACCTTGTAGATGTTATAATAAAATCACATTCTAAAATCTAAAAACCACCAATACTCACTACCAAAACCCCAATCAATAATCAGTGCTGTTAGTTACTGCTGTTCTTCCAGTTCCTTGTTAAATAGTTCTACAGGACATGATGGCAGTGTGAGACAAGGCCTCAGCCTCACTGTGTGATTTCTGGAGGATTTGCTTTGTCACATGTGCATTTTGGCAATGAGAAAAACTCTCTGCACATTAAGGTTAAGGCAGTGCCAACCTAGGTTCAGTTATGATTGCAGTTCCTTTTTTTTTTTTTTTTATACCTGTAAGAGTTCACAATATGTACCTGACCTTTAAATTTTGTTCAAAATATAACAATATCCTATATATTCCTTATGTAAAAAGAATGAAAATGAGGTATTCATAGTAGTAATTTCAATATGTTAAGTACTTTAACATTATTATGTATTTTAAAGATATGCTACAGGCAAGCAAAATATGTATTTGTGTTCTTTTAACAACAGAACTAAACCACTATAAGTTTGGCATATTAAGTTTATAGAATAAAAATACCACTTAGGTAATATGTGTAATGTACATTTCAGCATGGCTGAACATCCACAGCTTAGGCCTTGCTTTACCCACATGTCTTGTAGCTCTTGGTTCCCCTTCATTGTGCACAGTGGTCACTGTCAGGCCTAACTTTAGTTCTGTTTCCATGTAAGGCTAAAACCTTAATCATTGGCTGTGTTTCTATGGAAACAGAGCTGCTCCCTCTTTGACAAATGAATGACCTCGAGCTCCTTTGGTCACCCCTGAAGACGAGGTCTACAGATCTCGCCATGACATCATTAGAACATTTAAAAATCTAACACAAGTGCACTTTTATTGCATAAATATCAGTTTATACATATGTTACTATGTTGCTATGGCAGTTTATAACAATAATGATATAATACAAATAACTTATATTTATATTATATAATATATAAGTTGCGTAAGCAGGGATTTTCACAATAATCAGATACCATAGGCTTTATATTATGTTATTTGTTCCAAGTATGGACAAATATTTAGACATTTTGCATTATTATGATTAAATGTGTGCTCTCCCTGTGGTTCAAATATAGTGTATTCAGTGTCTCTAGATACACTTACACCTTTCTGCACTATAGATAGTTAATATAATGATGGATATTTAATGATATTTAGCATGCAGCTTTTCTCTTCTTCATGCTGATTTATAAGATAAGATAAGATAAGATAAGATAAGATAATCCTTTATTTGTCCCACAATGGGGAAATTGCAGTGTCACAACGCAAGTTACAGAAACAGTAGGAAAATAAGAGCATGCATCAAAATCAAGATAAATAATAATAAGTATTTACAATCAACTAAAAAACACAACACTGTAGCTAAGCTAAAAGGCACAGGAACATTGCACAATAAGTGTTTTTGATTCTGAGATGATCTATCAATATCTATATTGCACATAAAACGTGTACTTGTTGTTGCATCATAGGTTAAAATATGTATTAGTAATAGTTATAAATATTGCTTACCTGTTTGGGCAGAGTCAGTTTTTCATCTCTGAAGTTGTAAAAAATGTGTTTGCATATGGACAGTGGCTGGCTAGTCTCTGTCATGATGGAGCTCATTTTCTCTGATATTTAAGATGAGAGTGAAGAGGTGTTCCTGATCCAGCCCCCACTGTCACAGCATTCCCTTAAGACAAATGACAGAATTCATCCACCATATTCTCAGTAGTCAGTTTTGATAATGTGTGGCATTAGGCCTGTCATGATAACACATTTTTAAGTGTGATATATTGTTGACGAAAATATAGACAATAAATTATAATATTCAAACAGATTATGACACTAAAACAAAAACCCTAAATAGCAAGCTGCAGATTAAAAAAAAAAAGTTACAAAAAAAAGTTAAAATGACTATGCAATGCTGCCAAATCCTACCAGTGGTGGAAGGTAAGATTTTTAGGTATCTGTACTTTACTTAAGTTTTAAAATAGATACTTTTACTTCACTACATCTGAAAGCATGTATCCGTACTTTCTATTCCATTACATTTTTGAACATGTACTTTGATGCTTTTACTTAAGTAGATTTTTTTATGTGTTTCATCTTTTACTAGTTTTTTTTTTTTTTTTTCCAGTATCTGTACTTTTACTTAAGTAACACAAAAGTGTGTACTTCTTCCATCACTGAATCCTATGCTTATCAATGACTGAGAAAATACAGTTGTAGAACGAAGTATAGCGCAGTGGGCATGTACTGGTGGTGGTTAAAATGGGAGATAATCGGCAAAATTATCTCTTGAAAATAAGCAAATAAAATTGAAAACATGCACCAAACACTCTAAATACAGCTGTCAGTGAGTAACTGAGTGGTTAAAAAAGGGTTATAGGTCATTCTCTGTCTGTACAGTAGAATAATCTTGAGGTTGTTTTTTTTTTGATAAATCATTTACATTTTACTGGTAAGTGTATGGTCAGAACTACATTTTGCCTTTACACAATAGAACTCTTGCGTGTCTCCAGAAAAAGCAGCACAATGAAATTTGACAGTATACTTTCGGACATAAATGGATTTGGGAAATTTCAAATACATTTAGTTTTGATCCAGATTCTTTCTCGCATTACCCTACCATGCCATTTTCTGCTGAATAATTTTATGGCTGCAGTTCCTTTTCATCACTGCAACATCAGCAGTCTAGACGATGGAGAGCTCTTCCAGAACCTAACTTTGGAACAACAACTCACTGTGGGGGTCCCCTTTGGTGCCCATGGGGGTTTTCCAAGCTCCTGCCAGATGTATTCAAAACCTCAGTATCAGTATTTGTCTGGATTCAACAGCAGCAATAATAATACGCCGACTGTGGAGTGTCAGAACGGATGGGTTTATGACAACAGCACTTTTAAATCTACAATAGCCACAGAGGTAAGAAATATATGCTCAATATAGATGCGTTTGTTTTAGAGATCAACTGATAATTTTTTTTTTCATGGCTAATGCTGATGCTAATTGTTGAGAATCTAGAGTAACCAGTGGCTGATAAGCTCTGCACATATTTTTGGGCCAATATGTAGGGCCAGTTTTGATTATTTTCTATGTATTATATCATTTAAATGTACTGCAAACTCATCCACAACCCTGTTTTAGTACAAACTGGATAAGAGCAGTGTAGTCACATTCTGTGCAGTACCCTCTTTGTACTCAAGTGTTCAAATAAAGCATATTCTTTATGAGCAGCTGGTTGGCCCAAAGCAAATACCGGCCTATTTTTGAGATTTAAGGGCGATTTTTTCACCAAATCATTTTCCATGAGCCCTTAAATACATATCTCAATTGTTGCTATATTGATATACAGTATACTGGGATATACTGTATCTCCATAAAAAGAAAAATGTGACTTTTCCTGATATCCTTGTGACCGGCTCGTCCATATGAACAATCAGTGGGAAGATTGAGTTTGTTGCATTTTTTGTTTTGGTTTACTGTCAGTTTGAACAAAAAGGTTTTGGTCATGCTGATTTCTCCCATAGACTACTAATTATAAATGCATAGTTTTATTTCAGCTATAACTGAAATACTATAAAATAAAGATTTTTTTTTTCCCCAGTTCTAAATCAGCCCTTAAATGAATATTTTTGATGACCAGCACATTTTTACATATATTTCCTGTGCCCCATACACCCCGATACCAGTTAATTTTCATGATTTTTGGGAAATTTTTCAAGGAACCCAATTTTTTGTTGACATATATCCTGTTTTTAGTTAGGGACCTAGCACTTCAGATAGCCAGTACACTAAAAAGTGCCAGTATAGGTTAAGTTAAATTCATTTGTTAAGCCCATTTGTTAGGTTAGTTTATTTGAGATTTGTAGTTAAAAACAAATCGGAAAAACATTCAAAAAGCTCAAAGTTCACCATGAGATATTAAAAAACAACCACACAACCACTGTGAAATAAACAACCTACAAAGATTAAGGAGACAAAATATTAAAGTGCTACATCAAAGTCCAAAGTGCATTGTTCAAGATTATAACAGCGTGTGGGAAAAAGAGCGAGAAGTCTTACATTTAATCTAACAATATCTGGAACAAGAAGCTCAAACAAGTCTCTGTCAGGATGGCCAGAGGGATCACGTATGGTCTGAAGGGCTCAGTTTAAAAATCTGCATTTCTTTTTGAGCGGACCACCCTGTTTAAAACGTTCCTCTGTTTGGATGGAATGTTATAGCTTCACACAAACCAAGAGACTTGAGTTTATGAACAAGTCTGGCTGGTACAAGAGAATTAAAAACAGCCATCAATGAACAGCATTCTAGCGAGAGTCCCAATGACTATAGATTTCAAAGCAAAAGAGATAGTGTCTTCAATGCTCCTATTCTGTCTGTACACAAACTAAAGCAGTTCCAGACACCGGGGTCTGACTTTTAATAAAACCCAGCTCCAGACGTTCAAAAGTTTTTATTAAAACAGATGTGAGGTGCACAGCCTGATAATCATTCAAACATGTCACAGGTGTTTTCTTGGTATCTGAAATGATAATATCGGTCTATCTCTAGTTTGTAGAGAACTCAAGAGACACTGGTTTACTTGCAGTGGGACTTGGTATGCAGCCGAAAGGGGATGAACAAAGCAACAGCCACAATCTTTTTCATTGGGGTGATGTGTGGAGCCCCTTTGTTTGGATTTCTGAGTGACAGGTAAGTTCCTAATGTTACACTTTTACATTATGGAAAAAATAACATTGTCAAAACACAAGTTGCATACAAACTGACTAGTTTTTCCTTTTTTTCATGAACAGATTTGGTCGCCGCCGCCTTTTGCTTGTATCCTACCTCTGCTCACTGATATTTGCTATTTTAAGTGCCTTTTCCACATCTTATGTCATGTTTTCAATCATGAGGTTCTTCACTGGGATGTCCCTGGCTGGAATAAGTATAATTTCAATTGTTTTAAGTAAGTTGGACTTTTATTTTGTAGTATGTATTGATATTTTACAGTGACATCATGCTGGAGGTGTACTGAACATTTAGCAGCAGTTGCCATGGTGACACAATGCACACATTAGCAAACACAGACAAAAAAGTTTTAAGACCGCCTGAAAGCTCAAGAAAAAATACACAATAGATTTAAACAACACATTTTCATGAACATGTGATCAATACATGTTCATGGTCCTGTTAAAGTGTTTGATTTTGCCAGCTAGCTTGTGACTTTAATTTTACGTGTGCGACAATGTTAGACAGTACAAATCAGCTCACCTACTGTAGTTCCAACTAAAGCAGCTCTTTTTGGTCAGATTGTGTTAAAATAAAGCTCAGATTAAGTCTAACTTGAGTGAATGGGCTTCTACCAGAGTAACTTAGTGCTTTCAGTTGGCTTCACACGCCCGGGGAATGTTGATGATATCATAGACTGTATAAAGAGAGTGAGTGTGACGTCACCCAAAGCACTCAGCTCCACTCAAATGAAGCTCGCAGTGCTAGTGGTTTCACAAGTAAATTTGAAGCCAGGCTCTGTATTATGAATAGGATTTTTTTAATGGACAAAATAACATAAAAAACCCCATCAGGATCACGTAGAGCGGGTTATTATGGACATTTTAAGACCAAAATGACAAGGCTCACAACAGCAGTTACACTGAGCCGGAAGTGCCCCCATGCTCACTTCCTGTTTGGAACGCGGTGGCTAGTGGGTTATGTCCATTTATATATACAGTCTATGGCATCAATATGGCAAACATTACGGAGTGTGGTGGGTAAACTATCAGATTTCTTCATGTTGTGCCCTTCTATATCTCAGATGTGGAGTGGTTCAGTATTGAGCACAGGACATTCTCTGGTATCATCATAAGCTTGGATTGGACCATTGGAAACTGGCTTCTGGTGTTACTGGCCTACCTGGTCACCGACTGGAGAATGCTCATTTTGGTGGCGACTTCACCTCTTCTGCTGGCTATATTTGCGTGGAGGTATTTAGAAACACTAACTACAGTCACGGGGAATATAGTTTATTTTTTAACTGTGACTTACTTAGTAACCATGTGGTACACTGGGCCAAAACTCCTCTAATGTACACAGACATTTTTATTTGGCAAATAAAAATACAAGAAAACACCTTTATTTTGTTGAAATAATGTTCAAAGTATCAAATTGTGACAAACTTTTTGGATAGAATTCTCCCTAGTGATGTCATCAATACAGAACTCTTTAAAGAGAATTCTCCTATATATATATTTTTTTTACTTCCTGTAATTTTCAACATATTTTTCAACCTTTCTTCACAAATTGCGTCTTCATTGGTGTAAAACTATAATTTATATTTACAACAGTTATTATCCCACCAAATTAAGTCAAAATAAGAGAATCATAAAAACCTGCCATATGCACTTTAATCCTTGTGCCTTGTTGAAAATGTGTGTACATTGGGACTGTTTCATACAAATGACCTATTTCTGTTTTTAAACTGCTATAAAAATTTTTTTTTTTTTTTTCTTGAAGGGGTTCTCCATTGACATTCCATTGACATATTGATTCCATACATTACCATAAATAATTAACCCTTTAGAGGCCATTTTGTGCCCAATACCACGTACAGCAAATTTGAATTATATGCAATAATTCAATAATATATATATTTTTTACTCTGGCTATTATTTGTGTGACTGGCCTACCAGTGTGGATAATTAGTGAGAAGATTGACTTTGGTGCATTTTTTATTTTTGCATAAAGTACGGTAAGTCAGTTTGTTGCATTGCACTCCATAGACTCCCATTATAAAATGCCAATTTTTTTTCAATACCCTTTTATTAAAAGCCTAAAAATGTGTTTGCCTTTTATTTTATGTTTTCCTGTTTAAAACTACATACAACTGTGTAAAATGTTTGATTTTTTTCATCAAAATTACCACATTTTCCATGAGCCCTTAAATCCATATTTAAGGGCTAATCCTCTATTATTGCTATATTGACATACAGTATATTGGGATATGCTGTACCTCCATAAAATGAAAAGAAATGTGACTTTTCCTGATATCCTTGTGACTGGCTCGTCCATATGAACAATCAGTGGGAAGACTGAGTTTGTTGCATTTTTTGTTTTGGTTTACTGTCAGTTTGAACAAAACAAAAAGTCTCCCATGGACTATTAATTGTAAATGCATAGTTTTATTTCAGCTATAACTGAAATACTATAAAATTAAGTGAATATTCTAAGTGAATATTTTTGATGAGCAGCCCATTTTCACATATAATTCCTGTGCCCCATACACCTCTCCAACACACCCCCAAACCAGGTAATTTTGGATCACAAATTTCACCTAGTTTCTTAATTTTTTTTTATCACTGTGGCCTGAAATGTTAATTTTTTAATTTCCAAAGTTCTCATTTTTCTCATCTTCTGCACAAGGAACTGTATGTCTAAAAACCTGTATAAACACACATCTGTGTGAATTTTTATGGCAATCGAACAACCACAGGCAAAGTTATCACGATAAATGTACCTTCAGATACACTTATTTCCCTAAGACACAAGGGTTAAAGATCCTATATTGTGCAAAACTGACTGACTGATTGCTCTTGAAGGAAATTCAGAGTTTGTATGTAGAAAAGATATTTAAAGTTAGCACTCCATCCTCTTGCACTCATCAGCTGTAGGGAAACATTTTACAGATGTATGGCATCTGGGATGAATGACTTACAGAGTTTGCCCATGGAGCAGGACAGGGACAAGAGCCAGTCCCCACAGGTGCTCTCCTGTCTGGGGATGGTGCTGTGCAAGGGGTGCTGGGGGTTATCCATGATGGACAGGAGCTTGGAGAAGAATCCACTCCCATCTCGATCAGTTTGTTTTTCAGCAGTAGATGTTGGATGATGTTAAAAAAGGTAATCCTCATAGCACAACTGCCTTTGTCAAGATGAGAGAGGGACCTATGGAGCAGGTAGAGTGCAGCGTTATCCACTCCCACTTTTTAATTTTAATTTATTTTAATTTCAGGTGGCTTCCTGAATCTGCTAGATGGCTCATGGCCAGTGGGAGGGCTGACGAGGCACATTATTATATTAAGAAATGTGCTGAGGTGAACAACAGAGCTAAATGTTTGTCAACAATTACACCAAAGGTAGTGTCTGTTTGTTCATTTCCAACTTAACATTTATAAATGACTGACTTTTTGAAATGTTTTGCAGACATTATTAGAAGTTGCAGAAACTGAAACAAGAGACAAGAAGTATACTATGATAAACCTTTTTAAAACCCCAGGCATTAGAAAGCTAGCTATTTGTTCTGGAATAATGTGGTGAGTATTGATTGAGTGTGATATCAGCAAAACACAGAATGTCTTTAATTTAGCAGAACTTCACACATGTCTTTCACTGGTTCTCAAATAGATCAAATCTGCTGATATTTTTGAGCCGACATGTAAAGACAGTTTAGATTATTTTCCCCAAATTATGTAACTGAAACTTAAAATAAAGTCACCACCAGCTCTTTTTCACGACTAACCTTTAAGAGCTGCGTAGACACATTTTATACAGTTATCTCTTCACATTAAAGTGCTCAAATAAAGCTTTATCTATATTCTTTAGGCAGCAATTTGGCCAAAACAAAATATTCACCTGTTCTGAAGACTCAAAAGCCATAGCCAATATGCTGTGTGTTAAGTGTAAATATCAGTCCGATATATAGGTCAACCAATTATATCAGACTATCTCTAATGAGATCCATCATTGTATTTGTAGATGTAGAAATCATGTTTGTTTACCAAAAGTGCATTGTGTATAGAACTTTTATTGGTTTTATTATAAAAGTTTTAGAATTGTCCCTGAGTGTTTCCAATATTTCCTAGGTTTGGAGTTGCTTTTACATACTATGGAATAAGCCTGAATATTACTGGGTTTGGATTGAATCCCTATCTCACACAGCTTATCTTTGCATCAATTGAGATGCCCATGAAGATTGGTGTCTATTTCTTCTTGGAGAAAATTGGTCGAAGACCTGGAGAGATATTAACGCTGATCACGACTGGGCTTTGTCTCTTTATTAATATATTTGTCACACAAGGTAGATTTTGTATCTGTAACAATACTACACTGTTTAGATATTCAATTTTCTCCTCTTTTTTTCAGATAAATGGCTTGTTCGCACTATTGTGGCAGTTCTTGGGAAGGCCATGTCTGAAGCTTCATTTACAATTGCATTTCTTTATACGACTGAGCTCTATCCCACAGTAGTCAGGTGAAACCTTGCATCAGTTAAAGGATCTTAACATGTGTACATTGTAGTTTTTATTGTTCAAACTGAATGGCATGCACTTTCAGGCAGAATGGTCTAGGTTACACATCCTTTTTGGCGCGACTGGGTGTGTCCATCTCACCTCTCATCGCCCTATTGGAAGACGTGTGGCATCTCCTCCCATCAGTCGTATACTGCACTGTGGCGGTCAACTCAGGTCTTATGGCCTACCTGCTGCCTGAAACATTAAACCGAAGACTCCCTGAGTTTATTGAGGAAATTGAGAAACCAAAGTAAAAGAGCTGAAATCTACAGTCAACCATTAACCACTCTTTCTTCAAACACAATGATAATAAGTCAACTTTTTCAGGAGGAAATCCAATGAAGAAAAAGAAATTCACTAAGCGCTGAAGAAGCGGGATCAAGCCCTAAGGAATCATGAAAACAGAGCAAAGATAGAGCCATAATAGACAGAAAATATACACAATAGTTGTGATAGAATAAAGATTAAATTGTGTTAAGTAACATTCCAAGAACAGAGTATCTGCCATGTGTGCATTTTATGTGCATGTGTTTCCCAACTGAAACTGCTAATAAAAGCATAAAACTCAAAAATCTGTTTGTGATTGATTAGGGCTACACCTAACAATTATTTTCTTATCAACTAATCGACTAACCTATCAAGTATTTTTTCAATTGATGGGTTAATTAAATTATAACTTTTTTAATGACTTTTTATGAAACATTTGTGCATAATTTTTCATAAGGATTCAACTTATTGTTTTTATTAGACTAATAAAAAGTGTGTGTAGAATCCCTCAGTCGTCCAGGTAGAATCCATAGCAAATCATTTGTCTCCCATCTATAACTCTATCCTCAAACCTAAATCAAAACAAACTGGGAAAACAATAGGACTAGCCAGGTCAGGTCCAGAGGTGTGAAAACAGCCATCATGGCCCTGAATGGATATGCTAACTACTCCCCCACTCCCACTCCATATTGAATAGACTCACATGACTAACAGAAACTGTAAACAACTCCATATTGAATAGACTCACCTGACCAACTGAAACTGTATTTAAATATGTGTTGTCTCAGAGTAATTTTCATTGTAATTAAGCTCCTCCCTTCAAGCAGATATAAAGCAGTGTCCGCCAGCATCTGACTAGAACTGAAGAAGCAGCTTGGATGAGCTGCGAAACGTATTCAACCAAATAAACTCTGTCCAGTTGACAAATTAAATTTCTCCTTTTACTAATAAAAAGTGAATTTTCTCTTAAAGGAACTTGCTGATTATGTTACTGTTACGTAAGAGTTCAAGACAATTCATGGTTCAAGACAAGGGCATAAAATGCTGCTTACAGCTATAATATAGCCTACAGGCTGTAATACAGAGCTACAGTTACGGTCAGTCCCACACAGACAGATCGGTGTTTAAAGAGCTGCTAAACGCCTGTGCTATATTTAACGTGATCAGATTATGTGGTCAACCAGTGACTAATGAACCTGATGAATGATTATTGTCATGTGCTCCCCTCCCTCCTTTCCCTTGTGTGTGTGTGTGTGTGTGTGTGTGTGTGTCTCTGGCAATCAAGATCCCTGATTATTTAAGGTCTGCTCACAGCGAGACCCTGCCAGATTATTTTTGTCCCATTCACAGTGAACCTCTTGGCTCCTCAACTACTAAGTTTTTGTGATCTACATTACCAACCAATTATTTTCTACTTGCCTGCTTTTTCTGCTCTCCAGAGATCCCAGCTTGCTTCAGCCAAATACTTACCCACTTCTGATATTTACTCTAGCCACATTCCAGCCTGCATCCTGCTTCTGTAAAATAAATTCACCTTTTCTTTTTTTTCAACTGGTCTGTGTCCATTTTTTGGGTCCCTCCATTGCTGTGCCATAACAGAACAATCTGGCCAAATGGACCCATCCGAGCAGGACCAAGACCCAGTTCATCAGGTTCTGGCCACACAGGGGTCAGACTGGGCCATCATGAGCAAACTTTGAAGTAAGTGACTGAAAGACTCAGTGAGTTATCTGTTAATGTTATTCAACTTGCCACTCAAATGAATCAGCTTGCTGCTCAGCTCTCAACTATGCTGCAATTACCACTTGCTGGTCAATCAAAGTGACTGCTCCCCCTCCAGTCCAGCCTCCAATCCAGCCTCCCACCTCTACTGCTCATGAGCCACACATTTGAACTCCAGAGCGCTACTCCAGTGATCTTGGAACCTGTAGTCATTTCCTCCTCCAGTGGGGGCATAGTTCCAAACTCGCGTGCCACCCTGGTTTCCACCAAACCTTAGCTTTCCTTAAGCAGCAATTCTGGTGGCCATCCATGATCAATGACACTCGATCATTTATTGCTGCTTGTACTGCCTATGCCCGATGCAAGTATAGTCATCAAGCGCCATCTTATCTCCTCAACCCCTTACCTATTCCCAGCAAACCATGATCCCACATTGCTAGATTTTGTCACTGGGCTCCCGACCTCTGATGGTAATTCTGTTATACACACAATTGTGGACCGTTTCTCTAAAGCAGTGCATTTTGTACCCTTCCCAAAGTTGCCAGCTTTCACTGAAACCGCTAATCTTTTGGTACTTCATGTGTACAGTCTCTATGCCATTCCTGTAGATATACATTTTCAGACAGAGGACCATAATTCACGTCTCAAGTGTGGAGGGCATTTTGTCAAACCCTGGGAACTTTTGTCAGTCACTCGTCTGGGTGCCACCCTCAATCCAATGGTCAGACGGAGCATACAAATCAGGACATTGAAACAGCTCTGCGCTGTGTCACCACCCGTAACCCAACCACATGGAGCACTTATTTGCCTTGGATTGAATACGCCCACAACTCCCTAATATCCTCTGCCACAAGTATGACCCCATTTATGGTTTCTTTAGGTTTTCGACCTCTTTTTCCAGATCAAGAAGGGGATGTGGTGGTCTCGTCTGTCCATGGTCATTTTAGGCCACGGGCTAGGATAGTCACATGTGCACCCCCCCCACAACCCTATAAATTTGGTATCACTGGAAACCTTGGGATGTCTAGATTACAATTATAACTGGTAACAGTAAAAAAACTGGGACTTGCTATGACAAATCAATAGTTTTATTGACCTACCATAAAACTCATGAAATGGCTGAATGCGAAACCTGTGATTTCACCATATGATACAAAGACTCAGTAAATCATCAATTTTTCACTTAAATAAACATATAAGGCATGAAATGAAAGTGAACTCTGTGCCAAATCATTCCCTTTTTAAATGATATGTCTGTCTTAATTGTGTCTGAAGATATGCTTTAGTGAAGTATGACACCATATAAACAATAAATGCTCGTATGACAATACATGATGAATATGACAATAGTTCTGTTTTCATCATAATTCTACATACATTTGCCTAAACTATATGCACAACAAGAAAGCCCAATCTCTCAGCTTTGATCTCATGCCAAAAGTAATCTGGTAGGACAAATACTAGCAAAGATATCATATGTTTTACCTAGTGATCGATAAAACACTTAAATGAATGCTGAAGATCGCATAATGATCCCATATTCAGCTTAAAAATTGAAATGCCATATGTTTTGAGGTATCAACAAACCTACACTTGCAATATTACCACTTTCATTTCCATCATATACAATGTTTGATATGTCTCAGTGTGCCACAATAACTCAATAACCAGTAACACATAAATTGACACAAAAAGTCAATCTCGCCAAGCTTTCAAAACGTATGTCAAAAACAATAACTGATTCTGTTACTTATCTTTTCTGAAACATAAAAGAAAACTAATGAACATGTTTTTTTCGGTCGTTTTAGTTTTTTGTGCATTTATTTTGACCTGTAACATAGATCATCTCAGTCTGAATCACAGTCACTTTCATCTTCCACAAATGATTCAAAGTCAGCATCGATATCACAAACCAGATCTGAATCTAAGTCATCCAGGTCCTCACTGAAGTCCTCAGTTACCACAGTTTCCTGAGCAATATCTAGAAGTTCTTTTGGCAGGAAATCACCTGTGAACCAGATAGGTAGTAAGACTTCCTCTTCGATCTTCCATCCATGACCCTGTGACGCCTTGGGAATGATTTAAAAAGGGAATGATTTGGCACAGAGTTAGCTTTCATTTCATGCCTTATATGTTTATTTAAGTGAAAAATTGATGATTTACTGAGTCTTTGTATCATGTGGCGAAATCACAGGTTTTGCATTCAGCCATTTCATGAGTTTTATGGTGGGTCACTAAAACTATTGATATGTCATAGCAAGTCCCAGTTTTTTTACTGTTACCAGTTATAATTGTAATCTAGACATCCCAAGGTTTCCAGTGATACCAAATTTATAGGGTTGTGGGGGGGTGCACACGTGACTATCCTAGCCCGTGGCCTATTTAAGGCGCTGTTGACATGTAATGAGGACTGCTCATGCTGCACTGCAGCGCACAGCAACTCGCAATCTGATAGACATCATAAGGAATCTCCTCCTTACCAGCGTGGACAAAGGGTTTGGCTGTCAACCCGCGACCTCCCTCTTCAAGTTAACGCTAAAAAACTGGTTTATCGGTCTATATCTCATTGAAAAAGTGAATTCTGCTGTTGAACGCCTCAAAATACCTTCCTCCCTGAAGAGCCATCTTTTCACATATCTCCTTAAGCCAGTGTCATCCTGCCCTCTCTTACACAATTAATCAGTTTTTTAAAAAAAAGTGGTTTTGGTATTTAGTGGCTCTTAAATAATGAACAGCTCACTGCTTGTTCCGTGCATACAGTCCACGGAGAGCCTGTACTCTCTGCCGATGGTCGATTCTTGTGTGTGTCTTGCACTGCTGTGCTTTGTGTGGAAATACAGTGCAGATGTTCAGAGCTTGTACCTATTATATCTGACACATTTACTTAGAGACTCAGCTCTAAAAGCGATGCGTAGACGTATTTTCGTAGTTGATGTTCCTAGTCGAATTGTTGCAGCTCTATTTGTGATTCTGTACGTTTGTGATCCTTGCACCGCTCTTTCTGATAGGACTTAATGTCTCATGTTTTATTTAAAATACCATATTTTTAACATTATTTATTTTGTCCTTCCAGTTACATTAACTGCAAATTATAAATCAGATATGAAAACATTTACTCAAAAAGTAATTGCAATAGTAACTGTATGTTTTTACTCTTGCATGAGTCATTTCTTGGGGCACTAATTTGTACTTCTACTTGAGTAATATTACTTTGAGGTGATGTTACTCTTACTCAAGAACAAGTTTAGTTAATAATTTATTTACTCTTTGAACTGTGTTACTTTTTCACCATACAAATTTGTCTCCATTTGAAAATACCGTGCTTGACTCTGCTCACTGTCATTTAAAAATGAAGTTTGAGAACATCCTCGCTGAGGTGAATGGCTTTGGGAGATTTCAGATCAGGACCATGATCTTGCTTGTGATTGGTCGAATTACTTTGCCTTTTCACTTCATTTTAAATAATTTCATTTCGGCTCTCCCAGGACACCACTGCAATATCAGTGGTTTGGATGACAGTGACGCATTCACTAATTTATCTTTGGCTCAGAAAATCAAGATTGCTATCCCTGTGTATGAAGATGGAAAACCAAACTCATGTGAAATGTTTGCAGAGGTGCAATATCATTTTTTGTTTAACTCTACAAATGTAAGTAGTTCAGTCACTGTGCCATGCCAGAATGGATGGGTGTATGACAGGACCACCTTCCAGTCTACACTGGCCACTGAGGTAACTGTATTAATCTGAGACATAACTTTACATATATACAGACCTATATTGATTTCACTGTATGTTATAGTGGGATCTTGTTTGTGATAACATCAGACTTAACAAAGCCATTGTTACAATCTTCTTCACCGGAGTGATGCTTGGGTCAGGAGTGTTTGGCTATCTCAGTGACAGGTATCATGATTCACATATTTATCATGTTTATTAACATGTTGTTCATGTAATGAAAATAATCCAATATAATTTAGATTTGGCAGGAAGAAAGCACTTCTATCATCATACATTGTTGCCACCACATTTGGATTTGCAAGTGCATACTCCAACAATTTTATTACGTTTTCCATAATGAGATTCTTCACCGGATGTGGGCTAGCAGGAATCAGCATTATCACTGTGGTGATTTGTGAGTGTCAACTTTTTTCTTTGTTGACATTTTTTGTTCACTTAAAAAAAATCAAAAAGTGTTTATAATATTTCCAGGTCTTGAATGGGTGGACATCAAACACCGAACGCTTGTGTCCGTGTTTTTGAGCTTGGACTGGAGTATGGGGATGATTTTATTACCTATTATCGCATACTTTGTGAATGACTGGAGGAATCTTGTTGCTGTTATCACAAGCCCATTGCTTATGGCAATAATCTGTTTGTGGTAAGGCTCAAAAAGTCGTCATACTATTTCTTAGAGCCAGATCACATTTTAGATTTGACGATTCATGTACACTGTATTTTCTATTGTAAAATAAAGGTAAGTAATCCATTTCTTCTCAAAGCTCACACTACACTGTGATTGGTTAAATCCAGTTGTACCTCAATCTGACACCAAGTGGTTGGAAAAAGTCTTTGTTTTTGAGCAGCTGCATTGAACAGAGAAATAGTGAATCTCAATATGATGATGTGACCAATATATTGTCACAGGAATGAACTATGAGCTGTGGTTTGGAGCAATGTGCCAACTAGAAAAGTCCAAGACACAACTCCACAAAAATGTGTGTAATTGCAATGACATTAAAAGTGAAAAATATTTCAGGTGGGTCCCAGAATCTGCACGATGGCTGATAAGCACTGGGAAGGTGGAGAGGGCTCACTACTATTTGAGCATGTGCGCCAAAGTGAACCACAGAGAGAAGTTTATGTCCGACCTTAACTCAGAGGTAACATTCATCATTATGTGCGGACAAAGGTCATTCACATACATTATTTTTCATTTCAAGGTTCTGACCAAAGTAGTTATTGTTGAAGATGAAAACAGAAAATACTCCTATGTGGACCTTGTTAGGACACCCATATTGAGAAGACTAGCTCTGTTCACTGGAATTGTGTGGTTTGTACATGTAACTAAGACATGAGTGAAATCGAGCTATGCAATATTCTAAAATTCAGTTTTTGTTCCTAGGTTTGGACTTGCTTGTAGTTACTATGGGATCAGTCTAAACATAGAAGGTTTTGGTGTAAACCTTCATCAGACACAGCTCATCTATAGTGCCATAGAAGTTCCATCTAAACTGATGGTCTTTTTCACTGTGAACAGAGTCGGTCGAAGGTTCTGTCAATCAGGAACGCTCACTATGACAGGACTGTTTATTTTCATCAACATGTTTATACCCAAAGGTAAAATCAGCATTTTTTTCTTACAAAATATTTAAACAATAAATGCAACAAGTGTGGTTTCATTGCAGAAAAGGGGATGATTCGAACTGCTCTGGGGGCAATGGGAAAGATGTTCTCAGAAGGAGCTTTCACGTGTGTGTATTTGTTCACAGCAGAACTTTACCCCACTGTTCTGAGGTCAGTGGCATTTTCCATGTCCATTTCTACTAAAAAGTTAAAGTTACATGAACGTAATCAATATATACAAATAACAAGGATTTAACAAAGATCTAAATAGTACGAAGCATAAGTCACATAGGCCTACAAACATAAACTCGTGTGACACCTAAAAGGAGACATAGTTAAAATTAAAGAAACAAATAAACTAGTGCAGTCAAACGATTAATCATGACTTTTGAAATGACTAATCATGATTAATCACATTGTGTACAATGTTATTTAAATTTTCTAATTTGAAGCATTATTAATAAAGTTTAACAAAAAACATCTTATCTTATTAATTAAATTGAGGACCGACTGTTTATAATTTAAGTCTAGAAATTGCATTTCAACACATGTTCCATGTATATGACCAAACCACAGGCTAAAGGCCCTTCATTGCCGCTTGCGGGTTGTGGCCTGGTGTCTTCCAGTGTTCTGTAGCAGTTTGGTGAAATATTTGGCCCATTTTACGTGTTTTAGGGCTCACACAGGCACTGTCGGCTGGTCAATAGAAGGTGCAAGTGCACCGCACTCCTTGATGTAGATAAAAATGTATGAAGTCGTTATTTTGTATTAGGCTTTATGTTTCATATTTTGTTTAAAATTGTAACATAAAAGTGTACCTGCATAGACATTTTTATCATTTTATGCTCTTATCACTTTATTTGATTCATGCATTTGCCCTTTGAATTTGCTGGGCCGGAGCCACTCAAAAGAGTATGGGAGAGCCTGAAGTTTAGAGAAAATCTGTTGTCATCTGCCCATGACCTCAGATGTTGCTTCTGCCCATTACTTTACATTGCAGCCCTGAAGTGCGTCTTGGGGGCGCCCGGGTGGGGCAAACTCAAATCAAGTGATTGGTCTTCATAAATGTTTATCGCACACCTAACCTACTGTGATTCAACTGCTCTCTCCCACTTAGCCCCAACTCTCCACTGGCGCCATGTTACTGCTATAGGCTTATGAATGGATAACAACAGAGCTATGTGCTCTAGAGTTATGGCGAGTTCAACTTCAAGTCAAAGTGCATCAGAGGAACAGTTTTTAGGGAGTAATATGTCTTCAGTGGGACCCTTCTGCCAAGCAAGAAAAGAAGCATTAAGCTGGAATGAGTGCATCTGGCTGTGGTGATATCCTACAGCTCTTATTTTGACTCACACACTGGCTAATGGCGGCTACTTACTTTCGCCTAAACCTTCACACAGGAGAGCGCGAGGGAGAGACACAACTAATCAGACTCCCTCTAGCTACCCTTTTTCTCAATAATGGTCATAAGCCTTCCATTCAAGGAATCTGTCAGTTTCTTGATCTGCTGATGATCAATTTTTTGTGCAGCAGCAAGTGCCTCCCAGACACTGTTCAGAAAGGTGTACTGTTTTCCTGCACTGTAAATCTCCCGTCTAAGAAAGACCCACAAGTTCTCAGTAGAGTTTAGGTCAGGTGAGGAAGGGGACCATGTCATTATTTTTTTGTCTTTAAGGCCTTTACTGGCTAGCCACGCAGTGTAGTACTTCGAGCATGCGCTGGAGTATTGTCCTGCATAAAAATCATGGTCCTTTTGAAAGATGCACACTTTTTCGTGTAGAACTGCTTGAAGAAAGTCCATCCATCCATCCATCCATCTTCTCCCGCTTAATCCGGCTGGGTCGCGGGGGCAGCACGCTGCCCATTACTCTGTGCACCAGACCCAGACCCCTATGAACCCCTCTGCAGGTGGTGAGCCCACAGGAGGGAGGAATCCCTTGACGGTCCTTGATTGTATACTGTTCTTAGGGGTGTTGCATGTTTTTGGTTGATGGGGGGAAACCGGAGTACCCGGAGGAAACCCATCTAGACACGGGGAGGAAACATGCAAACTCCACACAGAAAGGCCTGGGTGACCCGGGGATCGAACCCGTAACCTTCTTGCTGTGAGGCATGAGTGTTGCCACTCAGCCACCGTGCCGCCGTGCTTGAAGAAAGTGTTTTCTAAAAACTGGCAGTAGGTTTTAGAGTTCTTCAACAACAACTTCCAACAAGCTCATCTTAAATAATACCAGCCCATACCAGTACCCCACCTCCACCTTGCTGCGAAGTGAAGCTCTGTGCCCATCTCATCAGTCCATAAAACCTTTGAAAAATCTGTCTTCAGATGTTTCTTGGCCAAGTCTTGACGTTTCAGTTTATGTTTCTTGTTCATTGGTGGTCGGGTTTCAGCCTTCCTTACCTTGGCCATGTCTCTGAGCACTGAACCCCTTGTACTTCTAGGCACTCCTGGTAGGTTTCAGTTCTGGAATATGACCGCGCTGGAGGATAATGGGTTCCTGGTAGCTTCATGTTTGATTCTTTTCTTTTTTCTCAACACATTTCTTGCGATACTGTTGACTATTTGCTAAAAATCATGATATGGTCAAAAAACCAGGCTTGAAACCAATGCCCAAACACCCCCTCTTATTTAACTGATTTAAATCAATAATATAGTGGGAAATTGATAATTGATTTCTTAAACTGTTTTCTCCTTACAACCTCTTGTATAGCTTGTATTACTATATTTATATATATTTTTCTAGCCACTGAACAAAAGCCACTGCCTTGTTCATCCCATAGGTTAGCACAAGGTTAGCCTGAATTTGTATTTAACATTTACTGTGTTATTGTAGGTCTATTATGATACATTTTTAATTTTGTATTTTTTTTTTTTATGTTTTTATTAAAGGTCCTGTATATTGTATAACAGACATGGGCATTGTCCAGCTCCCGGGCCACATACGGCCCTTTCGTTGACTCCGACTGGCCCATTTAAGCTACTTAGGAATTACAAAATAACATATTTTATAATTTTACCTCATGCATGGACTAAAGCTAAAGCTGCATTGCTTTTATTTTAGAGGTGTTTTATTTAAATGACTTATTTTTTGTAAGGCAACCTCACTTTTCCATTGCTTAGTCATACCATACTCTTACCAGCTTGTCAAAACAATGCTATTTACTGCTTTTTATAAATACAATTAATATTATGCAGAATTGAGTTAAGCATTTTGGCCCGGCCCTCCACAATATTTTCTGTTTCTCATGTGGCCCCATGGAAAAAATAATTGCCCACCTCTGTTGTATAAGCAACTCTTGAGGTCAAAATAAGTGAGCAGTGTATTGTCTGCATTTAATTATAAAGCATTTTCTTGTCAGAGAATCAGGAAGAGTGAGGTTAGCATGTTATTTGTTGTTAGCCTTACTGTGACAGCACTGGTAGAATGTAAAGTAAAAATAGTAAAATATTGCACTTAAGTAAAAAAGTAATTGAGGTGTCTGTATTTTACTTAAGTACATTTTACTCAAGTTATGATTCTGATGTTAAAAATACATGGTTTAAAAAAGTCAGTTTAATAGAATATTGGACATTTAATAGTTTATAATTATTGAACAGGGCCGGTCTACAAAAAAAAAAAAAAAAAAAAGAAAAAAAGGGTCGGACGGCCGTTCTGGACTTTTCCAGAACGCACAGATTGCCAGTCCGTCCGTGCCTCTGCCCCCTCGTTTTTGGGCGGAAAAGTTTCACCTGTGCGTAGCGCGCAGAGGGCTTAAGTTTACCTGGTGCCCTAGTCACAATATGGACTGGTTGTAACTTTCAGATTTAAGTGGGAAATAGGATTAAGACTAACCAGCTCCTGCACTCGGCTTCCGGACCGCGCGTCATGGACCTGACTAGACCGGGAATTGGACCAGTTTCATCTCTTCATATTGGACAATAATACACTTTTAGAGACAGAACCAACAGAACAGCTGATAGAGAATACACTCTGCTTCAGTCCTCTGGAGAAGGTTAGATTGTGGGTACTCCGGTGTTCTGTCTGTTTCTGTCATTCATTATAATACTATATAGCCTATATATAACACATATATTATAAATTTATAATTTTGGCCTAGGTGCCCCCCCAAAAAGTATATCAGTAGCCGCCGCTGCACACGCGACTTTTATTTTCCTCACGGTGCATGCGGTGTTCAACTTGAGATCACCGCGGTGTTTTTGGTTTGATTTGCCGCGCAGAGCAGAGCCGCACTGCGTTCTTGCGCTCAGCGCCCATAAACATCAGCCACAAACTGATCTGCGCTCGACCACGTGAGGACTGACACAGTTTATGTGTAGAGAACTGGACGCCAGGGGCCATAATGGCTTGCATGTAAACAGTCTGCATTTTGGATGGAGTTTTCAACGTTGGTAGAGAGATTCTGTCTTAGCTCTACTTGCATTACTTTTCTTCTATTTGTGTCTCAACATTTCATCCACAAACGTAAATGATGTAAAACTGCTAAATATTAACCACGGGTACTATACACCAAACCATGTTATAATTAGCAAAAATATGAAAACCTGTCAGATGCACTTTAACCTTAAATGTAATATATGTAAATATAGGCACATGTTCTTATGTGTTAACAGGCAGAATGGACTGGGTTACTCTTCATTCATGGCCCGTATTGGTGTGGCTGTGTCACCCATGATCCTGCTTCTGGAGGAGTTCTGGGTACATTTGCCCAGCACATTGTTCTGTGTCTTGGCTTTTGCTGCAGGGATCGTAGCTGCTCTTCTCCCAGAGACCAGAAATGTGCGCCTGCCGGAAACTATTGAAGATGTGGAACAAACCAGGTAATAGTCTAACTTTAGAAAGTGGCTGAAACTGTGGCATAGTGTTTACCAAGTATGTTTATGCATGTGTATTATGTACTGTATATATGTATTAGTTTGAGTGTGAGTTGAAAATTCAGTTCAGTACTTAAAAAAAAAAAATGTAACAAACAAATGTTCTCCAGCAAAGTCTGTACTCGGTGCACCAGTTTTCCTTACAACTAAAAAACCTGTATGTAAGGGTTCACACTAGTCTAGGGCCAGGATTAAAAAATATATTTCATAAATATTAATTGTGGTTAAATAACTGTGTTTTGGTTATTTTTAGGAAACGGTCAATCTGCACTTTGGATGGCAATTTATCTTCTTGAAGAACTCAGTATTACCATCAACACCAGTCAGCAATGACATAACTTTTTTCCGCCATCTGGGAATATGACATCACATTCTAGAATCTGAAAACCAGCAATTTTTCAATAAAACTCTTTGGTTAAATGATTTGGCTTTCTTATGCATTCTTTCATAAAAAAATAAATAAATATATATATATATATATATATGCATTTGATTTTTACATGCCTTTCAAGACACCCAAAGCACTTACAGAACATTATTCATTCACCCCACACTCAGTGGTGGTAAGGTACAATTGTAGCCACAGCTGCACTGGGGCAGACTGACAGAAGCAAGCCTGCCATTGTGTGCCATCGGCCCCTTCGACCACCACCACTCACACCACATTCAAACTAGGCAATGTTGTGTCTCTAACCTGTAGCTCAGGAACGACCAGTAGCTCCACCTCCTTCCAAGTGGCTCCCAAAGGGATTTATGAATTATAGTACGCTGATTAACTCAAAACTGATTAATTACATGGCTATTATCATTGTAATTGTATAATTTTGATGCCTAACTCTGTGCTCTAATAAATGGATAATGGTGTTTTTTTTATAGGCAGCTAACTCTATCCTATCTAAGGATTGTTGTCTTATATCAATTCAATTTCTTGCAACCACTAAAATTAGCTGTCTGCCATTTTCTTTGTAAAAGAGGAAAAAGGTTTGAGACCCCTAGGCCCATAGACTGTATATATCCATCCACTGCCGTCCTGCTGTCCTGGCATTTCATCTAACCAGGCCCGGCCTTGAGATCTGACGAGATTGGGCACTGACAAGTAGGAATAGCCACATATAATTGTTTCTCAGCCATGATTTGCATATCACATTTTGTCCAAGATACAGACTCAGAACTGTCAGTAAGGCATTAGTAGTACTTTGTATTACTTCTGTGGGAGAAACAGCTCCCACAGAAAAAAAGAAAAGAAAAAAACACCATAGGTCAATGTGTGACATATTGAAGATTATTTAACAGCCTGACGCTCTGGGCTGTAGCTGTATTTTTTCAGTGCAGGAGACTGTGCATTAGGCAGGCATCATGGTGAAGTTTGAGGACCTTCTTTGTGATATTAATGGCTTTGGGAGATTTCAGGTTATGATCATTGTAATAAATTTCATTGGTCGATTCACTTTGCCCTGCCACTTCATGCTCACCAATTTCATTGCGGCTGTTCCAGCTCATCACTGCGACTTCAGCTATTGGGAAGAAAGTGAAAGATTTAGGAGTTTAACCCCCACACAGAAATTAACTGTTAGTATTCCAATGGGAAATGATGGGAATCCAAGTTCTTGTAGGATGTTTGAAGAGCCTCAGTATCATCTGCTGTTAAATTCCACAAATATTAGTTACTCTGGAGTTTCTACTGTGCCATGTCCTAAAGGATGGATTTATGACAACACTACCTTCAAGTCTACTCTAACTTCACAGGTAAATCATGTTTGTTTCTCTTGTTAATAATATGTAGTATAAATGTTTAGCAACAATTTGATTCATAGAACATGTGCTACCGCTGCACGCTAGCTAGTCCATACTATTAATGTGTCCTTGGGCAACACACCTACAGTTACAGAAGCAGATTATAACTGAGAATAATAGACACAACTGAAAGGTAAATTAGTAAAGCACTAAAGACATATGCATAATTATTATTCTAAGATTAATCTTGAATTTATATTTTGACATCAGACAAGCATACCATATCTTATTTTAAGATTGCAGTTGGTTTGAAAAGTCATGGAGTGAATTAAGAGCCAATGCGTGGGCCTTTATACTTTTTCTTAATTTCTGTTTGTCCACCTTCGATTTCAAAGGGAACTCATGAACATGTAAAACAAAAAATCTGTAACTAACCTGTTTTCTGATCAACTGTTTAGAGAAAAATTTGGACCAGTTTGGAGTCCAAGCAACAAATAAAAAATAACCCAGAAAGAAATTTAAATTATAGGACTTTTATATTAATTTCACCTGGATTTTTCTTTTTTTTTTTTTTTTTTTTTTGTTTTTTTGCCAAATTACAAGTCCCTAAATCTCATGTTTAGTGAGATCTGCTTCAGCTTTGACATGGGTATTGTCAAGATCCAACAAATGCTCAATCACCTGTCTCTCAGACTATCTCCAAGGACACCAGTGATACCGATTCTTATATTTACCCCAAATAATTCAGGCACAATTTGAAATTCAAGCTTGTTCCCACTTAACATGAGAGTAGATCGAACAGAGGCCAAAACTACAGAGCCTCAGCTTCACAAAGAGTCCGACCATTTGTGTGTGCTCCAAAGGGTTCAGGAAGAGATGTTTGAATTGAGTCATTTTAGTCAGATGTTTTTGGGGAAAATGGAATATAATATCAATAAAATTGTTGTTTTAACCATTTACTTTTCCTCCAGTGGGACCTGGTGTGTGATGAAAGAGGGAAGAACAAGGCAACAGCTACTATCTTCTTTATTGGAGTTATGTTTGGAGCAATGACCTTTGGCCTTTTAAGTGACAGGTAACATGACAGACTTAAACAAACTTTATTTAACTTCATGGATAAAAGCATTCAGTACTCATGTAAAAATCTCTTTGTATTTGAGATTTGGCCGAAGGATCACTCTCCTCTTATCGTATGTGTCCGGGATGCTGTTTGCAGTGGCCAGTGCCTTTTCCATAACCTACGTCATGTTTGGAGTGCTGAGATTCTTCACTGGGTTTTGCATCACTGGGATTGTCATTGTCTCAGCTGTCCTCAGTAATTATACACTAGTACATAATAGGGATGGGACGAGAATGTGCCCACATGGGAATAATAATCTTGCATGATTTTATCCTATCTAATAATAGTCTTGTAGCTCACATATTCTGACAGAGAACACTTTGTTTTTATTTCCAATATTGGACCAATATTGATGCAAATAATTAGTGCTAGCAGAGAGAAAGAACAGAGAAGCAGATCCAGATTTAGTCTAATCACTTGAATGATAAAAATTAAGTGTAACAGCCATATTGGATACTGAGTATATTGTAAAAGATTCACACAGGCCTATGTGTTTAAAGGGTACAATGCATTTAGGCTATTAAAAGCATAAGATAAAATGAATTAATTTGGTGATTTTTAATGACTGTATCAATGCACAACACAATATATTTAAATATATTTTAAAATAAATAAAAATCATATGACGAAAATTGGGAATTTATCTGATCTCAAAATCTCGTCTCATTCTCATTTCCATTCTAGGTGTGGAGTGGGTCGATATTGAGCACAGGAAATTAGTGGGGGTGATCGACAGCTTGTCTTGGACTTTTGGGAACACAGTGTTTGCACTGATCGCATACTGGGTAACTGACTGGAGGTGGCTAACAATAACTGTGACATCACCAGTGGTTCTAGCTATTATCATCTGGAGGTATAAGTTTTATTTTATTCCATTATGTTTTCCTCATGTTTTAACAATTTATAACTGATACAGATTTAGTTGCCAGTCCCTTCTGTACAAATCATAGACTGTATATATAAATGGACATAGCTAACCCGCTGGTCGCTGTGTCCCAAATAGGAAGTGACCATGGAGGTGCTTCCGGCTCCATCGACTCTGGTTCCAATTGACTTTACATTGAAAAATTGTCACTCCTCTTTCTGTAACTGCTGCAGTGACTGGACTAATATGGATTATCTGTTTTATCTTAGATTTTAGACATCAGTGAAATGTAGTCTAACTAATCTAGACTTAAGAAATATTTTGTGATTCAGATGGACGCCTGAATCTGCCAGATGGCTTATAGCTAATGGGAAACTAACCAGTGCACAGAAATATTTGAAAAAATGTGCCAAAATGAACAACCGAAAAGAATCGATCCACATGGTTAAGCCAGAGGTAGGTTAAAGGACCTGTAAAGGACACTATTTTCTGCTCTATGTTATAATGTTGTTTCCTCATCAGAAACATATATGGAGTTGTTGTGTTTTGTTTCATTCACACAGGTTTAACACACAAATCCTTCATATTTAAGATGTGTTCTTCTCTCAAACAGAAAACACTCCACCTTGTGATGTCATGAAGTAATACAGGAAGTGCTATCCTGTGTTTTTAAACTCCATACACCTTCACTAGAATCATTTTGATCATTTCTGCCCTCATTTCTTGCCAATCTAAACAAATATATATTGTAGTTCTCAAGTCAACAGCTACCTTTTAGCTGTTAACTTAAAAAATACCGTAAACTACCACTACCACTACATGACATCACAAGGTGGAAAAGAGTCCTTTGAGCCTTGGAGATGTAAACAGATTAATAACAAAGGCTTACTCAAACATGCGTGAATGTAAGAAAACAAAACTCGAGGTATGTTCTTGATGAGGTAACAACATTATAACACGCCTTAAAGCTCAGTCAATTTTGCGTAATATAGCACCTTTAATATTTACATTTTGTATACAGTTTGTATATGCAAATATGTGCTAACATGACAATAACGTTTTGTTTTAGGCACTATCCTGCATAGTCGTGACTGAAAAAAGGGACCGCACATACTCGTACCTGGATCTCATACGAATCCCCAAACTGAGGAACTTGGCCTGTCGCACTGGATTACTATGGTCAGTATTGTGTATTTCTTCTTAGCAGTGGGGGTCTTCTACATGTATCTCTAATGGTGGAATGTCTAGGAGTTACCATGGTGACATAATGCACACATTAACAAACACTGTCAAAAAAGTTTTAAGATAGTCTGAAAACTCAAATACCAAATGGATTTAACTAACACATTTTCAGGAGCCGGTGATCAATACGAACGTTCAGTGTCCTGTTTAGGTATTTGATTTTCCACAAAAAGGTGAGAGTGGCTAACTGAAAAAAAAAATTGTTAATGCTAGCAAGTTTGTGACTGTAATTTAATGTGAGAGACTTGTTTAACAGCACAAATCATCTCACCCTTTGTAGGTTCAACTAAATCAGTTATTTAATGTTTAGATTATGTTAAAATAAAGCACAAATTAAAGTCTAATAAAGCCTCAGACAAAGCAGAGCCTACAGTTAGCATCACGCCCCCAGAGAATGTTGATGACATGTGCTGCAAAGTATCATTCTCTTGATACACTGTGATATTGTGTCTTTTACAGATGAATCATTATTTTATTATTTTAACTTATTTAAAAATGCATTTTTATTTATTTTCTAGGTTTTGTGTGGCAAATGCATTTTACGGCATCAGCTTTAACATCACTGGACTTGGCCTCAACATGTATCTGACTCAGTTTACCTACTCAGTCATTGAAATCCCAGGCAAATCCTTGGCATACTTCTTATGGGACAGGATTGGGAGGCGCCCTGTTCAAGCGGGTACACAGTTTTTGGTTGCACTTTTTCTTGCCGTCAACATTTTTATCCCAAAAGGTAACTATTCTACTATCTAATCTAAATTACTGCTGCCTTTCAGATGACAACACAACATTCTCTAGTCCAATAATATTTAAAGGGTCTATTGAGCTACTTTCTGATCTATCAAAACATAGTTGTGTTGTGTTTAACAGACAAATCCTGCTATCCTGCTCCTATTTAGAGTTCTTCTCTCAACAAACACTCCACCCAATGGCGTAGCATTCGGCAGTATTCTGTCAGTGCATTTTTTGCTTATGATCATTTTCAAGTACAGTTTTCTGTATTTTAGCTAAACAAATGACAATATAGTCCCCTCTTTAGGCGGGTATCAAATTGATAAAAAATTGGACATTCCTTGTATAAATCTGGGACAAATCAATGGTTTTGGATACATCTACTGGGACAGGGGACACAGGGCTCAAAGTACAGGGTAAATAAGCAAATCTGGTCACCACATATTTGTGCATTTACCTTTCAAATATTTAATGACAAAGTGCACCATTATCTATTATTATTATTATTATTATTATTATTATTATTATTATTATTATTATTGTTGTTGTTGTTGTTATTATTCAATTTAATTTCAGAAATGGCTATAATTAGAACAGTGGTGGCAATCATAGGAAAGGGATGTTCTTCTGCTGCTTTTGCCACAGTCGTGTTGTACAGCTCTGAGCTTTATCCCACTGTGTTAAGGTAAGAAGAGTTTCATGTTTACATTTAAAGATGCACTGTGCAACTTTTCTGTTGGAGGGTCCACCACCTGGGTTTCTCCAGGTTATTGCTTTGTATGTTTCATAGAAAATAGCATTATACTTCTCTATCTACGACCTGAGAGTGACATACCACAGACGGTATAAAGAAGTGAACTAGTGAGTGTGACATCAATTTAGAGCCAGTTCCACATTAGTAATAGGAATTTATGTAGGCCAACGGACAAAATGGTAAAATAAAAACCTCACGATCATGTAGAGCAAGTTAATATGAACATTTTAAGACCAAAACGAAGAGGCTCATTGCAGCATTTACAGAGAGAAGGGCGACAATATTCCAGTATAAGTCAATGGGAGCTAGGGTCAGAAGGAGTCAGGAGCCTCCATGAACACTTCTTATTTGGAATGCAGTGGCTAGCGGGTTAGCTATGTCCGTTTATATTTGCATATGTCTAAGGGACATACACTCCCAGTCCCAGGCCAAATTATAGATCAGAGCTGTGAAGAAGCGAGCACACTCATAGTAAGAAGTAATGTTATTCTAGGTATTGTCAAGCAGTAAAAACACCTGTAATTGAATAAATGGAAAATAGATATGTTTACTGTGGGGCATTCCCACAGACTATACATAAATGGAAATGGCTAACCTGCTAGCCTCCGCGTTCCAAACAGGAAATGAGCATGGGTGCAGTTACGGCTCCATCGTCTTTGTCTCCAATTCCGTCTTTGTATAGAAAAACCGTTGTCTTTCTTTCTCTCTGTAACTGCTGCTTTCTGGCTGCTCAATTTGGTTTAAAATGATTGGATTAACCCGCTCTACGTGATCCTGGTGTTTTTATTTAGCTATTTTGTCCAGAAATCAAGTCCTATTCCTAATATGGAACTCGGCTCCAAATTTGCCTCATAACTGCTAGTCTCGGTGAGCTTCATTTGACTGGAGCTGAACGCTATAGGTGACGTCACACTCCCTTAGTCCACATCTTTATACGGTCTATGGACATTTCCGGCAAGGTGAGATCCTCCACATTAAAAGTTATCTCACACATCTGTATATAGGCTACAAATGAACAAAATGTCTCCTATGTTTCCAGGCAGAATGGCATGGGTTACAACTCCTTCATGGCGCGGGTAGGTGTGGCGCTGGCACCGTTTGTCTTGTTACTGGATGGTGTGTGGCTGCAGTTGCCTCAGGTTGTCCTGTGCTGTGTGGCTGCACTGGGAGGGCTGGTGGCAATAACACTTCCAGAGACACGCAACAGGTGCCTCCCAGAGACTATAGAAGATATCAAAACACACTGGTAGTAAAAAAAAAAAAAAAAAGTGTATGTAATAGGGCAAATTTGTGCCCTCAAACATGCACCTTTGAATGTGGGTGTGGTTTCTAATTTGTGTGTGTGTGTTTTTCCTGGTTTGCTGTGGGTCAGTGGCCATGTTTTCTTAATAACTTTGAAAGGACAGTGCTTCCCATTTACAATTTTTTTCAGTTGCTTTGGGACATTTATCTATTGAAAATTTACATTTGCAACAGCTCACTCATGTCATGTGTTTTTCTGTGCTCTTTTATTCATTTGACAGAGCAACTCAGGGTTCATCCTTTACACGTGGATTTTGGACAGGAAAAGCTTTGCCTTTTTGTCTAAAACCTATATAATACCTGTATTATATTATGTAATGTGTGAAAATGTAATGTGTATTATGAAAACCAAGGTGAATTCAGTGATCTGTGTGCTTCTGAAAAAGAAAAGAACTGTGTTCTGAGCAGTCTATGGTTCTAAGAGCCTGAGAACTGTGTGAACCGATGAGAAATGCTCCAAATGATTTGACCTGTGCCCCTGTTCAGACACAAGTGACTGAAAAAAACTGTAAAAGCACCTTGAACTTTCTCTCCCTCTCAGTCTTTTGTTTGTCTCTATGCAGGTCAGTACCCTCAGCATGTTTCATAATAAGATTGACACATTGACTACTGTTAAGTTATTGACTAATGTAAATGTTAGCTATTGGAGTCAAGCAGCAACCTGGAACACTGGCACCTTGCTCACAGCCCAAAAACTGTTTTCCTCCAATCAACAATCGTCTCCTAAACAAAGAACTTACAATACTGTGAAATAAAATAATTGAAACTCCATCAAGCGTGCTCTTTTATTGCTCTCTGATGATCCCAGAAACATGCTGTCAGCCTAGCCTCTAGGGGGCGTTACACATACATTATCATTTCTGTGCAGTTCTGTGTCAGTCAAGAGTCTAAAAGTTATTGTTTTGACTTAACTTTTCGAGCATACCCATCATAGCAATAATAACGTAGTAATTTTTGAGTTTGACACTATAATTTTTACTTGAATATTTTCATTGCAACAGTACTTAAACTAAAGGTTTTGGTTACGTTTCCCACTGGGCTTTATGTTGACAATTATTTGAACATTTGTGCTTCTTAAATTACTTCTTCAGATATGATTTAATTTCTCATTTTTGAAAATTGGTTTTGTGCTTTGTTTTTTTCTGAACATTCCCTTCAAATTGTAAATCAGATGTTACGTCCAGTTATATTCTTAATTGAGGAATAGCTCCCCCAAATTTCTTTCTCATTTTCTTAAACTTTCTCAGACAACTACATTGTACTACTTTAGTATTATTTTGAAGTAAGGGTAGGTTTACTTGAGTCCACTAGCACCTCTAGATTTAACCACATTTTTATCTGTTACTTTTGTTTAATGCTCATATAGTTTTGTTCTGAATTTGGTTTATATCTGGAGGCATTTTATCTTACAGAAGGCATTTTGTGTAAAACGTTTGAGAACAGTTACAGGATTATATAAGGACAAACACAACTGCATATGTAACAAACAAGATACAACAGTCATTTAATGTACTTTATTAATTAAATTCAGTCACCTTTTTTTTCTTCAATATTTTACACCTCCAACATTTCTAAACAGAAATTAGAACTTTTAGTCTACCACAGCTGATGGTTTGAACAGGCAATTTATAGTTTATTTTTTTTATTCAAAAGTGTTTCAGAAATTACAGTCAGCTCTTTAATAAAAGAAACCTGCACAAAACAACTCAAGACTGGGCATAATATTGTAAAGGAAAGTCGATCACATTTTATGTTTTTGATATTTCTATGTTTAACAGCCAGGCTTACTTAGGCGGTTAGGTTTATTACAGCTTTATATACAATTACAGAAATATGGTTTATGGGATACAGAAAAAATAAAATATAAAAAGAAAACAAAATACAGTGACAATGGTTCAGAAGATCTAAAACTATGGTAAGTCATTTCCCCCGGACACTTCATGGCAAATTATGTTCAGTACTGAGAATACTCTTTGCACTCTAGTTTGGCAATGATTCTCTCCAGCTGTCTTTTAGCTTCACACTGAGGGAAGTTACTCATTTCATAGTACTGAGGGGCAATCTTAACCAACCTGCAAAGACACAAAAAAAATAAATAAAATAAAATCACAGGTCCTATCTTACAAAAAAAATGACAGTTGTGAGGTTTAAGCCAATGTTGTTACCTCCTCAAAAACATAACTGGAGTTGGGTTTTGTTCCATTGACATGTTTGGGTAACCCTTTATTAATCTGTCTACATCTCCAAAGCTCAAAATGCTCTGTTCCACCTTGTGATGTTCCACCTTTTGTTCAGTAGAGACTGGCATTATCCAAATGATTTTAGTGAAGGTGTATGGAGTTTAGAAACACAGTGTTTTCATTTTGAGAAAAGAATAAATATGCAGGGCTTGTGTGTTAAACATGTGTGAATGAAATAAAACACAACTCTGGGTATGTTTTTGAGGAGGAAACAACATTACATAATGTAGATCAGAAAATAGCGTGATATGTGCCCTTACATAGAAGGATTTATTTCAGAAGAGTAATAGAGGGGTTACGTACCATTCAGGTTTGATATCTGTGCAAGTGCGGATGTAGTTCTTTGTAGTGAGGACAAACTCGTTGTAGAGTACCCACTCCGGCTTATGGTCCAGAACTGTGGACGGGTGCAGCTGGACCACCTGGTTATCCTTAACAGTGAGGTAATGTCCCGTCCGCTCCAAATGAGCTACCTGTGAAAACAGATGTGGTGTTGATCAGCATTGACTCATTAAAATGGTATGTAAAAAGAAGCCTTCCCACCCCATCCCACTGAATACAGTGCGCACTGACCTGCATGAAGAAGCCAGTGCAGAGAGCTCTGCGGATGTTGATGTAGTAGTCTCTGCTGGTGAACTCTGTGCTACGGCGAGGCAGGTTGAAGCGATCCATAATACGAGAGAGCTGCTGCCGAACGTTGTCAGCAGACATCAGAGAACGGTAATTTACAAAGTTGTCATAGCACCACTGGTTAGCCTCGTGGTCTGGAAAAAGCAAATGTTTATTTTAACAAAGGCCGTGTTTCAAGAAGCAGGTTTACTCCGATTTTGACTTTGCTAACCCTGAAATGAGTTCAACTCAGTTTTCAGTTTCAGAGAGTTAACCTAAACCCTGAGTCAGTCACCATGGTAACTCTGAGCTTAACTTGGTCCAGAGGATATTTTATTATCTAACCTCCTCCGTTCAAGAAGCACCAGGAACATTTAAAACAAGGTTTAATTATGAGGATTTTACTTTATAGTCAATTAGTGAATTTATTGAAAATGACTTTAAAGTTGTAAAATAGTATTAATCTACAAAAATGTAAAAAATATAATGTGTTGTAATGCATCATACAAATTAAGTAACTATTATATAATATTTCAATTTAAAATCAAGCCCTGCTTACTTTGTTTGAAAGCATGATAGACGTTGAGCAGTGTCAGGTGGTCTCCATCGATGTGGGCGAACCTCATCTTGGACTCGTCGGCAGCCTTCTTAGCCTCCGTGGGGCGCACAAAACACTGTGGGACTAAACAAGGTTGGTATGGGCCCCAACAAAGCCGCCCATAGTGATGAGTCAAACATTCATAATAATCACAGAAAAGCCTATAATGCTAGGCACTGGGCACACAGATGGGTCAGAGCTCTAGCCAAGGCAATGTTTTCTCATGGGAAATCACTTTCTCATAGTCTAGAATATTAAACTTGCATGAATTTGCTAAAATTTCATTATCATATGAACATTATATTATAATGTATATTATCATCGGAATCTACAGAAAAATCTAATTTCAGAAGTCTACTTGAATAAATATTACAATGTAAAGAAGGCTTCTCTTAATTGTTTAAAAACAAACAAGAAAAAAAAAAAAAGAGTTCTAACAAATGAGACTAGACTCTTGTCCTACAGGAAGATGTCAGCCCAGTCATGGGCATTACCTGACAGCATAGCAGTGATGGACAGAATCTCATTAGAGCAGTTAAACTCGCAGCTGGCGATGACCATCTTTGCCAGTTGAGGGTCTAAAGGAAACTCCGCCATCATGGACCCCAGTTCTGTCAGGTCTCCATCGTCGTTAAGAGCAGCCAAATAATTGAGCAGCTCGAGCGCCCTCATCAGAGTCTCAGGAGCTGAAACAAAAAAAAAAAAAACAGTTTACCTGAATGCATCAGAGATGCAATTCATTTTAAACATAAATACAAAATGTAAAACTAGACTCACCTGGAGGATCCATGAAGTCAAAGTGAACAAGATCATCAATACCCAGTTTTTTCAACTGCAGCACAACTGAGCCGAGGTTAGAGCGAAGAATCTCAGGATATGTGTTGTCCTGTGATCAGTGATGCACCATATTAAAATATGTATTTGTTGTTTAGACAAACAAATGCGTGTTACCAAAACGCGACTCACCTGCATCTCCGTTTTATAAGCTTTTTCAGTGTAGAGCCGAAAACATTTGCCTGGGCGGGTTCTGCCGGCTCGTCCTGCCCTCTGCTGGGCAGACGCTTTACTGATGGCTGTGACCAACAGGGACTCAACTCTGATTCTTGGATTGTACACCTATATCACAATTACAAAACAATACAGGAATTAAACATAAAAAAAATTTAAACTACAACAAAATTTATTAAATATACAGAAACTAGGGGTATTGAGTTACCTTTTGTTTAGCAAAACCTGGGTCTATCACAAATACAACTCCATCAATTGTCAGAGATGTTTCTGCAATGTTTGTTGACACCACAACCTGAAAAAGGAAAAGCACAATGTAAAACAAATGTACACAATTAATACTGTATGTATTGATGTCTAATCCACCCACCTTTCTTCCTATTGCTCCATTAGGTTTCCTTGGTGGTGGTGGTTCAAAGATCCGTTGCTGCTGCTGTGGTGGCAATGTGGAATACAGTGGAATGATTTTAATGTCTCCAACTTCAGGTCCCAGATCATCGACCTCACGCTTAATCCGTTTACAGGCCTCATCGATTTCCTGTTGAAAACCAACATTTACTGATCAGTCCCTGGACAAAGAGATAAACATAACTGCAGTGGTGACCTGATGTTTACCTCTTGACCAGTGAGAAACAGAAGACAATCTCCTTCATCTTCCTCACACATATGAATCTGGATGACTGTGCGTATAGCTGCCTCGAGGTAGTCCCTCTCTGGCTCTGGTGTGTAGAATATCTCGACAGGATGTGTACGACCAGGAATAGTCAGCAGAGGGCAGTTGTCAAAGTAGACCTGGAACTTGCCAGCATCTAGTGTTGCACTCATAACAATAACCTAAAGAAAATGCATAACAATACATCATCTTTGAGAATTATAATGACTAGACCAGTCATGATAATTACTATATTGACTTATCATTCAATACATGAAAGATTGAATAATATTTACTGTAATACTGGGAAAATTTGCTTTTTTTTTGGCCATATGATAAGACTTGAGCCATAAAAAGGTTGAATTAATAGCTTCTATGACTAATTACAGATGCAAACCAAGTACTAAAATGTTTTATTCTGCTATTTATTTATTTATAACAGCTCATGTATGTAAAATTCCTCAGTCGTCCAGGTAGAATCCATGGCAAAAAAAGGAGAAAATTTAATTTGTCAACTGGACATAGTTTATTTGGTTGAATACGTTTCGCAGCTCATCCAAGCTGCTTCCTCAGTTCTGGTCAGATGCTGGCGGACACTGCTTTATATCTGCTTGAAGGGAGGAGCTTAATTACAATGAAAATTACTCTGAGACAACACATATTTAAATACAGTTTCAGTTGGTCAGGTGATTCAATATGGAGTTGTTAACAGTTTCTGTTACTCACATGACTAACAGAAACTGTTAACAACTCCATATTGAATCACCTGACCAACTGAAACTGTATTTAAATATGTGTTGTCTCAGAGTAATTTTCATTGTAATTAAGCTCCTCCCTTCAAGCAGATATAAAGCAGTGTCCGCCAGCATCTGACCAGAACTGAAAAAGCAGCTTGGATGAGCTGCGAAACGTATTCAACCAAATAAACTATGTCCAGTTGACAAATTAAATTTTCTCCTTTTTTTTTTTTTTTTGCTATAACAGCTCATGTTTTTTTTTTATCAATATTGTACATTTAGAATTGTTTTTGTGGTTTAAATTGTGTTGTGTTTAGTTGTAATACTATTGTTTATAACCTATATTTACTTCAGCAATATAGCTCAAAGTTTAAAGCAGTTCAAATTCTTCGTGACAGGCCTAATAAAGACTTTGTCAACTGAAATATACCTTCAGATCCGCTCTCTGGCGCACCACCTCCTTAAGGACTCCCATCAAGATGTCTGTAGCCAGAGTTCTCTCGTGAGCCTCGTCCAAAATGATGACTCCATAACGTTCCAGCAGTGGATCATTCATAGCTTCTCTGAGTAACATACCATCAGTCATGTACCTGAGTAAAGACAATGTTGGATGTCAAGTTCACAACAAATAGTCAGTAAAATATTCCAGTGAAATGCAAAACAAGTGAAATCTTACTTCAAAATAGTCTTAGCAGAACTGCAGTCTTCAAATCGAATGGAGTAGCCCACTTCCTGACCAAGCATCACGTCCATTTCATCTGCAACTCTCTGTGCCACACTCATAGCGGCCACTCTTCTGGGTTGGGTACAGGCCACTGCTCTCTTAGGACCAGGCTGGCCTCTCACCATATCCACACACCACTGAGGAATCTGCACATACACACAGATGAAGAAAAAGACTTTTATTAATGAGTTTCAGATGATATCACAACATTCTATTGGTCAATATTATTTAAAGGTGCCCTTTTCTGCTAGAGGGCATGCCAGCCTCGTCTCCATGGAGATGTTATTGCTTTATCTCCAAAATTCCAAAGTATGGCATTAAACATTTCAATATCCATAGAAACAAGTAGGAGACAGCACCAGGCCAATTTACAGGTGAGATGTGTGACCCCACTCACAGTAAGAATGCATGTTTTTAAAGGCAATAAACACCCCCCATAATTGAATAAATGTATCTTTTATAAGTTTAACTCCATATTACGGAACATTAAAAGCAAAGCAATAGTATCTCTATGGTAGCAGTCCCCCAACCTGAAAAGTTACGCAATGCACCTTTAATACAGGTGGGGGGGGCAGCTAAAATAAATATTGTTAAAATGTAGATTTCAGTTGTAATACAATGAGTTCTCGGGTCTGGTTAAAAATAAATATTATAAAAGGTGAAACATTTGTGCATTTACCTTTTGGATATTTCATGACAAAGTACCATGTTATCAATAAAAAAGTTTGGCTCTTGCTTCCCCAACTGGGAGTAAGATATGATATTAAATTCTTGAACCTGAAAACCACCAATATAAAATAATTGATTAATAATTGACCTGTGTTGTTTTTCCAGATCCTGTTTCTCCCACAAGAACAAAACTCTGCTGACGCGTGATGATGTCATTGAAGCTTTCCTTATATTCCCATACGGGCAGCTGTAGCCTCTTCTTCAGGATCTCGTAGTAGCGGGGCGTGTGAGGCAGGTTTGTGAAAGGGTTTATCTGCTGGTGCACGGCCATCTGTTTGAGGCCAGGCAGACTGGGGCCAGTGCTGATGGAGGGGGCACTGGGGGGCTTTGAGTCTCGCTCTCGATCACGCTCCCGGTCCCGGTCTCTGTCGCGGTCCCTGTCTCTGGAGCGATCTTCACGGTCTCGATCACGGTCCCGGTCTCTCCTGTGAACATGAGAAAACACAGAATTATAGCACTTAGAGGTGGGGAGGCTAGCAATATAATGAGAATATCTTAAACGTTGTTTTGTAGATATGCAAATCTTATTATATAAACAATACAGACATTTATTTATTAAGAAAAAAAGTGCAAATTAATAATACCTTAAGTTACAAATAAGGTTGCAACGTGACATTTCTATATTTCAGTCATTTTACACTTAAAAAACACTCAATCAACCTATAAAGTAATAATAATATTTCTAATTTCGTGCATTATTCATTTCACCCACGGTTGTGGCCACTGTAGCCAGAGCTACCTGTCAGATAGCTGCGCTGGTCTCAGACTGTGAGTGCGCCTGTGTTTATCATAGATCCATGGTATTTGTCATAGATTCATGGTA